>JAVIAB010000001.1:87630720-88060720 GCA_032433765.1 Megaustenia siamemsis | reverse complement strand
TCCCCTGGTTCAACCTTTCCATTCTCCTCCTCCTCTGCATCAACCTCTCCCTCCTCCTTTGCATCAACCTCTCCCTCCTCCTTTGCATCAACCTCTCCCTCCTCTCTGCATCAACCTCTCCCTCCTCCTTTGCATCAACCTCTCCCTCCTCCTTTGCATCAACATATCCCTCCTTCTTTGCATCAACCTCTCCCTCCTCCTTTGCATCAACCTCTCCCTCCTCCTTTGCACCAACCTCTCCCTCCTCCTTTGCATCAACCTCTCCCTCCTCCTTTGCATCAACCTCTCACTCCTCCTTTGCATCAACCTCTCCCTCCTCCTTTGCATCAACCTCACCCTCCCCATTTGCATCAACCTCTCCCTCCTCCTTTGCTTCAACCTCACCCTCCCCATCTGCATCAGCCTCTCCCTCCTCCTTTGCATCAACCTCTCCCCCCTCTTTGCATCAACCTCTTCCTCCTCCTCAGATCCAATATTTCTGTTCTCCTCCTCCTTTGCTTCATGTGTGTATTCTATGAAGCTGATATATATTGGTTTGTTGATTTCTGTCTACTTTTCGATTAACGTCCTCATGCAGAATAGACTTCTGTTGTCCCACTGGTTTTCCTAAATATAAATTGTTGTTCTTCTAATTCCATATTGATTTTATTCTACATTCATCCTTGTGTAACCTTTAACAACCATTTTTGTTACTTGGCTCATTCAGTGAATTTTAAAAAAAAATCACAGTATTCAATTGCATCATTCATATTAGGCAATGAAAGTTGATTTTTTTTAGTTCTTTTGGTACGTATCATTGTAGGAACCTACGAGTGAGACATACTATCATTGTAGGAACATACGAGTGAGACATACTATCATTATAGGAACATACGAGTGAGACATACTATCATTGTAGGAACATACGAGTGAGACATACTATCATTGTAGGAACATACGAGTGAGACATACTATCATTGTTGGAACCTACGAGTGAGACATACTATCATTGTAGGAACCTACGAGTGAGACATACTATAATTGTAGGTACCAACGAGTGAGACATACTATCATTGTAGGTACCAACGAGTGAGACATACTATCATTGTAGGAACCTACGAGTGAGACATACTATCATTGTAGGTACCAACGAGTGAGACATACTATCATTGCAGGAACCTACGAGTGAGACATACTATCATTGTAGATACCAACGAGTGAGACATACTATCATTGTAGGTACCAACAGTGAGACAAACTATCATTGTAGGTACCAACGAGTGAGACATACTATCATTGTAGGTACCAACGAGTGAGACATACTATCATTGTAGGTGCCAACGAGTGAGACATACAATCATTGTAGGAAATTACGAGTGAGACATACTATCATTGTAGATACCAACGAGTGAGACATACTATCATTGTAGGTACCAACGAGTGAGACATACTATCATTGTAGGAACCTACGAGTGAGACATACTATCATTGTAGGTACCAACGAGTGAGACATACTATCATTGCAGGAACCTACGAGTGAGACATACTATCATTGTAGATACCAACGAGTGAGACATACTATCATTGTAGGTACCAACAGTGAGACAAACTATCATTGTAGGTACCAACGAGTGAGACATACTATCATTGTAGGTACCAACGAGTGAGACATACTATCATTGTAGGTGCCAACGAGTGAGACATACAATCATTGTAGGAAATTACGAGTGAGACATATTATCATTGTAGGTACCTACGAGTGAGAAATACTATCATTGTAGGTACCTACGAGTGAGACATACTATCATTGTAGGTACCTACGAGTGAGACATACTATCATTGTAGGAACCTACGAGTGAGACATACTATCATTATAGGTACCTACTGGTGAGACATATTATCATTATAGGTACCTACGAGTGAGATATACTATCATTGTAGGTGCCAACGAGTGAGACATACTATCATTGTAGGTACATACGAGTGAGATATACTATCTTTGTAGGTACATACGAGTGAGATATACTATCATTGTAGGTACCTACGAGTGAGACATACTATCATTGTAGGTACCAACGAGTGAGACATACTATCATTGTAGGTACTTACGAGTGAGACATACAATCATTGTAGGTACTTATGAGTGAAACACGATCATTGTAGCTACATACGAGTGGACATACGATCATTGTATCTACATACGAGTGAGACATATGATCATTGTAGGTACATACGAGTGAAACACGATCATTGTAGGTATATATGATTGAGACATACTATCATTGTAGATACTTACAAGTGAGACATATAATCATTGTGGGTACTTACCAGTGAAACAAACGATCATTGTAGCTACATACGAGTGAGATATACGATCATTGTAGGTACATACGAGTGAGATATACGATCATTGTAGGTACATACGAGTGAGATATACGATCATTGTAGCTACATACGAGTGAGATATACGATCATTGTAGGTACATACGAGTGAGACATTTGATCATTGTAGGTACATACGAGTGAAACAAACGATCATTGTAAGTACATACGAGTGAGACATACGATCATTGTAGGTACATACGAGTGAAACAAACGATCATTGTAGCTACATACGAGTGAGATATACGATCATTGTAGGTACATACGAGTGAGAAATATACTCATTGTAGGTACATACGAGTGAAACAAACGATCATTGTAGCTACATACGAGTGAAACAAACGATCATTGTAGCTACATACGAGTGAAACAAACGATCATTGTAGCTACATACGAGTGAAACAAACGATCATTGTATCTACATACGAGTGAGACATACGATCATTGTAGGTACATACGAGTGAATCTTCTTTTCCTCTTTCTTAATAGAGTTCTTTATTGCAGTGTGTTTTACAAATGTTGTATCAAAGCAATTGTCAGCAAACAGTTTGTTACCAACAGTTTACAAGAAATAATTGTTCACATCCAGATGTTGCTAGATTTTGACTAAAGACTTTAAACAATAACAATGTAGCCGTCCAGTATTTAACTAAATTGTTTATTCAACCTTCCATTATTCTTTTTTCTTCAGTTGCCTAATCTGTTTACAAACTGATAGGTTATGTCAGTCAGGTACCTATTTATACAAATATGTTTCTACTAAATCTAAATAGTCCGGAATATCTTGAATTAACGAGAGCATGTTAATACTGGTGAATATGTCTCGTTCAGATTAGGGTGCTCACCTAACATTCACATTTGTCCAAGAAGGTCTTAGTTCAAGACCCTTGCGAACAGGTCGATTATTTTTTTTTCATTGACCTCACATTTACAAATTAGTCTTTTCGAGTGTCTAGTCGTAACCGATACGGAAGATCAGATAGAGATTTCCGTATTCACGTTCTGCGTGTAAAAAAAAAATCCTTGAAATATGAAAAGCTAACATTAAAAATTTATGCATTTAGAAGAAGTAAATGTCGAAGTTATTACTGTAACTGACATAATGGGAAACAATTTTATGAAATGATTCTAGAGCTATTAAGAGCAGAGCATTTTTATTGAAACCCCGATATAAAATAAAACAGAAGAAAAACGTACATTCTTTTAATTTACCGTGAATCAGACCTTCAACAACTTCATATGGAGGACAAAGAGATCTTACCCACTCAGTCATAAAGCATCCAGGAAAACAAGTTAGAAGAATGACAAGACAATTAAGAAGGAGAGTTCAGTGCCAATGAACATTGTTCATGTAGTATAAGGAAGGTCGTATATGGAAGAACAAGAACAAATTAACGTCTCATTGCCAGTTGCAAGTACTCAAAGTCAATCTCTGGCTAAATCAGAAAATAACATTGGCTTTGTGTTATGTAGGTTGTTTACATGAGATTCACGCTTGTCTGTCTATATTGGCAATCACGCCTGACAAGCTGGCTAATGGAGCTTCTAATTTAATCACTGGCCCAGCCCAACACCGTGCAGGTTTCCCATTTAGTGTCTCTAAATTATCGATGTTAAGCTTTCCTGCTGGGGTGAATGGAGATCGATATCGTAATTCACTATAGGATTTAGCGGATCTCAAATTGGTTTGGGTTACTCGGATTTCGGCTTAAGAAAGAAAGACCTTTCTCATGGCTTGTGGCGTTTAGGCATATAGGGAAAGTCGTGTTATTGTCTATATTTATATTACCGTTATTAATGTCATAGTCAGAAGATAAAGGGCACAGGAGAAAGGAAACGATTTCAGACACCACAACTACATATTATCCATTCTGTAATCGGTCTATCCAATATTGACAGACTCAGTCACAAGAGAAGATGTTCAGTAAAACAGCATCACGCCGAAGACACTAATATTTGAGCAAATTACCGACTTATCATGGTTGCTAGCTACCAATTGTCTGTAAAGGGAGCCGCGATAGCTCAGTGGTTAGTAACTGCGCTACAAAGGACAAGAGGTCGGGTTTGATCCTGGTTGACGACTTTCGGGTTCACCCAGCCTTTAATGGGTACCGGATTTTTTTAGGGAAAGTAAAGCGGCACGGGCGTAGTACCGACCACATTACTTTAAAATTCACGTACCGAAGGTCAGTAAAAATTATGGCCTCTAACACAATATATACGCCACTTGGCGTGACGGGGCTCTTTACTAACTTTATAATCTATAAAGACGTCAAAGGCTATATTATATATCCGTCTATACATTTGTTGGCAAAGTGGTCACATTGTTTTGTTTCTTTCCCAGGTAAAGATCCTATAACTATTTAAGCAGGTTGGGTGAACATTGAAACGTGATACGGCCCTGTCTCTTGCCATCAACAGTGCAGCAAATAATGTTCTACCATAACTCTATGAAATTACACGCAATAAAGATTCGTTAACAGAAGGCTGCTAGGAGTATTGTGTAGTCATGTGATCAAGTTACTAGTCTATTGAAGAACGTTGCTCTCATCACAGGACATCCAGGCTGCAGGAGTATTGTGTGGTCATGTGATCAAGTTACTAGTCTATTGAAGAACGTTGCTCTCATCACAGGATATCCAGGCTGCATGAGTCTATGTCCATGTCGAGAACTATCACTTCTTCTGTTGTCATGTTGAAGGTCTCTTTGATGTATTTAAATCACCGTCTTCTTGGTCTACCTCTGTCTCCTGCAATCATGATCACAGTTATTGTGCCCTCCATCCACTGTGTCTTTTGATGTGGCTGGCATATTTTAATTGTCTCTATTCGGTGTCGTTTACACAACAGCTCTCTAGAATGTTCACTTCTCTTAATATGTTACCATGTCTCTCTTTTCTCATCATATTAGGCATTACTCGGGCCATAGTAACAATAATTAAAAAGTAAAACTCACACAATTCATCATATTAGGCATTACTCGGACCATAGTAACAATAATTAAAAAGTAAAACTCACACAATTCATCATATTAGGCATTACTCGGACCATAGTAACAATAATTAAAAAGTAAAACTCACACAATTCATCATATTAGGCATTACTCGGACCATAGTAACAATAATTAAAAAGTAAAACTCCCACAATTCATCATCGTCTTCTACGCATCGAAGGAATGCGCTTCTGGTCGTCAGAAGTAAATATAACTACAAGGGGGAATGGCGTCACATTATTTTACAGCTAGACTACCGTGCAAGTAATCTAAACACGTCAACAACGGCTACTATATCTTTAACACAGCTTTTTGCTCGCCGCACTGTTATTTGATGTGTCCATTTTAATTAAAAATAAATATAAAGTACTGCATCTTACCAGCACAATATTACATACTTTATGAAGATAATATAACTTTAGACAAAAAAACAGAACAGATAATTGAAGCCTTTGAAATGTGGATTTATAAAAGAATAGGTAGAATTGGATGGAAAGAAAAGAAAACAAACGAGGAAGTTTTGAAACAACTAAAAATGAAAAGAGAACTACTAAACACAATTAGACCAAGACAAATTAAATTTTTGGGGCATGTTAAAAGACACAACAGCCTAATAAAAGTAATATTGGAAGGGAAAATACAAGGTAAAAGTGGAAGAGGCAGACCAAGATTAACATGGACGAGTAACATCAAAAGATGGACAAGTCAACCTGTGACAATCTGCACCAGCAAGCAAGAGACAGAGCGGAATCGCGCTCCATGGTAGCCAACCTTCGATGCGGATACGGCACTCGATGATGATGATGATGATATGAAGATAAACAACAAAATGAGCATTAAAGAAAGCATTGATTGCACCTAACTAATATGATTTTAATGTTGCTTTTTTTCTGTGGATTTTCAAGGTTGGGGACGTATGATTTATGACAATTCGAGTTCATCTCTACTCAAGCCTTTAAAGTTAGCACATCAACACTAAACTCAACCGTTAAATCTGCTTTGTTCTCACTGTTTGATGTCGACGGGTACCGCTTCCATTTATTAGGAAGGAAAAAACAATTATCATCGTTTGTTTCATCCATTATTTTCTGTGTCTTAATTTTTCGTTAAACTGAATTGCGGGTCAATAAATGACGTCGCTCGCTGGACTGAGAACTTACCGGTCACCAAGATAACACGCGGCGGGGCCAACGGCGTCTGCGATTTTGAGCAGAGGACCACTGGCCTATGGTTGTTCAAAACGATAAACCAAACGCGGACATTTCTGCCTGACTGTTGAAGCACATTCAGTGAGACATAATATTCTTACGGATATTGCCAGTAACATATGAGAAGACAGGCAAGCTATTCATAAATATTTTTGGCTGAAATTAATTTTGTCATCTCCTGGGAGGCCTCTGCCGTCGATGGTTTGAAACAAACTTCTGAAAGAATCGCTGACGGCAGTGGAGAGTAATGAATAGACGTTCTTGTTGTTGCTGCTCCTGTCATTGATTGAATAATTTTAGTCTTTTTTTTCTGTCAGAAAAGCTCAACTTTTTTGTCGTAAAGATTGAGAGGTTGATTTACGAGGTAAAGCTGTCTCAAAGATTATTTGATTGGAGGAAACAACTGAAGCATAGGTGGTAAAGCTGTCTCAAAGATTATTAGATTGTATGAAACAACTGAAGCATTGCTGGTAAAGCTGTCTCAAAGATTATTTGATTGGAGGAAACAACTGAAGCATAGGTGGTAAAGCTGTCTCAAAGATTATTTGATTGTATGAAACAACTGAAGCATTGTTGGTAAAGCTGCTTCAAAGATTATTAGATTAGTGGAAACAACTGATGTATTGGTGGTAAAGCTGTCTCAAAAGATTATTTGATTGGAGGAAACAACTGAAGCATTGTTCGTAAAGCTGTCTCAAAGATTATTTAATTAGTGGAAACAACCGTAGCATTATTTGTAAAGCTGTTTCAAAGATTATTTGATTAGTGGAAACAACTGAAGCGTTGTTCGTAAAGCTGTCTCAAAGATTATTTAATTAGTGGAAACAACCGTAGCATTATTTGTAAAGCTGTCTCAAAGATTATTTGATTAGAGGAAACAACTGAAACATTGTTGTTAAAGCTGTCTGGAAGATTATTTGATTGGAGGAAGCAACTGAAGCGTTGGTGGTAAATATGTCTCAAAGATTATTTGAGTAAGGGAAACTACTGAAGGAATGGTAGGAAAGCTGTTTCAAAGATTATTTGATTGGAGGAAACAACTGAAGCAATAGTGGTAAAGCTGTCTAAAAGATAATTTGATTGGAGTAAACAACTGAAACATTGTTGATAAAGCTGTTTCAAAGATTATTTGATTGGAGTAAACAACTAAAACATTGTTGATAAAGCTGTTTCAAAGATTATTAGATTGCAGATTTATTGCCGAACATTACAGGGTGAGCACAAAACAACCCTTGATTTCCAATAGATATATAATGCAGCTTTATTGGAATGTTCTTATACGTTTGTGGCTACAGTTGCATCAACTCATAACGTTTCATGTGGTATCAGTTGGTTTCACAAACATTGATGTGCACCCCAGCCGTTACTTAGTAAATGATGCAATAATCTAGCTTGGACAAAACTCTGCTGCATATCCGGTGTGATCGAGTTTACTGCTCGAATGACGCGTTCCTGTTAGTAATCCAGGGTTGCGAGTAATGGAAAGACATACACGTTGTCCATCTCGCATCCCCACATTAAAAAGACACAATTCATTAGGTCCGGTGGTCTTGTTTTTAGGACTTTTAACCTTTTGTTCGGATTGGCGTCATCATAGTCGGGGCATTCCCATGTCCGCTCTACCGTCCTTTCCAGCAACTATCGAAGTGTTCGTTTATTAATTGTTCCTGTCCTATATTGATCAGGTCCGCTGATCTGAGGGACCGCTTGCAAGAACACTTGGTCATTTTGTCCAGCGCGAAATATGTGGACAACAAGATGTCAAGTGTGGTAGTGCCCGGCCTTGATGGTGAAGGTAGTCACCATCTCCCGCAGCTAGTTGTTGAACCAGCCAGTTAGTTAGCATTTCCAGGTAAATCATGCAGTATCTTTTGCTGACCGGTACGTGAAATCAAACAATATCTAGTTTGGAAAATGGGCACAGATAATGATTTCTTTGAAAAAAAGATCAGTCTAGCAGGACGGTGACTATGTCAATGAATCACTTCAGGGGATGTGGAATGATAAACACAGAAAAATCCACACAAAAACAACAGTAGAAAAAGAAAAAAAACAAAGGACAATAGACAGCCTGAAGCTGGACCGAACACGTTCTCCTCCTCGACACAGCGCCTTGCCACAAGAAACCTGCGATAGAGCACGCTGACATCTAAGCAACCTAGACTATATCAATCATAAACGTTTCTTACTTTTTGTAAATGTAGACTGTAACGCCCTATCACGTGACGTGTACACTTTCATTGATGTGTCTTCAGTAGCCAGCTCCCAATTCAACATTTCTCCATGGGATCTGTATAAAAACAGCACAAATACTCAGCGGTTATATTGAAACAAGACCAGATGATATTTGGATAGTGGTCAATTAGTTCTGGTTGCCGGTGATTGGTGTCTTTTCCCTGGCGGAATATTTGTGTTGCAAGTAAATGTAGTAGATTAACAGACATTGCACAATAAATGGGAGATTTGTAAATGCTTTCAGGTTAATTAGATTGTCTGCATGTTAGCACAAGGTCACCCAATTCGCGCATGCGCGAGAGTGAATGGCATGTACACAAGGGGGACAAGTAAATATAGCATTGTTGAAAATTGCTTTACTGAAAAGAAGAAAACTAAACGGCACGAAAATCATGTAGCACAGTACCAGCAAGGCAGTAAACTTAAAATTACTGAGGACATGTATCTACCTGATAACTACATCTTATCGCGAATCATAGACAATCTCGGAAACAGTAAAGAAGAAAATCGATCCATTCGAAACAAAATGCTGCAGAACAATTCTTACGATGCCTTGGATAATGAAAAAAAGCAATGAAAACCTATTAGAAGACTTAAACATTACATGGAACTGAGTTATAAACACCATTCTATAGAGGAAATTATAATGACAGATTGAACTATTTATGGACACCCTGAAGGGATAAGATAGAAGTACTAATGGGCGTTGTTCTATAAAAGAGGCTGAAGTACTATTTGGCATTGTTCAAGAAACGAGATTAAAGTACTAATAATCACTTTTCAAGAAAAGAGATTTAAGTACAAATGGGTACTGTTGATGAAATGAGATTAAAGTATCAATGAGAGCTGTTCAAGAAAAGAGATTCATTACAAATGGGTACTGTTGATGAAATGAGATTAAAGTATCAATGAGAGCTGTTCAAGAAAAGAGATTCATTACAAATGGGTACTGTTGATGAAATGAGATTAAAGTATCAATGAGAGCTGTTCAAGAAAAGAGATTCATTACAAATGGGTACTGTTGATGAAATGAGATTAAAGTATCAATGAGAGCTGTTCAAGAAAAGAGATTCATTACAAATGGGTACTGTTGATGAAATGAGATTAAAGTATCAATGAGAGCTGTTCAAGAAAAGAGATTCATTACAAATGGGTACTGTTGATGAAATGAGATTAAAGTATCAATGAGAGCTGTTCAAGAAAAGAGATTCATTACAAATGGGTACTGTTGATGAAATGAGATTAAAGTATCAATGAGAGCTGTTCAAGAAAAGAGATTCATTACAAATGGGTACTGTTGATGAAATGAGATTAAAGTATCAATGAGAGCTGTTCAAGAAAAGAGACCGAACTATGAATTGGTCTGTTCATGAACAGAGATTAAAGTACTAATGCTCATGAATGTTCAAGAATAGAAGCTGAATCAATAATAGACACTGTTAAAAAAAAGAATAAAGTACTACTCAGAATGAAGTAGAATAGTGCCAGTTCTCTCCTCCGTTTCTCATGTTGGTGGTTTTCATTGCGCTGTGCTTGACTCCTGATTCTGTAACACTTTCGCCTTCATCACACATTTGTGGGGGACTGATTATGTAACACTTTCGCCTTCATCACACATTTGTGGGGGACTGATTATGTAACACTTTCGCCTTCATCACACATTTGTGGGGGACTGATTATGTAACACTTTCGCCTTCATCACACATTTGTGGGGGACTGATTATGTAACACTTTCGCCTTCATCACACATTTGTGGGGGACTGATTATGTAACACTTTCGCCTTCAACACACATTTGTGGGGGACTGTATCATCATTTCTATTTAAGAACAAGAAATTTTAAATAAACAATTCTCCTTTATCTTTCTATTTCATTCTCATCATCATCATCACCATCATCATCATCATCATCATTAAGTACCGTGCCTGCTGGTGTGGTGATGATGTCTCTCCACAACTTTTGACCTCGACAGTTATTTATCATTTCCGATGTTGACCTTCTGCCAAGCCATTCACTTAAGCTGCCTGGTATCTCTTCTCTTTACTTCCCTCTATCTCTTCGTCCCTCGATTTTTTCCAGTTGTTAAAATATATTCCAGCTGTACTCTTCTCATTACATGGTCAAAAAATTAGGATTGTTTCTTCCTAATATTAGAAATTAGCTCTCTTTTTGCTTTCGCCTCTTTCAGAACGTTTTCATTACTCTTCTTAGCTGTCCATGGTATTCTCAACATTCTTCTGTAAAACCACATTTCTACAGCCTCTTGTGATTTCCTTGTCTGTTGTTCTATTGTCCATGATTCACGTCCATATGTTAAGACTGGCTTTACATTTCATTCCTACCCTCTATCAATCATTATCCTCTCGTTCTAGTTTAAGAAATCTAATCCGCGGCACGAATTAAACACCGTGACGTGTTCAACCGCCCTCTACATACAATGTATCCCGTGCACTGCCAATCAGGATTACAACTTTGTTGAGAATGTAATGAGCTACCCTGGGCAGCGTGTTGTAGATTGACATCAGTTTGTTACTGCTATTTGTAAACCAAAGTCAGTCTCTAAATCGTGTTATCGATTTCCTCTTTATAAAGACACCAGGAGCTACGTAAAACTGTGCATTGTCGTAATTGAGACGTGCAACTTCATGTCTGTGTTATGTTACAGTGAACTGGTCAGTTCATTATTTGTGTGGCTGCTGTATTTCTAGCCTTCGAAGTGCGAATATATTGGAAAATGGGAAGAATTTGGTGGAAAGAAAAAAAGAACTACTTAACACAATTCGAAAAATAAAAACAACTGAACATTTTTGGACATGTGAAGATAAGACATAATAGCATTCTAAACTTGTCTAGGGAGGGAAGGTACAAGGTAGACGAGGCTGAGGCAGACCAAGACTAAAGTTGACTGATAAAATTAAAATGTGACCACGTGAGATTATTGCAACGTGCACCATAAAGACACGAGACAGTAAAATGAAGCCCTAATGTAGCGAATCTTCGATGTGGAAACTGCACCCAGTGAATGGATGACGCTCTATGGTAGCCAACAATTCATGTGAAGACAGCATTCAGTGAATGTATGACGCTCCACGGTAGCCACTCTTTCATGTGCAGACGGCACTAAGGGAATGGATGATGCTCCACGGTAGCCACTCTTTCATGTGCAGACGGCACTAAGGGAATGGATGATGCTCCACGGTAGCCACTCTTTCATGTGCAGACGGCACTAAGGGAATGGATGATGCTCTATGGTAGCCACTCTTTCATGTGCAGACGGCACTAAGGGAATGGATGACGCTCCACGGTAGCCACTCTTTCATGTGCAGACGGCACTAAGGGAATGGATGACGCTCCACGGTAGCCACTCTTTCATGTGCAGACGGCACTAAGGGAATGGATGATGCTCCACGGTAGCCACTCTTTCATGTACAGACGGCACTAAGGGAATGGATGATGCTCTATGGTAGCCACTCTTTCATGTGCAGACGGCACTAAGGGAATGGATGATGCTCTATGGTAGCCACTCTTTTATGTGCAGACGGCACTAAGGGAATGGATGATGCTCTATGGTAGCCACTCTTTCATGTGCAGACGGCACTAAGGGAATGGATGATGCTCCACGGTAGCCACTCTTTCATGTGCAGACGGCACTAAGGGAATGGATGATGCTCTATGGTAGCCACTCTTTCATGTGCAGACGGCACTAAGGGAATGGATGATGCTCCACGGTAGCCACTCTTTCATGTGCAGACGGCACTAAGGGAATGGATGATGCTCTATGGTAGCCACTCTTTCATGTGCAGACGGCACTAAGGGAATGGATGATGCTCTATGGTAGCCACTCTTTCATGTGCAGACGGCACTAAGGGAATGGATGATGCTCTATGGTAGCCACTCTTTCATGTGCAGACGGCACTAAGGGAATGGATGATGCTCTATGGTAGCCACTCTTTCATGTGCAGACGGCACTAAGGGAATGGATGATGCTCTATGGTAGCCACTCTTTCATGTGCAGACGGCACTAAGGGAATGGATGACGCTCCACGGTAGCCACTCTTTCATGTGCAGACGGCACTAAGGGAATGGATGACGCTCCACGGTAGCCACTCTTTCATGTGCAGACGGCACTAAGGGAATGGATGATGCTCTATGGTAGCCACTCTTTCATGTGCAGACGGCACTAAGGGAATGGATGATGCTCTATGGTAGCCACTCTTTCATGTGCAGACGGCACTAAGGGAATGGATGATGCTCTATGGTAGCCACTCTTTCATGTGCAGACGGCACTAAGGGAATGGATGACGCTCCACGGTAGCCACTCTTTCATGTGCAGACGGCACTAAGGGAATGGATGATGCTCTATGGTAGCCACTCTTTGATGTGCAGACGGCACTAAGGGAATGGATGATGCTCTATGGTAGCCACTCTTTGATGTGCAGACGGCACTAAGGGAATGGATGATGCTCTATGGTAGCCACTCTTTGATGTGCAGACGGCACACAGTGAAAGGATGGCATTCTATGGTAGCCAATATTCAATGTGGCGACTAGATGTGGAGACTAGATGTGGAGACTAGATGTGGAGACTAGATGTGGAGACTAGATGTGGAGACTAGATGTGGAGACTAGATGTGGAGACTAGATGTGGAGACTAGATGTGGAGACTATATGTGGAGACTAGATGTGGAGACTAGATGTGGAGACTATATGTGGAGACTAGATGTGGAGACTAGATGTGGAGACTAGATGTGGCGACTAGATGTGGAGACTAGATGTGGAGACTAGATGTGGAGACTAGATGTGGAGACTATATGTGGAGACTAGATGTGGAGACTATATGTGGAGACTAGATGTGGAGACTAGATGTGGAGACTAGATGTGGCGACTAGATGTGGAGACTAGATGTGGAGACTAGATGTGGAGACTATATGTGGAGACTAGTTGTGGAGACTAGATGTGGAGACTAGATGTGGAGACTAGATGTGGAGTGAACACATTTCTATTCTCTGCAGTTCAAAATTATTGCTTTGTGAATGCGATGAAGTCCGTGATTGACTGGATTGGACCAGTTGTTTCCCAATCAATTCGATTCCAGAAAAGGTGAAACTCATTTTCCACTGGTGATGAAATAAACGTTTTCCTCTTATAACACTGGGTGTCGTTGGAGCATCACTGACACACTTCGTCAACTTGACCTATTCTACTCTATCTTTAGCCATTCTTATATACTGTTAAAAGTCAAGACCTGTCAATTCTTTGATGTTATCTTCCCATTTTGTTCTCTGCCTACTCCTCCTTCTCGCCCCTTTCACAGCTCCTTGCAGAATCATCTTTGCTAGGCCAGACCAACGAGATATATGACAAAACAATTAATTTTTTTGTGTTTTTTCTTTGTAGTCAAAAGATCATCATGTAATCCGATTGCTATTTGTATCTTTTACGAACTTTTTCTCTTAAGATACGATCTAAGTAAGAGATACCCACAATCTTATAACACCTCATCTCCATAGCTTGTATTTTTATTCTGTAGCTCTACTGTCATTTATCTTTTGTACTATTAAGAAAAGAAGATGGACTTATGTAGGGCATATATTTATTTAGAAGAAACGAGCAGAGAATTACTCTGCAGAAATGGGAAACATCAGGTCAGGGGAAAGGATGACCACCTGGAACAAAAAAATAATTCTAACAAGTAAGGCAAGGATGGCAGGCATAGACTTACTCTCTATAATCGAATAGCTCGTCCAGGATAGAGACAATTGTCTGGAAGCTCTACGGGTCCTATGTGTCGTCTAACCAGAACTAAAAGAAAATAACAACCCGGAGGCTCTGCTAGACCATGTATTACTATCGTTATTAGAAAAACTAACATAACAATAGCGGACATCTGCTATACGAGACTATGTATTACTAGCATAATTAGAAACACTAACATAACAATAGCGGACATCTGCTATACGAGACCATGTATTACTAGCGTAATTAGAAACACTAACATAACAATAGCGGACATCTGCTATACGAGACCATGTATTACTAGCGTAATTAGAACACTAACATAACAATAGCGGACATCTGCTATACGAGACCATGTATTACTAGCGTAATTAGGAACACTAACATAACAATAGCGGACATCTGCTATACGAGACCATGTATTACTAGCGTAATTAGAAACACTAACATAACAATAGCGGACATCTGCTATACGAGACCATGTATTACTAGCGTAATTAGAAACACTAACATAACAATAGCGGACATCTGCGGATATTTTATCAAATCTCGCCATCTGTCTCTGTTCTGTGCAAGCAGTTCTATCTCATTGAGGGAGCCGATTCCTGCTGCTCTTGCCTCTCTCATCAATGTTCTTCTCAGTGTCTCTCTGGGTCTTCCTCTTTTTCTTTTACCTGTTGTTTCCCATATGAGGGCTTGCTTTGCTATTTGGTTATTATCTCTTCTCATCACATGTCCAACGTATGACCATCGTCTTTTCTTTATTACTGAAGATATTAGTGGTTGATTGGTGATTTCTCTAATTTCCTCGTTTGTTTTGAATTCGTTCCATGCTATACCAAGTATTTTCCTTAGACATTTATTTTCGAATGCGTTCAACTTTGTTTCTATATCTCTTGTTGTTTTCCAGCTTTCACACGCATACGTAAGGGTTGATAGTACATTTGATTTGAATAGCCTAAGTTTTGTGTTTGTGCTGATGAGTTTTGATTTTCACAACTTTTCAAGGCTTCTGAAAGACATTGCTGCTTTAGCCATTCTGATTCTAATTTCTTTACTCGTATCCCCTTCTCGATCAATGTGACTTCCAAGATAGATAAAGTGATCGATCTCTTCCACTGGTTTGTTTTCCATGTATATTTTGTCATCTGTTGGAATTAAACTTTTCATGACTTTAGTCTTTTCATGATTGATCTCAAGCCCAATTTTGCTGGCTATTGGTGATAGTTCATTTGTGTTTTCCTGCATCGATTTTATCTGACTGCTGATGAGAACTATGTCATCAGCAAAGTCGAAGTCCTCCAAATGGTCTCCTTGTATCCATTCGATGCCTTTATTACCTGTGCAGCATTTCTTCATTATGAAGTCCATAACAATTTTAAATAACAAGGGCGATAAAATACATCCTTGTTTAACCCCCATTGACATACTACAGCTACTTATTGTTTTGTCCTTGTCATCTCTCACCGCCATTTCTCTGTTTGTTTCGTTGGCAATAAAACGACGAAGCAACCAATGACCGGTACACATTTCTTTATAGCGTCTCATTGGCGTTGTGTAACAAAGGCCTTACACTTCATGAGATCCGTGACCTACCATCGCAGATTGCCTTATATTTGGCCCATGCTATATTTATTTGCTTCCAGTATCCTTCGCCGAGTAGTTCATCTTTGGCCGGGTAGTTCATCTTTGGCCGGGTAGTTCATCCTTGGCTGGGTAGTTCATCCTTGGCCGAGTAGTTCATCTTTGGATGTTCATCTTTGGCTGGGTAGTTCCTCAATGGCCGGGTAAATCATCATTGGTCGGGTAGGTCATCCTTGGCCGGGTAGTTCATCCTTGGCCGGGTAGTTCATCCTTGGCCGGGTAGTTCATCCTTGGCCGGGTAGTTCATCCTTGGCCGGGTAGTTCATCCTTGGCCGGGTAGTTCACCCTTGGCCGGGTAGTTCATCTTTGGATGTTCATCTTTGGCTGGGTAGTTCCTCAATGGCCGGGTAAATCATCATTGGTCGGGTAGGTCATCCTTGGCCGGGTAGTTCATCCTTGGCCGGGTAGTTCATCCTTGGCCGGGTAGTTCATCCTTGGCCGGGTAGTTCATCCTTGGCCGGGTAGTTCATCCTTGAACGGGTAGTTCATCCTTGAACGGGTAGTTCATCCTTGAACGGGTAGTTCATCCTTGGCAGGGTAGTTCATCTTTGGCCGGGTAGGTCATCCTTGCCGGGTAGTTCATCCTTGAACGGGTAGTTCATCCTTGGCAGGGTAGTTCATCCTTGAACGGGTAGTTCCTCCTTGGCAGGGTAGTTCATCTTTGGCCGGGTAGGTCATCCTTGGCCGGGTAGTTCATCTTTGGCCGGGTAGTTCATCTTTGGCCGGGTAGGTCATCCTTGGCCGGGTAGTTCATCCTTTAACGAGTAGTTCATCCTTGGCAGGGTAGTTCATCTTTGGCCGGGTAGGTCATCCTTGCCGGGTAGTTCATCCTTGGCTGAGTAGTTCATCTTTGGCTGGGTAGTTCATCTTTGGCCGGGTAGGTCATCCTTGGCCGGGTAGTTCATGCTTCACCGGGTAGTTCATCCTTCAAAAATTATTTCATCCTTAACCAGGTAGTTCATCCTTGGCGGGTAATTCATCCTTCACCAGGTAGTTCATCCTTAACCAGGTAGTTCATCCTTGGCCGGATAGTTTATCCTTAACCAGGTAGTTCATCCTTGGCGGGTAGTTCATCCTTCACCAGGTAGTTCATCCTTAACCAGGTAGTTCATCCTTGGCCGGGTAGTTCATCCTTCTCCAGGTAGTTCACCCTTCACCAGGTAGTTCATCCATCACCAGGTAGTTCACCCTTCACCGGGTCGTTCACCCTTCATCAGGTAGTTAATCCTTCACCAGGTAGTTCATCCTTCACAGGTAGTTCATCCTTCACCGGGTAGTTCACACTTCACCGGGTAGTTCACCCTTCACCGGGTAGTTCATTCTTTCACCAGGTAGTTCATCCTTCACCAGGTAGTTCATCCTTCACCAGGTAGTTCATCCTTCACCAGGTAGTTCATCCTTCACCGGGTAGATCATCCTTGACCAGGTAGTTCACCCTTCACCGGGTAGTTCATCCTTCACCAGGTAGTTCATCCTTCACCGGGTAGTTCACCCTTCACCGGGTAGTTCATCCTTCACCAGGTAGTTCACCCTTGGCGGGTAGTTCATCCTTCACCAGGTAGTTCACCCTTGGCGGGTCGTTCATCCTTCACCAGGTAGTTCACTCTTCACCGGGTAGTTCATCCTTCACCAGGTAGCTCATCCTTCACCGGGTAGTTCACCCTTCACCGGGTAGTTCATCCTTCACCAGGTAGTTCATCCTTGGCGGGTAGTTCATCCATCACCAGGTAGTTCATCCTTCACCAGGTAGTTCATCCTTCACCGGGTAGTTCACCCTTCACCGGGTAGTTCATCCTTCACCAGGTAGTTCATCCTTCACCAGGTACTTCACCCTTCACCAGGTAGTTCATCCTTCACCAGGTAGTTCACCCTTCACCAGGTAGTTCACACTTCACCGGGTAGTTCACCCTTCACCAGGTAGTTCACCCTTCACCAGGTAGTTCACCCTTAACCGGGTAGTTCACCCTTCACCGGGTAGTTCACCCTTCACCAGGTAGTTCACCCTTCACCATGTAGTTCATCCTTCACCAGGTAGTTCACCTTTCACCGTGTAGTTCATCCTTCACCAGGTAGTTTACCCTTCACCAGGTAGTTCACCCTTCAACAGGTAGTTCATCCTTTACCGTTTTGTTCACCCTTCACCAGGTAGTTCATCCTTCACCAGGTAGTTCACCCTTCACCGGGTGGTTCACCCTTCACCAGGTAGTTTATCCTTCACCAGGTAGTTCATCCTTGGTCGGGTAGTTCATCCTTCACCAGGTAGTTCACCCTTCACCGGGTAGTTCTTGCTTCACCGGGTAGTTCATCCTTCAACTGCTAGTTCATCCTTCACCAGGTAGATCATCCTTTAACGGGTAGTTCATCCTTCACCAGGTAGTTTATCCTTCAAAAGATAGTTCGTCTCTTCATCAGGTAGTTCATCCTTGGCCGGTTAGTTCATCCTTTGCCGGTTAGTTCATCCTTCACCGGGTAGTTCATTCTTGGTCTGGCAGTTCATCCTTGGCCGGGTAGTTCATCCTCGGCCGGGTAGTTTACCCTTCACCAGGTAGTTCATCCTTGGCCGGCTAGTTCACCTTTCACCAGGTAGTTCACCCTTCACCGGGTAGTTCATCCTTCACCAGATAGTTCATCCTTCACCAGGTAGTTCATCCTTCACGGGGTAGTTCACCCTTCACCGGGTAGTTCACCATTCATCAGGTAGTTCATCCTTCACCAGGTAGTTCATCCTTCACCAGGTAGTTCACATTTCACCAGGTAGTTCATCCTTCACCAGGTAGTTCACCCTTCACCAGGTAGTTCACCCTTCAACAGGTAGTTCATCATTCACCGGGTAGTTCACCCTTCACCAGGTAGTTCATCCTTCACCGGGTAGTTCACCCTTCACCAGGTAGTTCATCCTTCACCAGGTAGTTCACCCTTCACCAGGTAGTTCATCCTTCACCGGATAGTTCACCCTTCACCAGGTAGTTCATCCTTCACCGGGAAGTTCACCCTTCACCAGGTAGTTCATCCTTCACCAGGTAGTTCACCCTTCATCAGGTAGTTCATCCTTCACCAGGTAGTTCATCCTTCACCAGGTAGTTCACCCTTCACCGGGTAGTTCACCCTTCACCAGGTAGTTCATCCTTCACCATGTAGTTCATCCTTGGTCGGGTAGTTCATCCTTCACCAGGTAGTTCATCCTTTAACGGGCAGTTCATCCTTCACCAGGTAGTTTATCCTTCAAAAGATAGTTCGGCTCTTCATCAGGTAGTTCATCCTTGGCCGGTTAGTTCATCCTTGGCCGGTTAGTTCATCCTTTGCCGTTTAGTTCATCCTTCACCGGGTAGTTCATTCTTGGTCTGGCAGTTCATCCTTGGCCGGGTAGTTCTTCCTCGGCCGGGTCGTTCACCCTTCACAAGGTAGTTCATCCTTTAACGGGTAGTTCATCCTTCACCAGGTAGTTTATCCTTCAAAAGATAGTTCGTCTCTTCATCAGGTAGTTCATCCTTGGCCGGTTAGTTCATCCTTTGCCGGTTAGTTCATCCTTCACCGGGTATTTCATTCTTGGTCTGGCAGTTCATCCTTGGCCGGGTAGTTCATCCTCGGCCTGGTAGTTTACCCTTCACCAGGTAGTTCATCCTTGTCCGGGTAGTTCATCCTTGGCCGGGTAGTTCATCCTTGGCCGGGCAGTTCACCTTTCACCAGGTAGTTCATCCTTCACCGGGTAGTTCATCCTTCACCAGGTAGTTCACCCTTCACCAGGTAGTTCACCCTTCACCAGGTAGTTCACCCTTCATCGGGTAGTTCATCCTTCACCAGGTAGTTCATCCTTCGCCGTGTAGTGTATCCTTGACCGGGTAGTTCATCCTTGGCCGGGTAGTTCATCCTTCAAAAGGCAGTTCATCTTTCAACGGGTAGTTCATCCTTCAACAGGTAGTTCATCCTTCACCAGGTAGTTCATCCTTCACCAGGTATTTCATCCTTCACCAGGTAGTTCATCCTTCACCAAGTAGTTCATCCTTGGCCGGGTAGTTCATCCTTCAAAAGGTAGTTCATCCTTGGCCGGGTAGTTCATCCTTCGCCGTGTAGTGTATCCTTGACCGGGTAGTTCTTCCTTGGCCGGGTAGTTCATCCTTGGCCGGGTAGTTCATCATTGGTCGCGTAGTTCATTCTTCAAATGTAGTTCATCCTTCACCAGGTAGTTCATTTTTCAACAGCTATTTCATCCTTCAACAGGTAGGTCATCCTTCAACGGGTAGTTCATTCTTGGGCGAGTAGTTCATCCTTCAACAGGTAAGTCATCCTTCAACAGGTAATTCATCCTTGGTAATGTAGTTCATCCTTCAACGGGTAGTTCATCCTTGGGCGAGTAGTTCATCCTTTAACAGATAGGTCATCCTTCAACGGGCAATTCATCCTTGGCCGAGTAGTTCATCCTTCACCAGGTAGTTCATACTTCAACGGGTTGTTCATCCCTGGCCGGGTAGTTCATCCTTCAAAGGGTAGTTCATCCTTGGCCGAGTAGTTCATCCTTCACCAGGTAGTTCATCCTTCAACGGGTAGTTAATCCTTGGCCGAGTAGTTCATCCTTCGACAGGTATGTCATCCTTCAAAGGATAGGGCATCCTTCAACGGGTAGTTCATCTTTTGCCGAGTAGTTCATCCTTCAACGGGTAGTTCATCTTTTGCCGAGTAGTTCATCCTTCAACAGGTAGTTCATCTTTTGCCGAGTAGTTCATCCATCAACAGGTAGTTCATCTTTTGCCGAGTAGTTCATCCTTCAACGGGTAGTTCATCTTTTGCCGAGTAGTTCATTCTTCAAACAGGTAGTTCATCCTTCAACAGGTATGTCATCCTTGGCCGAGCAGTTTATCCTTCAGCAGGTAGTCCATCCTTCAACAGGTAGTTCATCCTTCACCAGGTAGTTCATCCTTCAACAGGTAGTTTATCCTTCAACAGGTATTTCATCCTTCAACATGTAATTCATCCTTCAACAGGTAGTTCATCCTTCAATGAATATGATTAGAAACACTACAATAGCAGCAATACAATAAATGCACTACAATAGAAACACTATCAAATGAGCCTAGGAGGAACAATATTCCAACATAAAAGAATACACAAAGCTACATTGGTGTCACCAGATCATAGAACGGAAAATCAAATTGATCACATATGTATTAATAATAAGTTTAAGTCATCCTTACAGGATGTAAAAGTATATAGAGGGGCAGATATAGCTTCTGATCATCATCTTCTGTTAGCCAAACTTAAAGTTAAATTAAAAAGGTATAATACAACGAATAAGGGTAGAAAGTATTTCAATGTAGGGTTTCTTAAAGAACAAGGAATTAAAGATAAATTCGCATTCACAATATCAAACAAATACCAAGTCCTCCAACAACTAGAAAATACAATAAATATAGAAGATCATTGGAAACAGGTAAAAATATATGGAAAGAGACATGCAAAGAAACACTGGGGAAAAGAGAACGCCAGAATAAGGCATGGATGACAGCAGAGACCCTGGATAAAATTAAAGAAAGAAAGAACAAGAAAGCAGACATAAATAAAAGCAAAACAAGAAGTAATAAAGCCAAGACACAGGAAGTTTACACAGAGGTGAACAAAGAAGTGAGAAGATGCATTAAAAGGGATAAGAGGAAATATATAGATGAACTAGCTAAAGAGGCAGAAGAAGCAGCAAATAAAGGGAATATGAAAGAACTGTACAACAGCACAAAGAAATTAGGTGGAAAATACAAACAGATCAACGCCTTTATCAAAGACAAGAAAGGAAATCTGCTTAGTAATATAAGGGAACAAATGGAGAGATGGAAAAAACACTTTGAAGAACTTTTGAACAGACCCGGCTCAAATAATCCTCCAGATATACTACCAGCAGAAGAAGAGTTACACGTTAACTGCGGAAAACCAAGCAAAGAAGAAATAATGAAAGCCATCAAATTATTAAAAGATGGTAAAGCCACAGGACCAGATGAAATTCCTTCGGAAGCCATCAAAGCAGATATTAACACCTCTACCAAGATGTTACAGGATCGATTGGATAAAATTTGGGAGAGGGAAGAAATACCTAAAGACTGGAGAGAAGGTTATATGATCAAACTACCAAAGAAAGGAAGTTTACAGGAGTGCACAAATTATAGGGGAATTATGCTACTATCAGTGCCAGGAAAAATATTAGGCAGAATTATTCTGGAGAGACTAAAAGAGGCTATAGAGAAACACTTGAGAGATGAACAAGCAGGTTTTAGGAAGAACAGATCATGTGCTGATCAAATAACTACCCTACGTATAATAGTTGAACAAAGTTTAGAACTAAAATCCCCACTATATATTGGATTCATAGATTACGAAAAGGCATTTGATAGTTTAGACAGAAGAATGCTTTGGAAGTTGCTGAGTCATTACGGAATCGCCATAAAGTTTATTAACCTGATAAAAACAATGTATGAAGGAACAAAATGTAGTGTGGTGCATGAAGGACAGCTTACAGAAGCATTTGAAATAAGAACAGGAGTAAGGCAAGGATGCCTCCTGTCTCCATTTCTCGTTCTACTGGCCATAGATTGGATTATGAAAATAACTCAAAACGACAGAAATGGGATCCAGTGGTCACTGACCAAACAACTTGATGATTTAGACTTTGCTGATGACATAGCTCTCCTATCACACAGCCATCAACAGATGCAGGATAAAATGAGTATATTAGATGAGAGATCACAACAGCTAGGACTAAAGATTAATAGAGATAAGACCAACATTACGAGAATTAATGCAGTTGGCAATAACCATATAAAACTAGGAGAAATACCTCTACTAGACGTACAATCTTATATATATCTGGGCAGTAATATAGATAAAGAGGGAGGAACAGAAAATGATACCAAAATAAGGATATCAAAAGCAAGAGGAGCTTTCATTGCACTGGGAAACATATGTAAATCCAAAGAAATTTGGCTAAATACAAAAATAAAAATTTTCAACTCAAATGTTAAGTCGGTCCTATTATATGGCTGTGAAACATGGAGAATGACAAAATTGACAATCACGAAAGTACAGACTTTCATTAATGGATGCTTGCGCAGAATAAAGGGATGGAAATGGCAGGACAAAGTCACTAACGTGGAATTATGGAAATGTACCGGTCAAATACCAGTGGATAAAGAGATACAGCGAAGACGATGGCGATGGATAGGACACACACTACGGAAGCCAACTGAGAGTATTACACAACAGGCCCTTTTTTGGAATCCCCAGGGGAAAAGACAAAGAGGAAGACCAAGGAATTCTTGGAGAAGACAGATAGAAGCAGAGATGAAGATGATGGGGAAGACATGGAATGATCTTAAAAGAATGGCAAAAAACAGAACGACTTGGAAAGTGTTTGTTGAAGACCTATGCTCCACTGGGAGCTAAAAAGGTAGAAGAAGAAGAAAATAGAAGCACTACAATAAATGCACTATAATAAATGCACTACAATAAATGCACTACAATAAATGCACTATAATAAAAGCACTACAATAAATGCACTATAATAAATGCACTACAATAAATGCACTACAATAAAAGCACTACAATAAATGCACTACAATAAATGCACTACAATAAATGCACTACAATAAATGCACTACAATAAATGCACTATAATAAATGCACTGCAATAGGAGCACTACAATAAATGCACTACAATAAATGCACTACAATAAAAGCACTACAATAAATGCACTATAATAAATGCACTGCAATAGGATCACTACAATAAATGCACTACAATCGAAGCACCATAATAAATGAACTACAATAGGAGCACCACAAAAAATGCACTACAATAGAAGCACCACATTAAATGCACTACAATATAGAAGCAACACAATAAATGCACTACAATAGAAGTACTATAACAAATGTACTGCAATAGAAGCAATAAATTAAGTGCTCTACAAAAAGATGTACTGCAATAAATGCACTACAGTAGTAGTACTACAATAAATGCACTACAATTGACGCACTACAATAAATACACTACAATACATGCACTACAATAAAAGCATTACAACAGAAACACTACAATAATGCACTACAATAAATGTATTACAATAGGAGAACCACAATAAATTCACTACAATAGAAGCACTGCAAACATGTCCTACAATTGGAATACTACAATAAATGCATTACAATAGAAGCACTACAATATATGCACTATATTAGAAGCACTACATTAAATGCACTGCAATAAAAGCACTACAATAGAAGCACTACAAAAATGCTTTACAATAGAAACAATACAATAAATGCACTACAATAGAAGCACTGCAGTAAGTGTACTACAATAGAAGCAATACAATAAATGCTGACAATAGAAGCACTACAATAAATTCACTGAAATAGAAGCACTACTATAAATGCACTAAAGTAGAAGCACTACAATAAATGCAGTACAATAGAAGAACTACAATAAATGCACTACAATAGAAGCACTACAATAAATGCACTACAATATGAGCACCACAATAAATGCACTGCAATAAAAGCACTACAATAGAAGCACTACAAAAATGCTTTACAATAGAAACACTACAATAAATGCACTACAATAGTAGCACTGCAATAGAAGCACTACAATAGTAGCACTACAATAGAAGCACTACAATAAATGCACTACAATAGAAGCACTACAAAAAATGCACTACAAAAGAAGCACTACAATAAATGCACTACAATAAATGCACTATAATAAAAGCACTACAATAAATGCACTATAATAAATGCACTACAATAAATGCACTACAATAAAAGCACTACAAACAATGCACTACAATAAATGCACTACAATAAATGCACTACAATAAATGCACTACAATAAATGCACTACAATAAATGCACTACAATAAATGCACTACAATAAAAGCACTACAATAAATGCACTACAATAAAAGCACTACAATAAATGCACTATAATAAATGCACTGCAATAGGAGCACTACAATAAATGCACTACAATAAATGCACTACAATAAAAGCACTACAATAAATGCACTATAATAAATGCACTGCAATAGGATCACTACAATAAATGCACTACAATCGAAGCACCATAATGAATGAACTACAATAGGAGCACCACAAAAAATGCACTACAATAGAAGCACCACATTAAATGCACTACAATATAGAAGCAACACAATAAATGCACTACAATAGAAGTACTATAACAAATGTACTGCAATAGAAGCAATAAATTAAGTGCTCTTCAAATAGAAGTACTGCAATAAATGCACTACAGTAGTAGTACTACAATAAATGCACTACAATTGACGCACTACAATAAATACACTACAATACATGCACTACAATAAAAGCATTACAACAGAAACACTACAATAAATGCACTACAATAAATGTATTACAATAGGAGAACCACAATAAATTCACTACAATAGAAGCACTGCAAACATGTCCTACAATTGGAATACTACAATAAATGCATTACAATAGAAGCACTACAATATATGCACTATATTAGAAGCACTACAATAAATGTACTGCAATAAAAGCACTACAATAGAAGCACTACAAAAATGCTTTACAATAGAAACACTACAATAAATGCAATACAATAAAAGCACTGCAGTAAGTGTACTACAATAGAAGCAATACAATAAATGCTGACAATAGAAGCACTACAATAAATTCACTGAAATAGAAGCACTACTATAAATGCACTAAAGTAGAAGCACTACAATAAATGCAGTACAATAGAAGCACTACAATAAATGCACTACATTAAATGCACTACAATAGAAGAACTACAATAAATGCACTACAATAGAAGCACTACAATAAATGCACTACAATATGAGCACCACAATAAATGCACTGCAATAAAAGCACTACAATAGAAGCACTACAAAAATGCTTTACAATAGAAACACTACAATAAATGCACTACAATAGAAGCACTGCAGTAAGTATACTACAATAGAAGCAATACAATAAATGCTGACAATAGAAGCACTACAATAAATCCATTACAACAGAAGCACTACAATAAATGCACTACAGTGGAAGCACCACAATAAATGCACTACAATAGAAGCACCACAATAAATGCACTACAATAGGAGCGCTACAATAAATGCACTACAATAGGAGCACTACAATAAATGCACTACAAAAGAAGCACGACAATAAATACACTGCAATAGAAGCACCACACTAAATGCACTATAATATAAGCATCACAATCAATGCACTACAATTGAAGCACCTCTTAAAGGTATTACAATAGAAGCACCCCAATAAATGCACTACGAAGTACTGGAATAAATGCACTACAAATAGTAGCACTACAATAAATGCACTACAAATGAAGCACTACAATAATTGCACTACAATAGATGCACTACAATAAAAGCATTACAACAGAAACACTACAATAAATGCACAACAATAAATGTACTACAATAGAAGCACCACAATATATTCACTATAATAGAAGCACTACAATAGAAGCACTGCAAAAATGTCATACAATAGGAATACTAAAATAAATGCATTACAATAGAAGCACTACAATATAAGCACTATAATAAAAGCACTACAATAAATGCACTACAATAAAAGCACTACAATAGAAGTACTACAAAAATGCTTTACAATAGAAACACTACAATAGAAGCACTGCAGTAAGTGTACTACAATAGAAGTAATACAATAAATGCTGTCAATAGAAGCACTACAATAAATTCACTGATACTGAAGCACTACAATAAATGCAGTACATAAGAAGCACTACAATAAATGCTCTACAATAGGAGCACTACAATAAATGCACTACAATGGAAGCACTACTATAAATGCACTACAGTAGAAGCACTACAATAAATGCAATACAATAGAAGCACTACAATAAATGCACTACAATAGAAGCACTACAATAAATGCACTGCAATAAATGCACTACAATAGAAGCACTACAATAAATGCACTATAACAGAAACACTGCAATAGAAGCACTACATTAAATGCACTATAATAGAAGCACTGCAATAGAAGCACTACAATAGTAGCACTGCAATAGAAGCACTACAATAGTAGCACTACAATAGAAGAACTACAATAAATGCACTACAATAGAAGCACTACAAAAAATGCACTACAATAGAAGCACTACAATAAATGCACTACAATAGAAGCACTACAATAAATGCACTACAATAGAAGCACTACAATAAATGCACTACAATAGAAGCACTACAATAAATGCACTGCAATAAATGCACTACAATAGAAGCACTACAATAAATGCACTATAGCAGAAACACTGCAATAGAAGCACTACATTAAATGCACTATAATAGAAGCACTGCAATAGAAGCACTACAATAGTAGCACTGCAATAGAAGCACTACAATAGTAGCACTACAATAGAAGCACTACAATAAATGCACTACAATAGAAGCACTACAAAAAATGCACTACAATAGAAGCACTACAATAAATGCACTACAATAGAAGCACTACAATAAATGCACTACAATAGAAGCACTACAATAAATGCACTACAATAGAAGCACTACAATAAATGCACTGTATTAGAAGCACTGCAATAGAAGCACTACAATAAATGCACTACAATAGGAGCACTCCAATAAATACACTACAATAGAAGCACTACAATAAATGCACTACAATAGAAGCACTGCAATAAATGTACTATAATAGAAGCACTGCAATAGAAGCACTACAATAAATGCACTACAATAGGAGCACTCCAATAAATACACTACAATAGAAGCACTACAATAAATGCACTACAATAGTAGCACTACAATAGAAGCACTACAATAGTAGCACTACAATAGAAGCACTACAATAGTAGCACTACAATAGAAGCACTACAATAAATGCACTACAATAGAAGCACTACAATAAATGCAATACAATAGGAGCACTACAATAAATGCACTACAATAGAAGCACTACTATAAATGCACTACCGTAGAAGCGCTACAATAAATGATGTACAATAGAAGCACTACAATAAATGCACTACAATAGAAGCACTGCAATAGAAGCACTACAATAGAAACTATCCAAACGAAGCATTACTGTGGAAACTCTAAATTGCACGCACTACAACACAAGCACTACAATTGAATCGCTGCAATGGAAGCAATAAAATAAAAATGATACAAACAATTCACAGGTCGAATCACAGCCAATTCACAGGTCGAATCACAGTTAATTCATATGTCAAATCACAGTCAATTCACAGGTGGAATCCCAGTCAATTCATATGTCAAATCACAGTCAATTCACAGGTCGAATCAGAGTCAATTCACAGGTCGAATCACAGTCAATTCACAGGCCGAATCACAGTAGATGCACAGGTCGAATCAGAGTCAATTCACAGGTGACATCACAGTCAATTTACAGGTCAAATCCCATTCAATTCACAGGTCGAATCATGGTTGATGAACAGTATAAATCACAGTTTTTTGTTTCTATTGGCTTTGAAGTAGCAACATAATGTCATAACCTCACGACAACTGTACTCGGCTTACGGCCGTATCATTTGTAACTAGAGAAATGCCAACAGGAAATAAGGATCAAAGGCACACGGGTCTATAATGATGACAGTCGACACCAACATTATCTAAGTTATTAACATTTGCATCATAATTTAAAATCGTTATGAAATATTATATTATCAGAATAATTGATACACATTATTTAGAATTATCAAACTCAATTCATTAATCAGAATGTTGTAGTTATCTTATTTGCATAATTATTCATTTTTTTTTCATTAAAAAAAAACCGTAAACACAGTCCTATAACAAAAACAAAACTATTGTATAATTCTTAATAATGTAAATGTTGACACCATGTGTATTCTGTGGCAGAATAACAAAAGATCTCGATAAGCTAAGATCGATGTATTATCACCAGACAATTGCCAGCATTTAATCAAAAGAGCAAACATTCAGTGATCACTGAAGCAGTAGTAGCAAACAGAAATCATGTAATACTGGGAGATCACAATGTTTTGCCAGTGAATTGCAACATCAGCTGTATACATTTATACATCACAAAAGTTTTTTTCTAGTCACACGTTTATACTTACCACCTTCCATTCTAGTCACACGGTTATACTCAACACTTTACATTCAAGTCATACATTTATACTCACCACCTTACATTCTAGTCACACATTTATACTCACCACTTTACATTCAAGTCATACATTTATACTCACCACCTTACATTCTAGTCATACATTTATACTCACCACCTAACATTCTAGTCACACATTTATACACACCAATTTACATTCAAGTCATACATTAATACTCACCAATTTACATTCAAGTCATACATTTATACTCACCAATTTACATTCAAGTCATACATTTATACTCACCAATTTACATTCAAGTCATACATTTATACTCACCAATTTACATTCAAGTCATACATTTATACACACCAATTTACATTCAAGTCATACATTAATACTCACCAATTTACATTCAAGTCATACATTTATACTCACCACCTTACATTCTAGTCACACATTTATACACACCACCTAACATTCTAGTCATACATTTATACACACCACCTTACATTCTAGTCACACATTTATACTCACCACCTTACTTTCAAGTCACACATTGATACTCACCACCTTACATTCTAGTCACACATTTGTGCTCACCACCTAACATTCTAGTCACACATTTATACACACCACCTAACATTCTAGTCACACATTTATACACACCACCTTACATTCTAGTCACACATTTATACACACCACCTAACATTCTAGTCACACATTTGTGCTCACCACCTAACATTCTAGTCACACATTTGTGCTCACCACCTAACATTCTAGTCACACATTTATACACACCACCTAACATTCTAGTCACACATTCATACACACCACCTAACATTCTAGTCATACATTTATACACACCACCTAAATTCTAGTCACACATTTATACACACCACCTAACATTCTAGTCACACATTTATACACACCACCTAACATTCTAGTCACACATTTATACACACCACCTAACATTCTAGTCACACATTTATACACACCACCTAACATTCTAGTCACACATTTATACACACCACCTAACATTCTAGTCACACATTTATACACACCACCTAACATTCTAGTCACACATTCATACACACCACCTAACATTCTAGTCACACATTTATACACACCACCTAACATTCTAGTCACACATTTATACACACCACCTAACATTCAGTACATACTCTGCGGCGTCCATTTTCTCCATACATATATACAGCTACAACTGTCATGCTAATCTTCTGTATATAACTTCTAGCCTATACTTTATATCACTCTAATAGCTCACACTGAATCATATTTTTTCTCGCTCTCTCTCCCTCTCTCTCTCTCTCCTTCCTCTTTTTCCCCTTTGAGTGTCGATATATTCAAAATTCTGGCTCTTGCTCTTCTGGCAGTCTCCAGCCATTGATAGTCGATGATGATGTAGAGTGTCTTTGGTGTTGTCTCTCCAATTTAGTCTGATCTTGGCTCGAGCACCGTGTCCTTCTCCATCTTTTGTGTATGTTTTGTCATCTTGTCATCTCAGGGCACTATCTCCATAGTGTGCAAACTATTTTATTTGCTATCTTTGTATATCACTCACAATTGATTCTCTTTCAACTCTTACTTTTATATTCTCGGTTCTGATTTTTTTCATTACTGGCCACTTCTACCGTTTTTCTCCAAAATCTCATTTATGTTGTGCCTAACTTTCTTTTCTGACTTCTTGTGAGTATCCATGTTTCTCACTGGTAACATAGAGTGCGGGAAGACATATTCGTATACGATTTTTCCTTGTACCCATTGGCACTGTCTTGTAAAGAGGGTCTAGCTGTCTCAATACTTGGTTTGCCGTACTGCACCAAATGTTAAATTCCTTATCATTATTGTCATCTTCGGAAAACGATGTTTCTAGATACTTGGCGACAGACCAAGAGGAATTACATGCTGGCACAGTAGGACTGAACATAAATGGAGAGAACACTAAAGTTATTAGGATAAAAGCCAAAAGTAAAGTTATATTCAGAGGAATGTGACTATAATAAGTGGATCACTTGAAATACTTGGAAAGCTATATGAAATCAAATAGCGTAATTGAAAATGAGATATCTACTAGAATAGACCTGTCAGCCCAGGCATTCAACAGGCTTAGAAACATGTGCCGTTCAACAAGCCTCCGTTGTAGCACCAAGCTTATAATTTACAATTTAACTGTGCGATTCATACATTTATATACAGCAGAAACGTGGAGAATGAACCAACACCTTACATTCTAGTCATACATTTATATACAGCAGAAACGTGGAGAATGAACCAACACTTACATTCTAGTCATACATTTATATACAGCAGAAACGTGGAGAATGAACCAACACTTACATTCTAGTCATACATTTATATACAGCAGAAACGTGGAGAATGAACCAACACCTACATTCTAGTCATACATTTATATACAGCAGAAACGTGGAGAATGAACCAACACCTTACATTCTAGTCATACATTTATATGCAGCAGAAACGTGGAGAATGAACCAACACCTTACATTCTAGTCATACATTTATATACAGCAGAAACGTGGAGAATGAACCAACACTTACATTCTAGTCATACATTTATATACAGCAGAAACGTGGAGAATGAACCAACACTTACATTCTAGTCATACATTTATATGCAGCAGAAACGTTGAGAATGAACCAACACCTACATTCTAGTCATACATTTATATACAGCAGAAACGTGGAGAATGAACCAACACTTACATTCTAGTCATACATTTATATACAGCAGAAACGTGGAGAATGAACCATTAGACATCAAGTCAACTAAGGGGATTTGAAGGTCGCTGTCTGAGGAAGATTGTAAACATCCGTTGCGAGCAACACATTGCAAACAAAGAAGTCGCCATAAGATCAGATCAGGCATTAGCAACATCAAAGGAGTAGTGAAAAGAATACGTTGGAAAAAGCTAGATCACGTTCTAGGAATGGAACGAACCAGGCATCCACACCTAGCATTAATATGGACGCCATCTGGCAAACGAAGGAGAGGTCGACCGTTGGGGATATGGCGACGAACCAGGCATCCACACCTAGCATTAATATGGACGCCATCTGGCAAACGAAGGAGAGGTCGACCGTTGGGGATATGGCGACGAACCATAGTTGTTCAAAGAAAAGAGGCTGGCAGGTCCAGCGGAAGTTGTCCGTGCTTGGTCCAGACAGGAGTGGGTGGAGATCTCTTATGAGTGCTCTATGCTCCCAACGGAGTTTAGGGGATTAAGACAGAAGAAGAAGATGAACAATAATAATAGTCAGTGTCATGTTTTGTTATGTTTACTTTTGGCATCTTTCTTCCTATTGACATTATTTTTTGTCTGTATTAATTGTTTTATAATCCTAATTCATGAACACGAGCTGTTGTTGCAATCTCTCAAATGTTTTTGATGTTAAGGCCTGTGATCCACAAAGAGTGGATGCTATTATTTTTAGGCCTGACATATCCGCTTGCAGGTTACACTCAATAACACATCAAACAATAACTCGCGCCTACATTACAGTTAACACAGTGAAGGGGGCATTCAGTTATCGACTATTGTCGGCTATATTTAACGTCACGGCATTTTCCCATTTTGTGGGGTATGACAGGTAAACCTACAGGACCGGAGAATAAAGGCGACTTGTCCAGTGCAGTCGCCACGAGATATTCGAGTCTGAGTTTTTATTGTCTTGTTTCCTTTTAAATCTACAGGTCATCACATGGACCCGCAGGAGCGAATCTTTCTGGAAGCAGTAGAGAAGGGAGACAAACCAACTGTGATACGTTGCCTGACCAACCAGCCACCAGTCAGTGTCAACTGTACAGACATGCTGGGTCGATCGGCGATTCAGATAGCCGTTGATAACGAGAACATTGAGCTGGTGGAGCTGTTTCTACGACAAGAAGGTGTCAAGATAGGTGGGTCCAGACGTTTCTTCTCGTACGCAGATGGAAGTGGCCACTAACGTTATCCCTAGGGACGAAACAGTTTCTTCACCCACTTTTTAAGACACTGGGCGAATAAAAAAAAATATATTATTTTTCCTTTAGTCAAAAATGTTTGAAATTTGTAATATTAAATATCCCTCCACAAATATATAGAATAATTTTGTAAAAAAAACAAAGGTATTTTTATATATTAAAACATTATTTTGATTACTAATTAATTAATTAAATTAATAATAATAATGAATATAAATAAACATAAATATTAATTTTGTGTTTATATTATTATGTTTTATTTGGATGATGTCATTATCATCATGATCATCTTCATCTCTCTCTCGCGCTCACCCTACGACTGAAGGAAGATAGAATAAGTAGACCTCTTCTTCATCCTCTTCTACAAAGACAGAAAGTGGGCATAAATGTGTGTTGCTACTTGCTGTAGAACTGTGATATTTTTATTCATTCAGATCAAGCATATCCGTTTTCCGCGTTGATCTTTTTGTACGGGATTGCCTTCCATTTTCGATATCTACTCACTCGGTTAGACTAGTCTAGCTAATATCCTACTAGATGCACCGCGAATGGATGGAGTAGGAGCTGGATAGTTCTGGTTCACTTATCAGCTGTATATAGCTGGCAGCTTTCATCTCTATTTCTGTCTTTCACCTTTTCCAAAAGATTTCAGTCGTTGAGATTGGTGGAAGACTTAAATATATATATATATATATATTGTATGGCCTTTGGCGTCTTGACATACGGTTGGTAGCAAGCAATCATGATAAGTCAGTAGTTTGGTAAAGCATTAGTGTCTCATACTGGGTGTTGTTTTACTGAACATCTTTTCTCGCGGCTGAATTTGCCAATCCTGGACAGACAGATCCATCCACAGAAAGAGCAAGGTGTATTTGCGGTACCTGATCTTGTCTCCTTTCTCTTGTGCCTTTTGTCTTCTGAATTTGATATCAGCACTGTCTCGAAAGTTGCTGTGCCATTTTTAATGTTTGCTCTACATGTGCTACGATCCCCAGCCACATTTTCCCCGTTTCTTTCACTAATAGAAAATTCCCTCAAGGAAGCCCTGCAAACATCCTTATGTCAGGATTCGTATTTGGGAAATAATGTCTCTGTCCAGGATTCGTATTTGGGAAATATTGTCCCTGTCCCGAATCAGGATTTGGGAAATATTGTCCCTGTCCCGAATCAGGATTTGGGAAATATTGTCCCTGTCCCGAATCAGGATTTGGGAAATATTGTCCCTGTCCCGAATCAGGATTTGGGAAATATTGTCCCTGTCCCGAATCAGGATTTGGGAAATATTGTCCCTGTCCCGAATCAGGATTTGGGAAATATTGTCCCTGTCCCGAATCAGGATTTGGGAAATATTGTCCCTGTCCCGAATCAGGATTTGGGAAATATTGTCACCGTACATGTATTGAGGAAGAAAAAATGGGAGCATGTTGTGACAACTCGAAGAAGAGATAGATGGAACAGAAAGAATTTGATATAAGAGAATGAAAGAGAACGGTCTTGTGGGAAGCCAACAACAGAAACTGACAAGCAACTGTAGAGAAGGAGATTTATAGATAGACTTGATCACTTTCTCAATAGATATGGTATTGATGATGATGATGATGATGATGATGATGATAATGATGATGATGATGATGATAATGATGATGATGATGATAATGATGATGATGATGATGATGATAATGATGATGATGATGATGATGATGATAATGATGATGATGATGATAATGATGATGATGATGATGATAATAATGATGATAATGATGATAATGATGATGATGATGATGATGATGATGATAATGATGATGATGATGATAATGATGATGATAATGATGATGATGATGATGCTGATGATGATGATAATGATGATGATGATGATGATGATGATGATGATGATGATGATGATGATGATGATGATGATGATGATGATGATGATGATGATGATGATAATGATGATGATGATAATGATGATGATGATGATGGTTGTGAATGGCCTAGCAGAAAAGGTCATGATATGGGAAATGTACACAGGAAATCACTACTGTAACTACAATTATCGACACAAAAATCACAAAAGTAGCTAAGATTAGGGACAACAAAAACAGCAGTGGATAAACTTAAACAATAACAAGTAGCCACTAAGAAAATAGGAAGACAACAAAATCATCATCTCTAAGAGATTGAAGAAAGATCTGAAAAAGATATCATTCTAATCAGGAAGCAATGACCACAGGCGCTATGTAAAACAATACGGAGAGGCGGGGACATTACCAGGAGATTGAAAGTTAGAAGTAAGCGCTTGATTATAACTCCTATGTTCTTATGTGCCAGAAAAACATGGACATCTTAATGCTGAACTGGAAAACGGAAGAGCAACCAACTTGTTCAGATGCTGCCGAAGATTCTAGAGAACATCCAGACCAATTCCAAATGCAACTTTATGTGACATTCTTTCTTTCTTTCTTTCTTTCTTTCTTTCTTTCTTTCTTTCTTTCTTTCTTTCTTTCTTTCTTCACTTCCTCTTGTGCCCGTTTGGGCGTCGAGGGAGATACAAACTTCTGGTTCTCGTCATTTTGGCGGTTTCATCCTTTGCCAACTGATGTTGTTGTACCATTTTGATATTGTCTGTCGATCTTACTCTGGGTCTACCACTTGCTCTTCTGCCCTCTCCTATTTTAATATATACTTTGTACGGTAAGGAATCTCTCGGCAAATGTAGCTCTGGAGTGGTTCAATGTCTACTCTCTTTTATCACTTCTGATTCTGTCTTTTCTGGTCATTCCAAACGCTTTTCTCAGACATCTCATCTCTGTGGTGACAAACTTTCTTTTATGTTTAGTCGTAAGTGACCATGTTTGGGATTGATAGCACAATAAGGGGATAAGTATACCCTGTATAAGTTGTTTCTTGGTGGTAATAGGTGTTGCTTTGTATTGAATTATAAAAGATAGCTGACCCAATGTGTGGTGTTGCAATCACAGAAATTGGACAATGCAGTGATCATCGACCAGAGACACACCAGTTTTGTTATTCCGACGTCATCTCCATCGATAAGTCTATCCAAAACACAGTAGAGAGTGGTAGAAAAAGAAGACTTTAAAAGAGATTAAACAACAAAATATAAACAGGAAGAATCATTAATTTCAAAAACACCCTTAGAGAGCAGATAAAGAAAAATGAAGCAGAGGGGTATTATTTCAACATTGCAATCCCCACCGCTCACTGAGACACGTCCAGAAATGGAATAATGCAAAAATATGAAGGAAGACATAATGTGGTTCCAAGACGGTCATAAATGGTTATCTTTTGAGATTAATTAGATCTGTAAACTGTACATTATGTGGCGACAGCGCTTGAAATACGATTTATCAGCCACTACCGTCGTCCAGACTTTCAGAAGTGGATTCTTGTGCTCAATAAAAGGATGGAGATGGCAGGACAAAATCATTAACTTAGAACTATGGGGAAGTACCAGACAAATACCAGTGGACAAAACGATAAGACAAAGAAGATGGTGCTGGATAGGACGCACGCTGTGAAACCGAGAGGATTACACGAGACGTCATTTCTGTTTAAAAAGTTCCATCACCTCTGTTACATACATTCAGACTTTTAATGTAAAAATCCCCTTGGCACTTGAGGCAAATGAGGATGGAGAGAAAAAGAAGAATGCACGAATTATAACATTTCATTTTGTTCTTCTTCTTCTTTCCTTCCGATCTGCCTCTCAGCGTTTAGGAGATATAATTTATTATTACAAACGTTAAATTATTTCTGTATGTTTTTATTAAAAAATAATTTCTATAATATATTTTAGTTTGCTGCCCTGTTATGTATATTTCATCTAATTATACGTTGCTTAATTGATTGAGGGATTTGTAATGCAATATACACAAAAAATATATATCTAATTAGGAGATGCCCTGCTGTACGCCATTCGTGAAGGGGTGTACAGGATCGTGGAAATGCTAATAGAACATCCGTCAATACCACGTGACATGCTTGGTTCTGATTGGACGAAGGCTCGTCACGTGGAGGACGAGAGCTTTGATTACTCGCCAGACATCTCTCCTGGTAATTTCTGATATTATATGTAACCCCCCCTCCCCCCATGGGGAACAATTTTCTTGTATATCTGTATACTTTACTTTGCTTTTATTTTCATTTCAATTGAGTTATATTTTATTATGTATAATTGAAGCTGTGCAGATTGCGGTAAAGTTATAATGAATAGGGAAAAGAGCTGAAGATATTTCAGTCGTGGGTTAGTGTTGAGAGTTATATCAAATGTAGGAAAGTTTAATAGCGAATTTGTGAAGTATTAGCTGCACAGGAGTGGAATTGTTAGAAAGTAGAATGTGAGATAATGAGAGAGAATGAGAGAGAATGTGAGACGTGAAAGTTTAAGAGAGACGGAAGAAAAGACAGGGACAGAAAGAAAGTTAAAAAAAAAACGAAAAAATGGGAGAGAAGGAGAGAGAGAAAGCGAATGAAAGAGAAAGAGAGAGAGAGAGAGGGAGAAGGAAAACATGAGAAAAATAGAGGTCGAGAACAAAAGAAAGAGAAGTAGAGAAAAAAACTGTAGGTATAGAGAGATAATGATAGCACAGAGTAAGATGGCGTGCTAGAAAAAAATGGATAGACAGAATAATATAAATACTCGGAAATGTAACAACAGATGTAATTATGTAAAAAGCCCCCTAACACCAAGTGACGTATAGGTAAATATTGTGTTAGTGACCATAATTTTTATAGACCTTCGGCACATGATTTTTGGGGTAATGTGGTCGGTATTACGCCCGTGCCGATTTACTTTCCCAGAAAAAAATCTGGTACCCATTTAAGGCTGGGTGAACCCGGAAGCCGTCGATCAGGATGGAACCCGAGCTCTTGTCCTGTGTAGTCCAGTTGACTTGCTACTGAGCCATCGCGGCTGCCAGTTCATTCAGTGCCTTGCAGTATTGCTTGGCTTTCATCGCAACGCGTGGCCAACCCACTCTTTTTCCTTTTCTTGATCTCTTATCCTTATGGTGTCTAGACAGTTCTTTGCCAAAGGTTTCCATTTGTAATATTTTTTGACAATCTGTTATTAAATAGCTGGTGGAAGCATCATTTTTATAAAAGACCAGGGTATTTTGCTAGTAGTCTTTGTGTCTCTCCATGTTTCCAAACCATAGAGTAGGGTTGTCTTGACATTTGTGTTGAAGATCGTGAATTTGTTCCTTAGAGAAGGCACCGCACATTGGATGATATGTGATAACGACATGCTTTACATTATAGGAAGATTGTCTGTATTTAATGCATCGCTCTTTATCACTAGCGAGCCGCGATAGCTCAGTGGTTAGTGAACTGGACTACAAAGGGCAAGAGGTAGGGTTCGATGATGACCGACGGCTTCCGGGTTCACCCAGCCTTAAATTGGTACGGGATTTTTTTCTGGTAAAGTAAAGTGGCACGGGCGTAGTACCGACCACATTACCCCTAAAATCATTTGCTGAAGCTCTGTACAATTTATTGTCACTAATGCCATATTCCCTATACGCCACTTGGCGTGGCGAGGCTCGTAACTTAACTTTTTTTAATGGCTACGATATAAAATACATTCATATTTATTCTTGCAAGTAATAGGTCAGGATTAGCTAGAACTAAAATCGTGAAACAGATACATTGACTATAAGTTTCTTCTAACGAAGTCATCTGTTGTATTCTAAAGTTCGTTCACTTAAATTGACAGTGATCCTAGCTTCGCACTGCAACCAATTTGAAATCCTGCAATTGTTGCTCTTACACGGAGCTACCATAGACAGGCCGCACCAATTATCTTGTTCCTGTAAGAGATGCCAAGCCAAGGTCCACGCCGACAGGTAAGTTACTACTATCTTCTTATTACGGTACGGAAGCACTTTACACTTGCTAAATGTTGGAGTTTCTATTCTAGAGTTATAGAAGCACTTTACACTTGGTAAATGTTGGAGTTCTATTCTAGAGTTATAGAAGTACTGAAAGTTATTGTTTGAATTATGTAAAGTAAAAGTTGAATAGAAAAGTATTCAAGAAGTATCTTCTTTCTTTCTTTCTTTCTTTCTTTCTTTCTTTCTTTCTTTCTTTCTTTCTTTCTTTCTCATTTGCATTCCGTCGTCGATGGTAGATATAGTTTGCTGTTACTTTCTCTTGTATTGGCCTCATCTGCTGTTCAGCTGTTTCTAGTTTTCCGTTTATCCACCATTTTCTTGGTCGGCCTCTTGGTCTGGTGTTCTCCTATCGTTTGTTGGCAGCTCTTTCTATTAGATGTACACCTCCATGTCGTATCACATGCCCCAACCACTTGAACTATTGTCGCTTTATTTATTCAATTATTATTTCCGTTCCTAGTCTTTGTCGTAATTCTTCATGTTTGACTTTATCACTAAAACTGTTTCCTGTCATGCGCCTGACAAACGTCATTGATGGGGTGTTTCATAATATTTAAATAACTGTTCTCTTTAATGAGAAAACTGAATGTGTTAAAAACCACAATGAAAACCTCAATCAAAACAGACAGAAAACAAAGATAATGTATATTGACAAAACAAAAGGCCAACACAAAATCAACATCAACAGTGAAGAACTTGAAATTGTAACAAACTATGAATATATGGGATCTGTAGTAACTAGCAATGGAGACTGTCAGAAAGAGATCAAAAGAAGATTAGTAATAGCAACACAAAAATTAAACACCATGAAGAACGCGTGGCACAATGCCAGCAAGGCAGTAAAATTAAATTATTGAGGACAAGTATTTTCCCAAAGCAACATAAGGTTGTGAATCATGGATAATCTCGCAAACAGCAAAGGAGAAAGTTGATTCATTCGAAACAAAAGGCTGCAGAAATACCCTTAAGATGCCTCGGACAATGAACAATAAAGCAATGAAGACATAATAACAGGTTTAAATATTTAAAAAAAACTGGCTTATAAACACCATTCTACAGAGAAAATTAAAATACTATGATCATTTAAAAAGACACAGCGGACTCAAAAGAACAATAAAGGAAGGCACGGTACCTTGACGACGCATCAGGGGCAGACCAAGAATATGGTGGCTTCAAAACATCAAGGAGACCTTGAACATGGCAACAGAAGAAGTGGGAGATCTGGCTAGAGACAGAGATTTTTCCAGACATGCTGTGGTGACCGCAACGTTCTGTGGGAGATCTGGCTAGAGACAGAGATTTTTACAGACAGGCAGTGGTAAATGCAACGTTTTGTGGGAGATTTGGCTAGGCATAGAGCTACTTCCAGACGCGCTGTAGTTAATGCAACGTTCTGTGGAAGATTTGGCTAGGCATAGAGCTACTTCCAGACTCGCTGTAGTTAATGCAACGTTCTGTGGAAGATTTGGCTAGGCATAGAGCTACTTCCAGACGCGCTGTAGTTAATGCAACGTTCTGTGGAAGATTTGGCTAGGCATAGAGCTACTTCCAGACGCGCTGTAGTTAATGCAACGTTCTGTGGAAGATTTGGCTAGGCATAGAGCTACTTCCAGACTCGCTGTAGTTAATGCAACGTTCTGTGGAAGATTTGGCTAGGCATAGAGCTACTTCCAGACTCGCTGTAGTTAATGCAACGTTCTGTGGAAGATTTGGCTAGGCATAGAGCTACTTCCAGACGCGCTGTAGTTAATGCAACGTTCTGTGGAAGATTTGGCTAGGCATAGAGCTACTTCCAGACGCGCTGTAGTTAATGCAACGTTCTGTGGAAGATTTGGCTAGGCATAGAGCTACTTCCAGACGCGCTGTAGTTAATGCAACGTTCTGTGGAAGATTTGGCTAGGCATAGAGCTACTTCCAGACGCGCTGTAGTTAATGCAACGTTCTGTGGAAGATTTGGCTAGGCATAGAGCTACTTCCAGACGCGCTGTAGTTAATGCAACGTTCTGTGGAAGATTTGGCTAGGCATAGAGCTACTTCCAGACTCGCTGTAGTTAATGCAACGTTCTGTGGGAGATTTGGTTAGGCACAGAGCTACTTCCAGACGCGCTGTAGTTAATGCAACGTTCTGTGGAAGATTTGGCTAGGCACAGCGCCACTTCCAGACGCGCTGTAGTTAATGCAACGTTCTGTGGAAGATTTGGCTAGGCACAGCGCCACTTCCAGACGCGCTGTAGTTAATGCAACGTACTGTGGAAGATTTGGCTAGGCACAGCGCCACTTCCAGACGCGCTGTAGTTAATGCAACGCACTGTGGGAGATTTGGCTAGGCACAGCGCCACTTCCAGACGCGCTGTAGTTAATGCAACGTTCTGTTGGAGATTTGACTAGGCACAGCGCTACTTCCAGACGCGCTGTAGTTAATGCAACGTTCTGTGGGAGATTTGGCTAGGCACAGCGCCACTTCCAGACGCGCTGTAGTTAATGCAACGTACTGTGGGAGATTTGGCTAGGCACAGCGCCACTTCCAGACGCGCTGTAGTTAATGCAACGTACTGTGGGAGATTTGACAAGGCACAGCGCTACTTCCAGACGCGCTGTAGTTAATGCAACGTTCTGTGGGAGATCTGGCTAGAGACAGAGATTCTTATAGACAGGCTGTGGTAAATGCAACGTTCAGTGGGAGATTTGACTTGGCACAGCGCTTCTTCCAGACGCAACGTTCTGTGGGAGATTTGGCTAGGCACAGAGTTTCTTACAGACAGGCTGTGGTAAATGCAACGTTCTGTGGGAGATTTGGCTAGGCACAGAGTTTCTTCCATACACGCTGCGGCGAATGCAACATTCTGGAAAGGACATGCGAGCTGATGATGGTGTTCTCTTTAGAATAGAATGTTAGTATTTTATTTTTCTTAACATATGACAAACTGTATCGCCTTTCCTGTGACCTAGGAAAAAGCTAACACAAGTTGTCAGTAATGTTTTTTTTTCTTTTTTTTACTCGTTTATTAATTAAAGTGCTCACATCGTCTTTTTGCGTCATCTAATTATCAGGTAACGCCATCTCGTTGTTACAAACGTTCCTTCGTTGCCTAATAGCGTCCGTTCATTTCCTTCAATGTTCTCCTACTTTTGTAATGTCCTTTAATTGTCTACGATCGTCACCGTCATTTTCTATTAACATCCTCTCATTTTTTATTAATATCCTCTCGTTTTCTATTAACATCCTCTCATTTTCTATTAACACCCTCTCATTTTTTATTAATATCCTCTCGTTTTCTATTAACATCCTCTCATTTTCTATTAACTTCCTCTCATTTTTTATTAACATCCTCTCATTTTCTATTAACTTCCTCTCGTTGTTTATTAAAATCCCCTTATTGTGTTTTAACATCCTCTCACTTTCTATTAACATCCTCTCATTTTTTATTAACATCCTCTCACTTTCTATTAACATCCTCTCATTTTGTATTAACATCCTCTCACTTTCTATTAACATCCTCTCATTTTGTATTAACATCCTCTCACTTTCTATTAACATCCTCTCATTTTGTATTAACATCCTCTCACTTTATATTAACATTCTCTCATTTTGTATTAACATCCTCTCACTTTCTATTAACATCCTCTCATTTTGTATTAGCATCCTCTCACTTTCTATTAACATCCTCTCATTTTGTATTAACATCCTCTCACTTTATATTAACATTCTCTCATTTTATATTAACATCCTCTCATTTTGTATTAAAATACTCTCACTTTCTATTAACATCCTCTCATTTTATATTAACATCCTCTCATTTTGTATTAAAATACTCTCACTTTCTATTAACATCCTCTCATTTTATATTAACATCCTCTCATTTTGTATTAAAATACTCTCACTTTCTATTAACATCCTCTCATTTTATATTAACATCCTCTCATTTTGTATTAAAATACTCTCACTTTCTATTAACATCCGCTCATTTTATATTAACATCATCTCATTTTGTATTAACATCCTCTCACTTTCTATTAACATCCCCTAATTTTTTATTAGGCCTAAGTGGCCGAGCTGGGAAAACCACGTGACTAAGCTACCAACTTTCGGACAACCCGTTTTCGATTCCCGCTGGAAGCGGTGTGAGTTGTACTTGTGTTTTAAAAAAAAAGAAATATTCCCGCGGTCGACCTCGCCGCTGACAGAAATGGGTACCATTGTAGTACTCTGAGAAGGTGAGGAATACCACCTCAATTCGTGCGTTTCGATGCTTGAAGCGACACTGTCCAAAAGTCTCCGAACACTTCTGGATAGGCGGCTGAGCACATATGGGTGGAAACTCGTGTGCCAAGACGCCGATTCAAGTCTCGTACTTGACCTTTGACCTTTCCTCTCAGTTTCTGTCTACAACCATTCATTTTTATGTCTACAACCATTTTTATGTCAACAACCATTTTTATGTCTACAACCATTTTTCTGTACAACCATTTTTTGTCTACAACCATTTTTATGTCTACAACCATTTTATGTCTACAACCATTTTTATGCCTACAACCATTTTTATGTCTACAACCATTTTTTGTCTACAACCATTTTTATGTCTACAACCATTTTATGTCTACAACCATTTTTATGCCTACAACCATTTTTATGTCTACAACCATTTTTTGTCTACAACCATTTTTATGTCTACAACCATTTTTATGTCTACAACCATTTTTATGTCTACAACCATTTTTTGTCTACAACCATTTTTATGTCTACAACCATTTTTTGTCTACAACCATTTTTATGTCTACAACCATTTTTATGTCTACAACCATTTTTCCGTGACCATTCCTCAATTCCCAGCCTGCGTCACTCGCTGTTGAGGATCAACACTTACCGGGCACTGGCTAGTCCGTCATGGATATCCCTGACCAGCCCCGACCCAGTGCTCACAGCCTTCCAGCTCTCCTGGGAACTCGATCGTCTTGCTCTGCGGGAGAATGAATTCAAAGACTCCTACATACAGGTATGCATACACTTATTTGAGATCATTTGTAATTTTTATGTCATTTTTATTACTTCTTTTTTTTTTTGTTCTTTCTGTCTCTGACCTCTTGGATTTCTTAGTGTCGAGAAACAAAGTCATTGTCTTGATCTAAATCGTAAATAGAAATGTGTGCGGCTTTTGATTTGTCGATATTCCACCTTTGTGAAAATCTGTGCCTATTCAGAATATCCTCTTTTGTTATTGAACACTGTCATTAACGTATATTTAGGAAACATATGTAATTATATGTTGAAGTGTTATGAATATGTAGCATGACTTGAAAACAACGCTTTGACTTCTGAACTCTTCGTCAAGATACAAAGATAAGAATGCATACAAAATGGCACATATATCATCATCATCATCGTCAAGTACAATGCATGCTGGCGTAGGTGATCATGTCTCTCCACAACCTTCGATCTATACAGTTATTCATCATTTCTGTTGCTGACCTTCTGTCAAGCCATTCTCTTAAGCTGTTTGGTATCTTTTCTCTTTGTTTCCCTCTATCTCTTCGTCCCTCAATTTTCCCAGTTATTACATTATATTCCAATTGTTCCCTTCTCATTACATGGCCACGAAATGACGATTGTTTCTTCCTAATATTGGATAGTAACCTCCAGTGATTTTCTTGTCTGTCCTATTGTCCATGATTCACATCCATATTTAAGACTGGGTCTACATAACTTTTAAGAACTTTTTTTCTTCTTTCCATTATTAAAAATCGATTGCACAGTATCGACCTCATTTTTTTGAAAGCTGCTTTTGTCTGAGCCATCACACCTCTGTTGAACATCTACCATCAGAGGTTAACATTGTATGTAATTAACCCCATGTATTTAAGTTCATTTACCTGTTTTAATATTTGTCCACATATCTTTATTGTACATTGCAGTGATGTCTTTTTCTTTATTGTTACCATCTTTTTGCTATTGAGGCTGAATCCTTAATAAATGTATGTAAATATGAATGTGCTCACCGACATTAAACCTGTTCTGTCGCAGCTTCATATGGTTATACTTTAATCAAATAGTCATTCATATTTCTATTATTAACACATGCCGAGGGATGCTTGCTGGTTATTATGTTAATGCAGTCATCATTTACCTTCACGTTCAAGAACGAAACTAGGAATATATGTAACTACTACTCTTATACCCAATTGGTGGTTGAGTGGTTACTGTGCTCGCTTCCTGAACAGAATTATCTGGGTTCATTTCCCGGAAGTGGAGATTTGTTAGGATTGACAAGACTCCGGGGTTCACCCAGCCTCAGAAAATGGTTAGCACTTATTTTTGTAGAAGAAAGACGGCATTGACACATCACCAAAAGAGTTCTGGTCACTGAAAAATGTGCCGTTAGTCACGGAAAAATGTGCCGTTAGTCACGGAAAAATGTGCCGTTAGTCACGGAAAAATGTGCCGTTAGTCACGGAAAAATGTGCCGTTAGTCACGGAAAAATGTGCCGTTAGTCACGGAAAAATGTGCCGTTAGTCACGGAAAAATGTGCCGTTAGTCACGGAAAAATGTGCCGTTAGTCACGGAAAAATGTGCCGTTAGTCACGGAAAAATGTGCCGTTAGTCACGGAAAAATGTGGCGTTAGTCACGGAAAAATGTGCCGTTAGTCACGGAAAAATGTGCCGTTAGTCACGGAAAAATGTGCCGTTAGTCACGGAAAAATGTGGCGTTAGTCACGGAAAAATGTGGCGTTAGTCACGGAAAAATGTGCCGTTAGTCACGGAAAAATGTGGCGTTAGTCACGGAAAAATGTGGCGTTAGTCACGGAAAAATGTGGCGTTAGTCACGGAAAAATGTGGCGTTAGTCACGGAAAAATGTGCCGTTAGTCACGGAAAAATGTGCCGTTAGTCACGGAAAAATGTGGCGTTAGTCACGGAAAAATGTGCCGTTAGTCACGGAAAAATGTGCCGTTAGTCACGGAAAAATGTGCCGTTAGTCACGGAAAAATGTGGCGTTAGTCACGGAAAAATGTGCCGTTAGTCACGGAAAAATGTGGCGTTAGTCACGGAAAAATGTGGCGTTAGTCACGGAAAAATGTGGCGTTAGTCACGGAAAAATGTGCCGTTAGTCACGGAAAAATGTGGCGTTAGTCACGGAAAAATGTGGCGTTAGTCACGGAAAAATGTGGCGTTAGTCACGGAAAAATGTGGCGTTAGTCACGGAAAAATGTGGCGTTAGTCACGGAAAAATGTGGCGTTAGTCACGGAAAAATGTGGCGTTAGTCACGGAAAAATGTGCCGTTAGTCACGGAAAAATGTGGCGTTAGTCACGGAAAAATGTGCCGTTAGTCACGGAAAAATGTGGCGTTAGTCACGGAAAAATGTGGCGTTAGTCACGGAAAAATGTGGCGTTAGTCACGGAAAAATGTGCCGTTAGTCACGGAAAAATGTGGCGTTAGTCACGGAAAAATGTGGCGTTAGTCACGGAAAAATGTGGCGTTAGTCACGGAAAAATGTGCCGTTAGTCACGGAAAAATGTGCCGTTAGTCACGGAAAAATGTGGCGTTAGTCACGGAAAAATGTGGCGTTAGTCACGGAAAAATGTGGCGTTAGTCACGGAAAAATGTGCCGTTAGTCACGGAAAAATGTGGCGTTAGTCACGGAAAAATGTGCCGTTAGTCACGGAAAAATGTGGCGTTAGTCACGGAAAAATGTGGCGTTAGTCACGGAAAAATGTGCCGTTAGTCACGGAAAAAGGTGCCGTTAGTCACGGAAAAATGTGCCGTTAGTCACGGAAAAATGTGCCGTTAGTCACGGAAAAATGTGGTTGCTAACGCAAAATCAAGATGTGGAGAGAACCATTTACATTTTTTACTCACTCTTATAACGTCTCAGCTCATGGTTTTTTGTTTGTTTTGGTCTTCTTGTTACATTCAGCATTCATTCTCTTCTGTTTTGTCTTCTTGTTACATTCAGTAATCATTCTCTTCTGTCTTGTCTTCTTGTTACATTCAGTAATCATTCTCTTCTGTTTTGTCTTCTTGTTACATTCAGTAATCATTCTCTTCTGTCTTGTCTTCTTGTTACATTCAGTAATCATTCTCTTCTGTCTTGTCTTCTTGTTACATTCAGTAATCATTCTCTTCTGTTTTGACTTCTTGTTACATTCAGTAATCATTCTCTTCTGTCTTGTCTTCTTGTTACATTCAGCATTCATTCTCTTCTGTTTTGTCTTCTTGTTACATTCAGTAATCATTCTCTTCTGTCTTGTCTTCTTGTTACATTCAGTATTCATTCTCTTCTGTTTTGTCTTCTTGTTATATTCAGTATTCATTCTCTTCTGTCTTGTCTCACTGATGTCTTATCTCTAACCGCGATAGCGTAGTTAGTAAACTGCACTACAAAGGACTAGAGCGGGTTCAATCCTGATCGACGGCTTCCTGGTTCACCCAGCTTTAAAATGGGTACCGAGGTTTTTTTTCTGGAAAAGTAAATATGCACGGGCGTAATAACGACCACAGTACCCCAAAAACCATGTGGCGAAGGTCTAATAAAAATTATTGTTACTAACAACATATTTCCCTACATGGCTGATTGTATGTCCCTAAAATGGCCGCACGCTAATAGTGAAAGGCGGAATGGAGTTTCGTATATGACTTTGCAGCACCGGGGTGACTCACGGAGGTTCATGTTAGTCAGGAGGGATTCATAATTTCACAAATTCATATTGCAGGGAGATCTTACAGTCTGTTGTTTGATGTGAGACGGGGATAGTCCGATGTTCGGATTTGGAGTCAGGGTGATGTCCTAGCATCATCAAGCGCTATAAATTTTTTTTAATGACAATCATCATTTTCAGGAGGACGTGAACTTCCGGTCAATATGGTGGATAGGCGGCAGGAACCATTAAAGGCTATGTATGAGAAGTGTTCCTTGTTGCAGTTTCCTCATATTCCAAGTCCGGCTTGTTGCAGGAGCTACTGAGTTAAGTGCTCTGTGCACACTGTGAGCTGTGCGTTTCATCTGTTTTGATCGTATTTCGATATTCCGATTGTTTACGATGAATCAATATCATAGGATTGAGAACAGATGGCTGTGTTCACTTTCTGTGCGGTTTCGCCTTAGGTCTTTTGGCGTGTGCTGAGACGTCTATGATGGGGACTACAGGTATCTTTCTTTGTTCGGGAGATGAAATAGTAATTCGGATGATTCCACTGACATGGACGGTTGAGCAATTATGGATTTTAATTTGTTTGCAGTGATACCTTGGCCTTCCATAACCATAACCATAATCCCTATACGCCATTAGGCGTGACGGGACTCTTCACTTACTCATTTTCTTTAAAATCCGTTTTCATGTATTAGTTTTTGCATTCAATGAAAGTTTGGACGGTTTAGACAGCTTCAACACAAAAGAGTCTTCCCCTGATCTGACCTTAATGTGACTCACCCTTCGTTAAGTTGTCTTGACAACAAATTACTATATTTATCTGACACGGGGAACTTTGGAGGCCACGGTGCTGTGATTTTGTACAGAAAAAAATGATCGCGATATCACGTGATAGCTAAAATAAGTAATGAGGATGTTCTGACAGAGGTCACTGCATTTGTAAACACATAAAAGATAATACGCAATGTCAGGAAAACAAACAAATATAAACTTTGATTATATAAGAGACATTGACAGCTGGAATATATTGTGACAACAGGGAAATTGTGGGAAGAAGAGATATTGAAAAACACTGAGAGAAAATCACAAGACAGTTTTACAGAATTGCACTGTTGGAAGATAACAGTCGAAGAGATAGACAACTGCAAAAAAAAAAAAAAAAAAAGTTGTAGAGAGTTATGGTCACCTACGTCAGAAGTCACAACACTTCAAGGTTATATTATTATGTTGCATTCAAAATGGTTGTATTATTCGTTCATATAGATGGTGTTATTTTGTAATACTCAGTCTTACTGATAAGCTACCATCCCCTAATCTTAGTAATAACTGTCGGCCGCCAGGGCAAACTTCAAATAACTGATTTGTCATTGAACACACGTCACCATCACGTGACCATACAACATTGGTCATAGTTACGTGCATCATTTCTCCCTGCCAGGATTATCGGGACAAACCACATTAACGACCCATTTGAATAATTCTTCTAGCCTGTCTGGCATGTGCCGACTTGATCTTCGTGTTGTTATCTTCATTAGCCACACCCATGGTCCGTATTGAGCTGTAATAACAATAGTAACATCGTGTCGTACCCTGTTTTATCCATCTTTATCTACACATAATAAGAGCTCGGTGGCGCTGTGCTTAGTGCAATCGCCTGCTGGCCTCAAGGTTCGGTGTTCAGCAGAGACAAATATTTGATTCCGATATATAACGCTCTAGATATCCACCCAGTCTCTGGGTACCAGAGATATTCGCTGGGAAGGAACTGGCAATGAGGAAGGGAACTTGCCATCCAACCTCATGAAGCAGACGTTTACCACGATGACGTCACTAACACTTAAACACTCTTTTATCAAACAGTCATAGCTAGGGGACTGAGGTTTAACACTATGACGTCACGAACACTCTATTACCCAACATTCATAGTTAGGGGACTGAGTTTTAACACTATGACGTCACTAACACTTTATTACCCAACAGTCATTCCTAGGGGACTGAGGTTTAAAACCTTGACGTCACTAACACTCTATTATCCAACAGACATAGCTAGGGGACTGAAGTTTAACACCTTGACGTCACTAACACTCTATTATTCAGCAGACATAGCTAGGGGACTGAAGTTTAACACCTTGACGTCACTAACACTCTATTATTCAGCAGACATAGCTAGGGGAGTGAGGTTTAACACCGTGACGTCACTAACACTCTATTATTCAGCAGACATAGCTAGGGGACTCAGGTTTAACACCTTGACTTCACTAACACTCTATTATTCAGCAGACATAGCTAGGGGACTGAGGTTTAACACTATGACGTCACTAACACTCTATTGTTCAGCAGACATAGCTAGGGGACTCAGGTTTAACACCTTGACGTCACTAACACTCTATTGTTCAGTAGACATAGCTAGGGGACTCAGGTTTAACACCTTGACGTCACTAACACTCTATTGTTCAGCAGACATAGCTAGGGGACTCAGGTTTAACACTTTGACGTCACTAACACTCTATTTTTCAGCAGACATAGCTAGGGGACTCAGGTTTAACACTATGACGTCACTAACACTCTATTATTCAGCAGACATAACTAGGGGACTCAGGTTTAACACTATGACGTCACTAACACTCTATTATTCAGCAGACATAGCTAGGGGACTTAGGCTTAACACTATGACGTCACTAACACTCTATTATTCAGCAGACATAACTAGGGGACTCAGGTTTAACACTATGACGTCACTAACACTCTATTATTCAGCAGACATAACTAGGGGACTCAGGTTTAACACTATGACGTCACTAACACTCTATTATTCAGCAGACATAGCTAGGGGACTCAGGTTTAACACAATGACGTCACTAACACTCTATAGCTAGGGGACTCACTACTTTTTGTCCTTGCTCTTTACCAATAGTGAAACGTGAGCTCATGTAAATCTATCTAACTTTCCTAATGTCAGATCAATCCATTTACAAGTCACAATTTACTCTTATTGTGCATGACATACTCTTCTAGTCCTTACAAAATGAGTTGATCAATTCAGATATCTTTGTCTTTCATTAGCCACAAATGTACAACGAGTTAATGGCTGGTGCGTTGTGTAGCATGGCAAGAAAGCTCCTTCATGCTCTCCACGGCTATTCTCCACAAGGTGTCCCATGTCTGGTTCACACTTCTCATCTCTGATTCCATTCTACTCTGTCAAGTTGTTCTTGATCTGCCTTCACCATAAAATCCACTGCACGCCTATTCTTATAATTGTTTTTCAGTCACTCGTGATAACATGACCTATCCAGCTCCACATCCTACGTATTATCACCGTATGCTTCTCCTCTTGTATGAGCCACTTGAGACAGCTCTTGTCCCTAATTTCATTTCGTTAAAATATTCGAGAACTTCTGTTAGGGGGCTGGTTGTGTGAAACATTGAGTCTTAACGTTTCATTTGTGGTTGTTATCAAACATTGAGATCCACGTAGAAGTATTGCGAGTAGACATTCACATTTGGTGTTTGTTGTGCAGTGCTGGCTGGACCTACATACACTGTTTAGATTGTTGCAAGCTGTTGTGACGTTCCTTATCATAATGTTGATAAAATCGCTGGTTTCCTCATCTGCTTTTATAATCCTGTAAATAAAAAGAAATAAAAGTAAAGAGCCCCGTTACGCCACGTGTCGTATAGGGAATATGGTGTTAGTGACCATCATTTTTACAGACCTTCGGAGCATGATTTTTGAGGTCATGTGGTCGGTATTACGCCCGTGCCGTTTTACTTTTTCTAGAAAAAAATCCGGTACCCATTTAAGGCTGGGTGTAGTTCAGTTCACTTGCTACCGAGCTATCGCGGCTCCAACCGTTACTGTACAGCTGTGTCAATGTGTTAGCTGCTGAAGCGTTTACTCAGATGATTCATTGTTGATTACAAGACGCTAATTCCCTTTTCTTTGATACTTCTTTTTGATATTTGACCAACTTCAACTGTATGAGTTTGACTTATCCATTCTATGTGGCTGCATTTGTTTCTATCTTCTCCACCCAAACTTTCTTCACTCATCTACAAACTCCACTTTTCTACGACACTACATGAGCATCTTCGATAATGCAGTGGTAGTCCGTTAACTTGTCAATGAAGTGAGCCTTGGTTCAATTCTAGTGCGACATTATTAAGTTTAAAATTGGAAAATAGATCTCGTAGATCCGGAGCGATAAGTTGCAAAAACATATGTATTTACAAGCTGTGGAGCGGACATGGGGATGTCCCTATTGTAATGAAACTCATTCCCTGAAAATAATAAAATATAGTAGAAGATAAAGAATATAAGAAAATAGTCAAACTTATTGAAAAAAATGTTAACAGCATAGTGGAGCACTCACCTCTTCATCTGCTATTGCTAAGGTTAATATTTTGCTCTCCTATTGACTCTCCATGTTACGGAACATCCTTTATTTACTTTACTTCTATTCGATTCTTACAACACATTTAGGATCCCTAATGATTTGTTGATCACATCTGACCCAGTCAATATTTGATTTAAACTTCACGACTTTAGCTGATAAAAGCTGTTTTAATTAGAACAACAATTTTGCGAAAACTCCATTTACAGAACTCTGCAACAGAAAGTGATCTGATCATAAGAAGCCATCACACAGTCAAGCAAGCGTTTCGCCTTTTAGCTACTTGACACTTAAAAAGGCGGGACCGCCTGAGTCATGATTCCCAAATGTCGGCTCCTGATCAATTGTGAGTCTAGTAGTTCACTAACAGGCGCTGGAATGTTGTCTGTTTTCCGCCCGAGTTGTGAACGAGTTTATCACCATACAATTCAAGCTAAGTACTCTCGGTTCTATCGGCTAACCCCTGACTGAGATCTTCTTATGTTTTATCTACAAGAGCAGCTGGCTGTTGATCTGTTCATGTGTCTACCCCACTCCGTCATTTCAAATCCAGAAAAGTTTAATTCCAAGGACAGTTCAGTAATGCTACTCTCAACTCTTGCAGTTAAGCCAACTCTTATCAGACTTTTCATCCAATCACGTTACTTGTCCCCCTTCCTTCCTCCCCCACTCTTCTCATCCCATCCGCATCTGACCTACAGTCACCACGCCGACTCGGAGCTATTAGGAAGATTTTCAATTACGTCATGAATTACATTATTTTGTTTTTTAATTTTGTAAGTTATAATTTTGTAAGTTAATTGCTTTTAAAAAAAGAATTCTCTTATAAAGTAGTACATTTCCCTTTTATTTTGATATTTCACTATTTATCACATTTTTATTTCTTCTTCATGCATTATTCCTTCTCATTCCAGTTCTATAAACCCCCAGGAACAGCGAGCTAGATGACTTGAGAACAACCCTACACCAATTGTACAATAACTTCCAGAAAGTGATCATCCAGTGGATACCACTACACTGTAATATACAAGGAAATGAATGCACAGACAAACTAGCTAAGGAGGGATGAAGATTACAACAAGAGAACCATCTGGTCAGCTACGATGAAGCCAAATCCATCATCAAAGGCCAGTGACATGAAAAATGGAAACAAGAACACCCAAAGTATAACGAGAAGGACGGATCACTTCAACTATAAAGGAGGGATCAAGTCATCATACTTCGCCTACGCAATGGCCACAATAGAATGAGAAACCACATGTTCACAAAACTCAAAATAGGAACTGCTAGCCTATGCCACTGTACACTGGATAACATGACAACAAAACATGTTCTACAGGATTGCCCCAGTACACAGACCTGAGAAGAGCAATGTTGCCCACACCCACCTCCCTGGAAGAGAAACTATACGGATCAACTGAATCACTGAAACAAACAGCTGACTTCATAAGAGAGTCTGAAGTCCTAGTCTGAATGAGCCATGATCGCAGAAGAAGAAGAAGTCCTTACTTACTATAGACCATGTAATAGACTTTATCTTCATTCTGTTGTTCCTTTTGTGTTGTTCTCGTTTTTTTATAAAGACCGAAACGCTAAGATTTTTGTGGGTGTTTTTTTTTGTAAAGCTGTCACTATAGCACTATGTAAGCGTGTACGTTACACCCACCTCTTGCTCGTTTCAGCTAAGCGCCCAGTGCAAGAAGTACGCCTGTGATCTGCTTGACCAGTGCCGAAGCAGCGAAGAAGTCATTGCTGTTCTCAACAGAACATGTGAAGAAGATGTCGACACTGATGAGCCCAGCGTGAAGGACACAGAAAAGCTGACCTTGTCCAGGCTGAAGCTGGCTCTTAAGTACGAGCAGAAACAGGTACTTGAGAGCTTAGGGAATAATAGAACAAAGAAGTATGTGTTAGCACTCGGAAAAATTGACAGACAAACAACAATAGAAAAAAACGAAGAACAATATATGGTCCGAAGTGGGATCGAACCCGTACTCAGTGGCACCGCGCCTTGCCACGAGAAGCCGAACGCTTGGCACACTACCACGCAGCCAACTAAAAAATTGGCTATTGCAGTAGTGTCTTACACGATGACGTTCTCAATGACTATAGCATAGGGTAACGATCACAGACCGGAAACAAATTGTATATTTGTACTTTCCTATTAATGCAAGTATCTCCCAGTAGGGCTGAATACTTGTGTTGTAGACAAACATTTATTGGACGAAACAGCACGAATAGTAGTCCGGTCTGTGATCGTTACCCTATGCTATAGTCATTGAGAACGTCATCGTGTAAGACACTACTGCAATAGCCAATTTTTTAGTTGGCTGCGTGGTAGTGTGCCAAGCGTTCGGCTTCTCGTGGCAAGGCGCGGTGCCACTGAGTACGGGTTCGATCCCACTTCGGACCATATATTGTTCTTCGTTTTTTTCTATTGTTGTTTGTCTGTCAATTTTTCCGAGTGCTAACACATACTTCTTTGTTCTATTATTCCCTATTATCGCCTCGGAAGTTCCCCATATAATAATATTTATGTATTATTATTTGTACCCAGTATATAAACACTGGGAACTACTATTCGTGCTGTTTCGTCCAATAAATGTTTGTCTACAACACAAGTATTCAGCCCTACTGGGAGATACTTGCATTAATAGGAAAGTACAAATATACAATTTGTTTCCGGTCTGTGATCGTTACCCTATGCTATAGTCATTGAGAACGTCATCGTGTAAGACACTACTGCAATAGCCAATTTTTTAGTTGGCTGCGTGGTAGTGTGCCAAGCGTTCGGCTTCTCGTGGCAAGGCGCGGTGCCACTGAGTACGGGTTCGATCCCACTTCGGACCATATATTGTTCTTCGTTTTTTTCTATTGTTGTTTGTCTGTCAATTTTTCCGAGTGCTAACACATACTTCTTTGTTCTATTATTCCCTATTATCGCCTCGGAAGTTCCCCATATAATAATATTTATGTATTATTATTTGTACCCAGTATATAATCACTGGGAACTACTATTCGTGCTGTTTCGTCCAATAAATGTTTGTCTACAACACAAGTATTCAGCCCTACTGGGAGATACTTGCATTAATAGGAAAGTACAAATATACAATTTGTTTCCGGTCTGTGATCGTTACCCTATGCTATAGTCATTGAGAACGTCATCGTGTAAGACACTACTGCAATAGCCAATTTTTTAGTTGGCTGCGTGGTAGTGTGCCAAGCGTTCGGCTTCTCGTGGCAAGGCGCGGTGCCACTGAGTACGGGTTCGATCCCACTTCGGACCATATATTGTTCTTCGTTTTTTTCTATTGTTGTTTGTCTGTCAATTTTTCCGAGTGCTAACACATACTTCTTTGTTCTATTATTCCCTATTATCGCCTCGGAAGTTCCCCATATAATAATATTTATGTATTATTATTTGTACCCAGTATATAATCACTGGGAACTACTATTCGTGCTGTTTCGTCCAATAAATGTTTGTCTACAACACAAGTATTCAGCCCTACTGGGAGATACTTGCATTAATAGGAAAGTACAAATATACAATTTGTTTCCGGTCTGTGATCGTTACCCTATGCTATAGTCATTGAGAACGTCATCGTGTAAGACACTACTGCAATAGCCAATTTTTTAGTTGGCTGCGTGGTAGTGTGCCAAGCGTTCGGCTTCTCGTGGCAAGGCGCGGTGCCACTGAGTACGGGTTCGATCCCACTTCGGACCATATATTGTTCTTCGTTTTTTTCTATTGTTGTTTGTCTGTCAATTTTTCCGAGTGCTAACACATACTTCTTTGTTCTATTATTCCCTATTATCGCCTCGGAAGTTCCCCATATAATAATATTTATGTATTATTATTTGTACCCAGTATATAATCACTGGGAACTACTATTCGTGCTGTTTCGTCCAATAAATGTTTGTCTACAACACAAGTATTCAGCCCTACTGGGAGATACTTGCATTAATAGGAAAGTACAAATATACAATTTGTTTCCGGTCTGTGATCGTTACCCTATGCTATAGTCATTGAGAACGTCATCGTGTAAGACACTACTGCAATAGCCAATTTTTTAGTTGGCTGCGTGGTAGTGTGCCAAGCGTTCGGCTTCTCGTGGCAAGGCGCGGTGCCACTGAGTACGGGTTCGATCCCACTTCGGACCATATATTGTTCTTCGTTTTTTTCTATTGTTGTTTGTCTGTCAATTTTTCCGAGTGCTAACACATACTTCTTTGTTCTATTATTCCCTATTATCGCCTCGGAAGTTCCCCATATAATAATATTTATGTATTATTATTTGTACCCAGTATATAATCACTGGGAACTACTATTCGTGCTGTTTCGTCCAATAAATGTTTGTCTACAACACAAGTATTCAGCCCTACTGGGAGATACTTGCATTAATAGGAAAGTACAAATATACAATTTGTTTCCGGTCTGTGATCGTTACCCTATGCTATAGTCATTGAGAACGTCATCGTGTAAGACACTACTGCAATAGCCAATTTTTTAGTTGGCTGCGTGGTAGTGTGCCAAGCGTTCGGCTTCTCGTGGCAAGGCGCGGTGCCACTGAGTACGGGTTCGATCCCACTTCGGACCATATATTGTTCTTCGTTTTTTTCTATTGTTGTTTGTCTGTCAATTTTTCCGAGTGCTAACACATACTTCTTTGTTCTATTATTCCCTATTATCGCCTCGGAAGTTCCCCATATAATAATATTTATGTATTATTATTTGTACCCAGTATATAATCACTGGGAACTACTATTCGTGCTGTTTCGTCCAATAAATGTTTGTCTACAACACAAGTATTCAGCCCTACTGGGAGATACTTGCATTAATAGGAAAGTACAAATATACAATTTGTTTCCGGTCTGTGATCGTTACCCTATGCTATAGTCATTGAGAACGTCATCGTGTAAGACACTACTGCAATAGCCAATTTTTTAGTTGGCTGCGTGGTAGTGTGCCAAGCGTTCGGCTTCTCGTGGCAAGGCGCGGTGCCACTGAGTACGGGTTCGATCCCACTTCGGACCATATATTGTTCTTCGTTTTTTTCTATTGTTGTTTGTCTGTCAATTTTTCCGAGTGCTAACACATACTTCTTTGTTCTATTATTCCCTATTATCGCCTCGGAAGTTCCCCATATAATAATATTTATGTATTATTATTTGTACCCAGTATATAATCACTGGGAACTACTATTCGTGCTGTTTCGTCCAATAAATGTTTGTCTACAACACAAGTATTCAGCCCTACTGGGAGATACTTGCATTAATAGGAAAGTACAAATATACAATTTGTTTCCGGTCTGTGATCGTTACCCTATGCTATAGTCATTGAGAACGTCATCGTGTAAGACACTACTGCAATAGCCAATTTTTTAGTTGGCTGCGTGGTAGTGTGCCAAGCGTTCGGCTTCTCGTGGCAAGGCGCGGTGCCACTGAGTACGGGTTCGATCCCACTTCGGACCATATATTGTTCTTCGTTTTTTTCTATTGTTGTTTGTCTGTCAATTTTTCCGAGTGCTAACACATACTTCTTTGTTCTATTATTCCCTATTATCGCCTCGGAAGTTCCCCATATAATAATATTTATGTATTATTATTTGTACCCAGTACTTGAGAGCTTGTTGGTTTCATTCTCATTTGCGCAGTAACTAGTGTATTCGTTTGTCGATTAGTTGGGTAATCAAGGAATGAATCTGTTAGTCATTTGGTCAAACTGACTGGCAGTCAGTTAATCTGTAAATTTTGTCAGTTACTAAAGTGACCAGTATGTAAGGCGGTTAGTTAGTCGATCGGTCAGTTTGTCAGGAAGCTTGTTAGTCTGTTAGAATTTGTTAAACTGTCAGTCAGACAATTAGCCAGTCAAGTAGTCAATCAATCAGTTGATTTGGTAAACTGTCAGTAAGACAGTTGATCTAGGCAGTCAGTCTGAATGTTAAACTGTCAATCAGACAGCTAGTCTGTTAGTTAGTCGTTTAGTTTGTCAGTCAGTATGCCAGAGAATCAGACAATCAATCAGCTTTTTCAGTTAATCAATCAGTTAAATAGTTAGTAAGTCGGTTCATCTTCTCGAATATATATATTTGCTGCTGATGCAGGTTTTATGTGTGGGCCTGTCTGTCTATGGTTACATGGCCTGTCTGTCTATGGTTACATGGCCTGTCTGTCTATGTTTACATGGCCTGTCTGTCTATGGCTACATGGCCTGCCTGTCATGGTTACATGGCCTGTCTGTCTATGTTTACATGGCCATTCTGTCGATGGTTACATAACCTGTCTCTCTATGGTTACATGGCTTGTCTGTCATTCAATAGCTTCATTTATCTGCCCATTAGCCCAACCCTCCTCCTAATGTGTGAGAGTCTTATATTCCTTTTTTCACAATTATACGTTGTGATCTTGTTCTTTTTCTGTCTTCATTTACTCTTGCTTTAATAAATGAAGGTATCCCAATAAGAGATCACATTTGAGCATGGAGGTATAATTGTGAGCAAAGTGTAAGTATGGATATAATATTAGAAAAAAAAATACTGTTATGCCACTATTGCCTAGGATTTATTTAAATTCAGATTATTAAGCGTAGGCGTCCGCAGCTTAGATGTAACAACCTCGAGGTCCGGAAAAATAGTCTCGATGAGCACGGTTTTTGTTTTCAGAAATTGCAACTCGTGGGTTTGCCTCGGTAGCCTAGTTGGGAAAACTGCTCAATTGGGCTACCGACTTTCGGACAACTAGTGTTCGATTCCCGCTGGAAGCAGTGTCAATTGTACTCTTAGTTGAAACAAAAATACCACCGCGGTAGACCCAGCCGCTGGCAGAAATGGTGGGCAGTACTCTGGAAGGGTGAGGATTGCCGCCTCGCATCGTGAATTTCGATGCTTGAAGCGACACTATCCAGAAGTCTCCGAAAACTTCTGGATAGGTGTCCGAGCACATATGGGTGAAAAGTCGCGTGCTAAGACGCCGGTTCAAGTCTCGTAATTTACCTTGACCTCTTACACATTCAAAAAATGTTGGGGCAATAGTAACGTCAGTAACGTCAAAAGTAACGTCAGTAAAGTCAACAGTAACGTCAGTAACGTCAATAGTAACGTCAGTAACGTCAATAGTGACGTCAATAACGTCAGTAACGTCAATAGTAACTTCAGTAATGTCAATAGTAACGTCAGTAACGTCAATAGTAACGTCAGTAACGTCAATAGTAACGTCAGTAACGTCAATAGTAACGTCAATAGTAACGTCAATAGTAACGTCAGTAACGTCAATAGTAACGTAAATAGCAAAGTCAGTAACGTCAATAGTAACGTCAGTAAAGTCAACAGTAACGTCAATAACGTCAGTAACGTCAATAGTAACGTCAGTAACGTCAATAGTAACGTCAGTAACGTCAATAGTAAAGTCAATAGTAACGTCAGTAACGTCAATAGTAACGTCAGTAACGTCAATAGTAACGTCAGTAACGTCAATAGTAACGTAAATAGTAAAGTCAGTAACGTCGATATTGACGTCAGTAAAGTCAACAGTAACGTCAATAGTAACGTCAATAGTAACGTCAGTAACGTCAATAGTAACGTCAGTAACGTCAATAGTAACGTCAGTAACGTTAATAGTAACGTAAATAGTAAAGTCAGTAACGTCGATAGTGACGTCAGTAAAGTCAATAGTAACGTCAGTAACGTCAATATTAACGTCAGTAATGTCAATAGTAACGTCAGTAACGTCAATAGTAACGCCAGTAACGTCAATAGTAACGTCAATAGTAACGTCAGTAACGTCAATAGTAACGTCAGTAACGTCAATAGTAACGTCAGTAACGTCAATAGTAAAGTCAGTAACGTCGATAGTGACGTCAGTAACGTCAATAGTAAAGTCAATAGTAACGTCAATAGTAACGTCAGTAAAGCCAACAGTAACGTCAATAGTAACGTCAATAGTAACGTCAGTAAAGCCAACAGTAAAGCCAACAGTAACGTCAATAGTAACGTCAATAGTAACGTCAATAGTAACGTCAATAGTAATGTCAGTAAAGCCAACAGTAAAGCCAACAGTAACGTCAATAGTAACGTTAATAGTAACGTCAATAGTAACGTCAATAGTAACGTCAATAGTAACGTCAATAGTAACGTCAGTAAAGCCAACAGTAACGTCAATAGTAAAGTATTATATGGCTGTGAAACATGGAGAACAACAAAATTGACAATCACGAAGATACAGACTTTCATTAATGGATGCTTACGCAGAATAAAAGGATGGAAATGGCAGGACAAAATCACTAACATAGAATTATGGAAATGTACCAGTCAAACACCAGTGGATAAAGAGATACAACGAAGACGATGGCACTGGATAGGACACACTACGGAAGCCAACTGAGATTATTACACAACATACCCTTTTTTGGAATCCCCAGGGGAAAAGACAAAGAGGAAGACCAAGGAATTCTTGGATTATAGAAATAGAAGCAGAGATGAAGATGATGGAGAAGACATAGAACGATCTTAAAAGAATGACAAGAAACAGAACGACTTGGAAAGTGTTTGCTGAAGACCTATGCTCCACGGGGAGCTGAAAGGTAGAAGAAGAGTAACGTTCTGTAAAGGACATGCTACTTACTTTTTTAAGTGAACATTTTATGATGTTGTTTTTTCCCTTCTCTTCACTCATTCTAGCACATTTTTTACGTGGCTTTATTTTTACAAACATATTTGAAAAGAGCAGCATACGTGGACATATTAGTGTATAATATATGAGTAAATGACCACAAATACCAGACACATCATTACACTTATTACAGCCGTTCTTTTTTTAATAACAAAATTCTTCTTAAAAATGGTCGCGCCCAAACGTGGTAGCCTACGTGTTTTGTATGCGAGTTTTAATTTATTATTGCAACTTATTGATTCTAGCGTCACATTGAAAAGTCAGTATTATAGTGTCTTGTCGACTATTAGCACGGTTGAATTTACAACAGAGCCATATATTGAATCTTTACAGCAATTTCTTGATTTCGACAATTGTTTTTGTTACTGTTTTTATGACTTTTAGCTCGACGTGTGCTATTTCAGAAGTCTCTAGGATTCGGTTCACAATCAGCTTCATCAGCAATTACAAATAAATAAAGTAGAAGATGTGGCAGAAGCATTAATGAAAACCTGAAATAGATTTTTAAAATGTCAAAGCAATTAAGAATGTGCTTGAAAGTGCAAATGCTGATAGATTTACTAAAAATAACAAAATTAAAACTGAATATAAACCAGGATACGAAGAGATAGTCCATAAAATAGTCTCCTTGTGTTTAAGGAAAATGGTCGTGATAAAACGTTGGGTACATAGTAAAGGCCCAGTGTACGTCCCTCTGTTGTTACCATTCGTTTTGTTGAAATCTGTTTGTTATTGTAGACAGAATCGTTTTGTTGGAATCGGTTTGTTATTGTAGACAGAATCGTTTTGTTGGAATCGGTTTGTTATTGTAGACAGACACGTTTTGTTGGAATCGGTTTGTTATTGTAGACAGATATGTTTTGTTGGAATCGGTTTGTTATTGTAGACAGAATCGTTTTGTTGGAATCGGTTTGTTATTGTAGACAGATATGTTTTGTTGAAATCTGTTTGTTATTGTAGACAGATATGTTTTGTTGGAATCGGTTTGTTATTGTAGACAGACACGTTTTGTTGGAATCGGTTTGTTATTGTAGACAGAATCGTTTTGTTGGAATCGGTTTGTTATTGTAGACAGATATGTTTTGTTGGAATCGGTTTGTTATTGTAGACAGAATCGTTTTGTTGGAATCGGTTTGTTATTGTAGACAGAATCGTTTTGTTGGAATCGGTTTGTTATTGTAGACAGATATGTTTTGTTGGAATCGGTTTGTTATTGTAGACAGATATGTTTTGTTGGAATCGGTTTGTTATTGTAGACAGATATGTTTTGTTGGAATCGGTTTGTTATTGTAGACAGATATGTTTTGTTGGAATCGGTTTGTTATTGTAGACAGAATCGTTTTGTTGGAATCGGTTTGTTATTGTAGACAGATATGTTTTGTTGAAATCTGTTTGTTATTGTAGACAGATATGTTTTGTTGGAATCGGTTTGTTATTGTAGACAGACACGTTTTGTTGGAATCGGTTTGTTATTGTAGACAGAATCGTTTTGTTGGAATCGGTTTGTTATTGTAGACAGATATGTTTTGTTGGAATCGGTTTGTTATTGTAGACAGAATCGTTTTGTTGGAATCGGTTTGTTATTGTAGACAGATATGTTTTGTTGGAATCGGTTTGTTATTGTAGACAGATATGTTTTGTTGGAATCGGTTTGTTATTGTAGACAGATATGTTTTGTTGGAATCGGTTTGTTATTGTAGACAGACACGTGTTGTTGGAATCGGTTTGTTATTGTAGACAGATATGTTTTGTTGGAATCGGTTTGTTATTGTAGACAGATATGTTTTGTTGGAATCGGTTTGTTATTGTAGACAGATATGTTTTGTTGGAATCGGTTTGTTATTGTAGACAGATATGTTTTGTTGGAATCGGTTTGTTATTGTAGACAGAATCGTTTTGTTGGAATCGGTTTGTTATTGTAGACAGACACGTTTTGTTGGAATCGGTTTGTTATTGTAGACAGATATGTTTACATCTGTGATCCCCCACTCTACCGTTAATGCTACAGCTAATGTTTTTTTCTCCAAAAATATCAAATCTGATGCAATATTTCATCATTCTGGTTAGCTAAGGTTGCACAAACGTGTACTTGTTATGTCGTCCCAACATTGTCTGTCAGTCTGATAGTTATAAAGACCCCTGATTTATATATACCTTGTACTTGTACTTGTATGTGCTAGAAGTGGCTGATAAATCCCATGTGTTGCAATATGATTTTCATTTGTTCCGTACCATTTCATTTTCATCTATTTTTCTTCAAGTAATTGTTTCGTTTCTGCAGTCCTAAAATCACGTTATTTTTATGTCACAATTCTCCTTGTGAGAACATTTCACTCTTTATGACCTAAATCACAGTTGTGATTTACCTTGTTTCTTTGCTTGTTGTGAAATAAGTGTTTCTTGTTGGATATTTCTTGGGACTTTTTTTCATTTTAAAAATTGTTCAATTTTTCTTGACCAGCTCCATTTGTACAGATACAATTTCCTATTGTTTGTTTGTTGAGTATGTCTAGGCTCATCTTTCACTGCACTAGAAGTTGTTTAACACACGCTTGATATGAAGAAATTATCACAGAACACACATAAACACGGTTGGATTAAGAAGAACTAGCAGATAAAGCACAGCCGCAATTTTTGCCCTAAGATAACTAAATAATAATCATCAGTTCTGTTCACTGTGGAATTGTCAGTTGTACAGAAGAGATGATCTATCGACTAGATTAGTTCTGTTAATTGATCTTGTCGCCAACAGTCAGCTATGAGTTACACATCTGTTCAGCCTATCGTCAGCTTCAAAACAAGAAACAATTCATTCCTACCGACCAACAAGGTTGGGGTTCAATCCTTATATGTCTCAAACATTAAGGACTGAGATGACTTCTGCGGTCGACCAGCCATAAAAATGAGTTCTGAGTTTTTTTTCTGTGAAACGAAATGCAACTAGGTCCATTAATGAGCACATAAAATATGTCGTTGAGTTGTTCAAATACGGTCAACAATAACATAATTCTAAAACACTTTAAAATGCGGGGAATTACATATAGACCAATATATAGCTCGTTCAAACCGATGTGAAATAGTTAATATCTATATCTATCTCAAAGCGATGTGAAATAGTTAATATCTATCACAGGAAGTAAATGTGATGACCTCTAAGAAAGACAATGTTAAATACCTCGTGCACAAATGTACAATCATGTCAGACAACCTCAGCTTATATAGGAATCCTCTTAAGGTTACTCCGTCGATGCCTGAATGGATCGATACGGGAGATAACTGCTTGAGGTTACGATATGACGTTCACGAGTAACAAAAAAAGAATAAAAGGACAACGCTTGACAATGTTATCTGCTTAAATGAGGACGTCATGAAATAGGATTCTCAGGGTTTATAATGAGAACTAATATCTAGGAGAATTATAGACAGCTAATGATAACAAGGAGAATTATAGACAGCTAATGATAACAAGGAGAATTATAGACATCCAATCATAACAGTGAAAGTTATAGACATCCAATCATAACAGTGAAAGTTATAGACATATAATCATAACAGTGAAAGTTATAGACATATAATCATAACAGTGAAAGTTATAGACATATAATCATAACAGTGAAAGTTATAGACATACAATCATAACAGTGAAAGTTATAGACATCCAATCGTAACAGTGAAAGTTATAGACATACAATCATATATATGGTCCTTTTCGTTTTGTCAGACGGTCTAGTGGAGACTATTGTGTATTTTTTGTTTTTTAGGTTTCGTTTTTGTCGAACAGCTTCTCTTGTAGCTAACTCTACCAATGTTTGACAAACACACACGGCCACAGAATGATCAAGTCAGGCTCACTGATCCACATGGTTCTCCATCCTTTTCCATGAGCCTTTTCTCTTCTAAGTTTTTCCTTAGCACAGTCTCAAATGATGTTACACCATTCCTTATACTTGTACATGCTTCCATGATGTGCGATCACTTGCCAGTAGTTCCCAGTCATTAAAAAAAAAATTCCAATCATAACAGTGAAAGTTATATACATCCAACCATTACAATGGAAATTACAAACAATTAATAATTAGAAAGGCAATTATAGATATCCATCCACATCAAGGAGGGTTGTGGAAATCCAATCATTACAATGGAAGTGAGAGATTATTAAACCATACAATGGAAACTATAGCCTTCAAATCATAACAATGGAAGTGAGAGATTATTAAACCATACAATGGAAACTATAGCCTTCAAATCATAACAATGGAAGTGAGAGATTATTAAACCATACAATGGAAACTATAGCCTTCAAATCATAACAATGGAAGTGAGAGATTATTAAACCATACAATGGAAACTATAGCCTTCAAATCATAACAATGGAAGTGAGAGATTATTAAACCATACAATGGAAACTATAGCCTTCAAATCATAACAATGAACGTTATGAATGAAATGATACATTTAATCGTAACAATGGAAGTTACTAGATATGCACTTTCATAATAATGACAATTATAAACATCTAATCAAAGCATTGGAAATTGTATCTATGCTATCATAACAGTGGGAGCTATAGGCGCGGAATCATAACAATGGGAGTTTGTTCGCAATCATAACAACGGGAGTTATGGACGCGCAATCATAACAATGGTAGTTACAGACGCGCAATCATAACAATGGGAGTTATAGACATTCCAATCCAGTGCAGCGATTAATAAAACTAACTAGTATATGTTGTTATTCATCTACATCAAATATAATAAGCATCTACAACGAATGTTATAAGCATGTACAACAAATGTTATAAGCATTTACAACAAATGTTATAAGCATTTACAACAAATATTATAAACATCAACATCAAATGTTATAAGAATCTATACACCAAATGTTATAACCATCTACAACAAATGTTATAAACATCTACAATAAATGTTATAAGCATCTACAACAAATGTTATAAGCATTTACAACAAATATTATAAACATCAACATCAAATGTTATAAGAATCTATACACCAAATATTATAACCATCTACAACAAATGTTATAAACATCTACAACAAATGTTATAAGCATCTACAACAAATGTTATAACCATCTACAACAAATGTTATAAACATCTACAACAAATGTTATAAGCATCTACAACAAATGTTATAAGCATCTACAACAAATGTTATAAGCATCTACAACAAATGTTATAAGCATCATTTATAACAAGGTCACTTACAGACATCTGGTCATAAGAGAACGTGTCCAGTGCAGTCACATTGGTTTGTCCAATCAGTTATTTTGCTAACATTTTACTCTTGATAGGACAATGTTACCATCATCAAGTACCAGTCCTTCTGGCGTAGGTGATCATGTCTCTCCACAACTTTCGATCTCGACAGTTGTTTATCATTTTGTTATTGACCTTCTGCTATACCATTCTCTTGGCTACAAAATGATGATTGTTTCTTCCTGAAATTGGAAATCAACTCTCTTTTTGCTTTGGCCTCTTCCAGAACAATGTTGTATTCAGGTGAAGTAAATTTTAAAAAAAGACATTCTTTGTTTCCTAACTCAGACAAAACTGTGTCTGTATACACTTGCATATCCACATAATACCCAGTCATCTAATAGTCAAATGCATTTTATGAAGCAAAAAACAGGCAAATGTCCGCAGGCGGCTACTAGAAGATTAATTAATTACCTCTGATAAAGATGTAGTCCCTGGTTAGAATGAATCCTCACCAATCACCATCAAGGGCGTTCTTCTCGAGAATGTATGGAAAAAGACCACGAGGAAGACCCAGAAGAAGATGGATAGATGCAGTGACAGAGACATGTAACAACAAAGGAAAATCACTAATTCAGACAGTTCGAGCAGCTCAAGAACAACAAATGATATAAACCACAACACCTTTTAGGTATCAGTGAAAGAGAAAAGAAGAAGATGGATAGATGCAGTGACAGAGACATGTAACAACAAAGGAAAATCACTAATTCAGACAGTTCGAGCAGCTCAAGAACAACAAATGATATAAACCAAGACACCTTTTAGGTATCAGTGAAAGAGAAAAGAAGAAGATGGATAGATGCAGTGACAGAGACATGTAACAACAAAGGAAAATCACTAATTCAGACAGTTCGAGCAGCTCAAGAACAACAAATGATATAAACCACGACACCTTTTAGGTATCAGTGAAAGAGAAAAGAAGAAGATGGATAGATGCAGTGACAGAGACATGTAACAACAAAGGAAAATCACTAATTCAGACAGTTCGAGCAGCTCAAGAACAACAAATGATATAAACCAAGACACCTTTTAGGTATCAGTGAAAGAGAAAAGAAGAAGATGGATAGATGCAGTGACAGAGACATGTAACAACAAAGGAAAATCGCTAATTCAGACAGTTCGAGCAGCTCAAGAACGACAAATGATATAAACCAAGACACCTTTTAGGTATCAGTGAAAGAGAAAAGAAGAAGATGGATAGATGCAGTGACAGAGACATGTAACAACAAAGGAAAATCACTAATTCAGACAGTTCGAGCAGCTCAAGAACAACAAATGATATAAACCAAGACACCTTTTAGGTATCAGTGAAAGAGAAAAGAAGAAGATGGATAGATGCAGTGACAGAGACATGTAACAACAAAGGAAAATCACTAATTCAGACAGTTCGAGCAGCTCGAGAACAACAAATGATATAAACCAAGACACCTTTTAGGTATCAGTGAAAGAGAAAAGAAGAAGATAAAGATGTATTTCTAATCAAGTGTTAAGCAGACATTTTCCCACCTTTTATTTGTCTGATTTCTGATGTCTGATTCCAGAAGGACGAAGAATTACAGATTACCTTTTTGTTGTTTGACAAATAAGGAAAAGGTAAGAGCATCTTGGTGTGTAACGGTGACAAGAGAAGAAAGAGGTTACCTCCCCTGCCTTACTAGACATATGGGGAATATGGTGATGATATCTATCTGTCGACCTTTCGAAACGTATTCGGCCCATAGGGCATAGACTCAGATACTCTTTCCCTGTTTCGAAATTCTCTTTCTATCAGTCTCAATCTTTGCAACGATCTTTTATCAAACCTCGATATTTCTCTCTTTTCTGTGCAAGCATATCGAACTCGTTGAGGGAACCGATTCCTGCTGCCTTTGCCACTCTGATCAATGTTCTTCTCAATGTTTCTCTGGGTCAGCCTCTTTTCCTCCTGCATGTTTCTCACTTGGAGGCTTGCTTTACTATTCCGTTATTATGTCTCCTCATCACATGTCCAACATATGTCCATCGTCTTTTCTTGAATACTGATGATATTAGTGGTTGATTGGCGATTTATCTAATTTCCTCGTTTGTTTTGAATTCGTTCCATGCTATACAAAGTATTTTCCGTTGACATTTAACTTTATTTATATATGGTGTTAGTGACCATATTTTTCTTTGACCACAGCACATTTTGACAAGAGCTAGGGTTCGATCCCAACCGACGGCTTCCGGAATCACCCAGCCTTAAATGGGTACCGGATTTTTTTCTAGGAAAGTAAAGCGGCACGGGCGTAATATCGACCATATTACCCCAAAAATCATGTGCTGAAGGTCTGTAAAATCTATGGTCACTAACACAATATTCCCTATACGTCACTTGGCGTGACGGGGGCTCTTTACTTTTTTTTTAGCTTACGGCACATTTTAGGGTGATGTGGTCGGTATCACGCCAGACCGCTTTTACCTCCCAGATACATCTCAGGTACTCATTTTTAGAAATCCCCAGAGTCTTGTCGCTCCGAAAAAAAATCCCTCCTCTGGGGGATCGAACCCTGACCATTGTGACCAGGAAGCGAGCACACTAACCAATCAGCCACCGAGGCTCCAGAAGAGATGTGCACACCTTTTAAATGTGTGACACGGAAGAAAAAAAGAAATGTATATTTAATCGCGGTCACATCAGTTTATCACTGACACCTTAGTTACTTTACTCAATAAAGATAAAGATATCAGGGCATCTTCTATTTCAACATTACAAGTGATGACAAGTAGCTGTGTCTTATTATTTGGAAGAAAAAAAAACACTGCCATGTGGTAGTTAATTTACTTTACAGAATGAATATTTCTCTTAAAATAGTTCCTACATCTATGTTCTCCCCCCCCCCTCTCTCTCTCTCTCTCTATATATATATATATATATATACATATATATATATATATATATATATATTTGTTTATGTATATGTTATACATTATAGTGAAAGAAAGCATAAATAAAAGACTCAGACTTAACACAAAAAGACAGAAGTAATGGTAACAACAAAGAAAAAGTCATCACTGCAGTGCGCAATAAAGACAAGTGGAATAATATTAAAACAGTTAAATGAATTTAAATATCTGGCAACAAAGTTAACCTCAGATGGCAGATGTACAACAGAGGTGAGATGTAGAATGGCTCATGCAAAAGCAGTTTTCCAAAAAATAAGTAAGATACTGTGCAATCCATTTTTGACAATAGAAATAGGAAATAACAGTTCTTATATGTTGTGTAGAGTCAGTCTTAACGCATGGATGTGAACCATGGACAACAGGACAACAGACAAAAAAAGAACTGGAGGTTGTAGAAATGTTGTTTTACAGAAGAATGTTGAGAATACCATGGACAGCTAAGAAGAGAAATGGAAACGTTATGAAAGAGGCCAACAAGAGAGCTAATATCCAATTAAAGAAGAAACAATCACCATTTTGTTGGCCATGTAATGAGAAGAAGAAATGTTGAAATATATTGTAACAACTGGGAAAAATGAGGGACTAAGAGATAGAGGGAAGCAAAGAGAAAAGCTACCAGACAGCTTAAGATAATGGCTTGGCAGAAGGTCAACAAAATAATGATAAATAACTGTCAGATCGAAAGTTGTGGAGAGACATGATCATCTACGCCAGCAGGCATGGTACTTGATAATGATGATGATGATGATGACAACTGTGTTCCTATCTCTATCTCTCTGTCTGTCTCTCTCTCCCTTCTCTCGACTCTCTCCCCTCTCTCTCTGTCTCTCTCTAACCTCTCTACTATCTCTCTCTGTCTCTGTCTCTCTCTACCCTCTCTCCCATCTCTCTCTGTCTCTCTCTCCTCTCTAACTCTCTCTCTCTGTCTCACTCCCCTCTTTCCCCTCTCTCTCTCTGTCTGTCTCTCCCTCTCTCCCCCCTCGCACTCCCATATCTCCTTCTCTCTCCTTCTCTCTCTGTCTCTGTCTCTCTCCCCTTTCACTCTCTCTCTGTCTCTGTCTCTCTCCCCTTTCACTCTCTCTCTGTCTCTGTCTCTCTCACCTCTCTCTCTATCTCTCTTTCCCCTCTCACTCTCTCTCTACCTCTCTTTCCCCTCTCACTCTCTCTCTATCTCTCTTTCCCCTCTCACTCTCTCTCTGTCTCTCTCCCCTCTCTCTCTCTCTCTCTCTCTTTCCCCTCTCACTCTCTCTCTGTCTCTCTCCCCCTTCTCTCTCCATCTCTCTCTCCATCTCTCTCTCTCCCCTCCCTCTCTCTCCCTCTCTCTCTCTCCTCTCTCTCTCTACACTCTCTCTCTATGTCTCTCTCTCACCACTCTCTCTCCCCTCTCTCTCTGTCTCTCTCCCCACGCTCTCTTTCTCCCATCTCTTTCTGTCTCTCTCTCCCCGCTCTCTCTCCCCTTTTTTCTGTCTCTCTCTCCCCTGTGTCTCTCCCATCTCTCCCCTCTCTCCACTATCACTCTCTCACCCCTCTCTCCGCCCCTCTCACTCTTTCTCTACCCTTCTCACACCCTCTCTCCCCTCCCTCCCCTCTCACCACTCTCTCCCCTTTCACTGTCTTTCTCTCTCTCCCCTCTCTTTCCCCCCTTTCTCTCTCCTTTCGCCCCTCTATCTCTCTCTCCCCTCTCACTCTCTCTCTCTCCTCTTTCCCCCTCTCCCTCTCTCCCTTCTCACTCTCCATTCTCTCTCTCCCCTTACTCTCTCTCTCCCCTCTCTCCCCCTCTCTCTACCCTCTCACTGTCTCTCTCTCCACTTTCTCCGCCCTCTCTCTCTCCCCTCTCTTTCACCCCTCTCCCTCTCTATCTGTCTCTCTGCCCTCTCTCTCCATCTCTCTCTCCATCTCTCTCTCCATCTCTCTCTGTCTCTCTCCCCTCTCACTCTCTCTCTCTCCTCTTTCCCCCTCTCTCCCTTCTCTCTCCCCTCTCTCTCCCCTCACTCCCCCTCTCCCTCTCTCCTTTCTCACTCTCCATTCTCTCTCTCCCCTTACTCTCTCTCTCCCCTTTCTCTCTGTCTCTCTCCCCACGCTCTCTTTCCCCCATCTCTTTCTCTGTCTCTCTCTCCCCGCTCTCTCTCCCCGCTCTCTCTCTCCCTCTTTTTCTGTCTCTCTCTCCCCTGTGTCTCTCCCATCTCTCCCCTCTCTCCACTATCACTCTCTCTCTCACCCCTCTCTCTGCCCCTCTCACTCTTTCTCTACCCGTCTCACACTCTCTCTCCCCTCCCTCCCCTCTCACCACTCTCTCCCCTTTCACTGTCTTTCTCTCTCTCCCCTCTCTTCCTCCCCCCTTTCTCTCTCCTTTCGCCCCTCTATCTCTCTCTCCCCTCTCACTCTCTCTCTCTCCTCTTTCCCCCTCTCTCCCTTCTCTCTCCCCTCTCTCTCCCCTCACTCCCCCTCTCCCTCTCTCCCTTCTCACTCTCCATTCTCTCTCTCCCCTTACTCTCTCTCCCCTCTCTCTACCCTCTCACTCTCTCTCTGTCTCTCTCTCCACTTTCTCCGCCCTCTCTCTCTCCCCTCTCTTTCACCCCTCTCCCTCTCTCTCTCTGTCCCTCTGCCCTCTCTCCCCGCTATCTCTCTCTCCCCCACTCTCTCTTCCCCTCTCTCTCCCCTCTCACTCTCTATCTTCTCTCACCCTGTCTCCCCTCTCTCTGTCTGTCTCTCCCCTATGTTCCCTCTCACACTCTTTCCCCTCTCTCTGTCTTTCTCTCCTCTCTCACTCTCTCGCCTCTCTCCATTCTCTCTCCTCTCATTCTCTCTCGCTCTCCCCTATCTTCCCCCCTCTTTCTCTCCTCTCACTCTCTCTCTCCCCTCTCAATCTCTCCCCCCTCTCTCTCCCCCTCTCCATTCTGTCTCCCCCTTCTCACTCTCTCTCTCTCTCTCTCTCTACCCCCTCCCCTTATTCCTCTTCTTTTAACTTTAACAAGAATAACGAATGCATGGAAACAAGCACTGCTGTCGCTGTTTCCTTTTCTTTCCATTTTATTTTAATATGAACTTCCTCTCAATCAAATTCACAATCGGGCACACAAGGCACTATTTTCTTCATTTCAAATTCCGTGGAAGGATCTATTACGTCTTGTTTACACCGGCGCCATCTAGAGGCCTGATATCGATCCAAAGTCATATTCTGAACACTTTAATAATGGCGGTCTCAATCTGAGCCTTATTGAGAGAGCCCTGTGTAAATGTGAGGGAAAACATTCTTGATAGAGTGCCTTAAAAGGTTCTAGGTTTATTAGTTGATTAGTTCACAAACAACACTTTTGCACCTGATGATGTCTTAACAGATCATATCATTGCTTTTGTCATGCATCATGGGGTGGGTCATTTTATTTATCCTTACAATTTCCTGTAGCTTTTCTCGGATCTTCAATTCTCCCTATAGATTTTCATGCGCCAAAAATTGTCTATAAAAAAGGACTATCATGTTTCTCGCAATTGCCTTTAGACTATCATGTTTCTCGCAATTGCCTTTAGACTATCATATTTCTCGCAATTACCTTCAGACTATCATGTTTCTCGCAATTGCCTTTAGACTATCATATTTCTCGCAATTGCCTTTAGACTATCATGTTTCTCGCAATTGCCTTTAGACTATCATGTTTCTCGCAATTGCCTTTAGACTATCATATTTCTCGCAATTACCTTCAGACTATCATGTTTCTCGCAATTGCCTTTAGACTATCATATTTCTCGCAATTGCCTTTAGACTATCATGTTTCTCGCAATTGCCTTTAGACTATCATGTTTCTCGCAATTGCCTTTAGACTATCATGTTTCTCGCAATTGCCTTTAGACTATCATGTTTCTCGCAATTGCCTTTAGACTATCATATTTCTCGCAATTACCTTCAGACTATCATGTTTTTCCACAATAACCTTTGGACTATCATGTTTCTCAACAATTACCTTTAGACTATCATGTTTCTCCAAAATTATCTTTAAACTATCATGTTTCCCCACAGTTACCTTTAGACTATCATGTTTCTCCACAATTACCATTAGACTATCATATTTCTCCACAATTACCTTTAGACTATCATGTTTCTCGCAATTACCTTTAGACTATCATGTTTCTCAACAATTACCTTTATACTATCATGTTTCTCAACAACTACATTTAGACTATCATGTTTCTCAACAATTGCCTCTAGATTATCATATTCTTCAAGAATTTCATTTTATTATATCATGTTTATAAACAATTGCTTTTAGACTATCATGCACTTCAACAATTACCTTTAGACTATCATGTTTCTCAACAATTGCCTTTAGACTATCATATTTGAAAACAATTGCCTATAAACTATCATTTATACAAATATGAATAAAAAATATATTGTGAATCACCATTTATCCCAACAGTGTTGTGTATACTACCACGTACCTCATTAATATTCTCAACGCTATCATATACCCAACCACCAATTTCACATATAACCAAAAGTGGCGAATATAGGTACTTCTTTTCATCTTTGATCTCGAGGTAGTCGTAGTCAAATGACTAATTCTCATGAAGAAGGTTGATACAAAGTTACATTACGTGTTCAAGTAGAGAATATCAAACCCGTAACATTTGAAACTACAGAGCAAACTGAATGTCGACGCCGGGGATCAATTAACAAATTCCTATCATCAGTGACATGAGAAAAGGAAAGTTGGAAGTCACAACTGGCAAGATACAGGAAAAGAGAGATTACGGACGACAAAGAGAGAAAATACTGGATAGCTTGGTGTCATGGGAAGGAAAACAGTCAAGAACATAATTAATGTGATGCACTGTGGATAGAAGATCGTGGAAATGCATGACCACCTAGACCAACCGGTATGGCACATAATGTAGCGACATTAACGAACTTACTGAATTTTTCAATCGACAACCAGCAAACTGCGTGCGTCAGGATCAGCGACCAAGAGCCGACACTACATGTGTCAGGATCAGCGACCAAGAGCCGACACTACATGTGTCAGGATCAGCGACCAAGAGCCGACACTACATGTGTCAGGATCAGCGACCAAGAGCCGACACTACATGTGTCAGAATCAGCGACCTACAACTGACACTACATGTGTCAGAATCAGCGACCTACAACTGACACTACATGTGTCAGAATCAGCGACCTACAACTGACACTACATGTGTCAGAATCAGCGACCTACAACTGACACTACATGTGTCAGAATCAGCGACCTACAACTGACACTACATGTGTCAGAATCAGCGACCTACAACTGACACTACATGTGTCAGAATCAGCGACCTACAACTGACACTACATGTGTCAGAATCAGCGACCTACAACTGACACTACATGTGTCAGAATCAGCGACCTACAACTGACACTACATGTGTCAGAATCAGCGACCTACAACTGACACTACATGTGTCAGAATCAGCGACCTACAACTGACACTACATGCGTCAGAATCAGCGACCTACAACTGACACTACATGTGTCAGAATCAGCGACCTACAACTGACACTATATGCGTCAGAATCAGCGACCTACAGCTGACACTACATGCGTCAGAATCAGCGACCTACAACTGACACTACATGTGTCAGAATCAGCGACCAAGAGCCGACACGACATGTGTCAGAATCAGCGACCAAGAGCCGACACGACATGTGTCAGAATCAGCGACCAAGAGCCGACACTACATGTGTCAGAATCAGCGACTTACAACTGACACTACATGTGTCAGAATCAGCGACCTACAACTGACACTACATGTGTCAGAATCAGCGACCTACAACTGACACTACATGTGTCAGAATCAGCGACCTACAACTGACACTACATGTGTCAGAATCAGCGACCTACAACTGACACTACATGTGTCAGGATCAACGACCAACAGCCGATACAACGTGCATCAGGATCTGAAACCAACAGCTGACGCTACATGCGTCAGGATCATCGATCAACATAAGACACTACATGCGGCAGGTTCAGCGAGCAACAGCCGACACTGCATGCGTCAGGTTCAGCGAGCAACAGCCGACACTACATGCGTCAGGTTCAGCGAGCAACAGCCGACACTGCGTGCGTCAGGTTCAGCGAGCAACAGCCGACACTACATGCGTCAGGTTCAGCGAGCAACAGCCGACACTACATGCGGCAGCATCAGCGAGCAACAGCCGACACTACATGCGGCAGCATCAGCGACCAAGAGCCGACACTACATGCGGCAGGTTCAGCGAGCAAGAGCCGACACTGCACGCCACAAACTAAACGGACAAGAGATTTAATGAAGACCCTGCCCCACCTTGATGCAACGCTCTTGGAAATATGCTACCCAGTTTGGCGAAGCGAGTTGGGATCGAAGAAGAAAGGCAATCCTGTACTAAAGTCCGTTCAGATTCGTTTGCCGAGATGTTATGATTTATAATTCAAAAAGTTCTTGATGATTTCACATGATTTTTGGCATACGGTGTTAAAATGTCCATGTCACGAGAACATATGTGTTACTCGATGTCTAGCTATAACGGTTTTCTTAAAGCGGCGAATTCCTTTGATCTTTGCCCATGTAACTATTATTTTGACCCTAATCAAAATGTTTTACAGTAATCTAGTGCAACGATGACCCATAGGCGTGTCCATAAAATTTTACTTGGTGGCAAGTATACAAATTTTAAATTATATATAGAACTTTTGTTCGTAGAGTCAATTTGATATAGTTCCATGCTCTTGGTGTGAGTTTCCCAAATGTTGTCGCTGCCTTTCAAATACGTACATTTAGTTCCTCATCTAAGGAAAGTGTGGCTGTAATAGTGGATCCAAGATAGCTGAACTTCTGTACTGACTCAAGCAGGCTTCCATTCAAAGTAATGGTTGTTGGTTTGCTTATAACATATTTTTGATTGCTTGGGTGGTCTTGAACAATAAACTGTTTAACAAATCAACTAGGAAATTTTGCAAATCAAACTATTTATCTGTAGACTTAATCAGAGTAATGATCATTCAGAATCAGACGAGTCAAATAGGTCGATTACTGCTTTCGGCTGAACAAACAACAAACCATCCTTTTTCCAATATTCCTCTTCTTGTCGTAACACATGATCCTCACATTTTACCCAGTAGTCTTTATTTATATTTGATAGAGCCTGATTTGTAAGTGTCTCAACATCGCATAATTTGAAAGTTTTATTTGTATATGCTACGTGTCCTTTAACTTTTGCCCAAACTAGTTCTATAGGATTTAAGTGTGCATGATATGGAGGTAGTCTCAAACATCTATGGCCATGTTCTTGAATTAACTTGTCTATTTTAATTATGTTTGTACGTTGTGTCTGTTTTACAAGGCTAAGCAATTCGGGTTTCAAGTAGCTGTCGTTAACTTGTATGTGTTCTTTTATGAGCCACGTTTTGATTGCATCTTTTGTACTTGATGATGTTGGGATTCTATCTTCTACGTTAACTACGTTATGGTATGAAGCATTGTCCATTATCAGACAAGAAGGTCGATCTAATATTGGAAGGATACTTTTCTCGATCCAGTCTTTAAATATGTGCCCATTCATTTCGGAGTGGTAGTCTCTATTGTCTATGGATTTTGAAATGAAAACGAGATGAGCATTCTGCAACAACCCATTATGTCTGCTACCTGCATGTGCAACTATCAAACGTTGCCCTTTACTGCTTGGTACTGATCTTTTAATACTTCCATCTGCTAACTGCCATTCCTTTTCATTTGTATGATGAGCGTTGATCCAAGTTTCATCTAAATAAACAATATCATAATCATTTTCGCGCATTTCCTTCACTTCACGTAAATACTTGCTTCTTCCAAATACTTTTTTGGGGGCCTCGGTAGCCTAGTTGGGAAAACCACCCGACTAGACTACCGACGTTCGGACAACACGTGTTCAATTCCCGCTGGGAGCAGTGTGAATTGTACTCGTGGTTGGAATAAAAAAAAAAAATACCCCCACGGTCGACCCAGCCGTTGGCAGAAATGGGTACCAGGGTATATTATCCTGGGAAGGTGAGGAATGTCGCTTCGCATCTGAGTTTCGATGCTTGAGGCTACACTATACAGAAATATCCGAACATTTCTGGATAGGCGGCCGAGCACATATGGGTATATACTCGCGTGCTAAGACGCCGGTTCAAGTCTCGTACTTTACCTTTTACCTTTACTTGCTTCTAAGAGCTACTAGATGTGGCTTCTCACAAATAATGTTTTTTCCACCACCATACTTTCTAAAGGTGAAGCCTGCACTTCTTAATATTTTCCATAATGAAGTTTTTGATATTTCAATGTCGTTGTTAGTTTTCAGCCAAAGCTTCAACTTTCTAAGTGTCACTTCTTCGTTTATATCAAACATTCGACAGATTTCTCTTTTTACTAGGTCCTTATCAAAACTGTCTAACGTTTCTTTCCTTCCTTGCTTTCTTGCATTTGTTAGCAATAAATATCCGCTTCCTTTAACTATTCGATCAAATGAACGTTTACACAAACCTAAAATATGCATTGTTCTCTTCTCAGGGTTTGATAAAGAACAATAAAGATGTCCCTTTTTACGTTCTCTGCAGAAGTATTGATAAATCTTTATAGCAATGTTATGCTCAGTAAAATATTTTGCCTTTATATTCATTCTCACATAGACTTGCAGAAGATAATATGGATAGTGCCGCCTCCTTTCTGTAAATATTGAGATTTGCCTCTGAATTATGACTCGAACTCGAGTCTACGGCCGTGATTTTGACGTCACATAATTTCCGGTTTCGGCTAAAATGTCATTTTGTGCTAAACGGGAAATTTCATATGTAACATTTCTTTATAAAAATTTATAGTGGAAACATAACTATTTTAGGACGGTGCGCATTCAGCCGTGAAGGTCATGCCTATATGTTAAAGAATCAGCTGTGAGATGTAAACATCTACATAATCCCGCCGGTGTTTATAATATCGATTAACTTTTTTTTAATATAGGCTAAATAAGGCATCTTTGAAACTGGATCACATTTCTTTGATAAAAAAATATTTTTATAGCGACATTAGTATTCTAAACCTAACTTCAAAAGATCAATGCAAATGAACAATAAGTTTTTGAAAAAAATAAATTAATGTCTAGGCAAATGAATCTGAATTGTACGTGCTGAAGTCGGATGTGTTCGGTTGAAAAGGTCAAAGAAACAACTACACACAAGCCATCTACGCCCACTTAATGTTTTTTATGGAGAGTTGACGAAGAGGATGACCCATTTCTTTTACTAGACATCAGGTGCACGTGATAAAGAGAGAATCAATTATCCTTCTCAATAAGTCAATAAATAACACGATCCACGCACTCACTGTAGCTGACACTTAGTTCTCCTGTTTTGGCTTCGTCAGCTATATCTCAACCAAGAAATAAAGAACAACGAAGCACAGTGCTCCTCTACACCCAGGGACTTACAACAACAAGCTATGGAGAGTTAAAACTGCACTGATTTGACTTGCTTCGTGTCTTGTGTGTTCAGACACGCATATGAGCTCAGGTTAAGTGCATGACCACTGCATATATTCATTTTTTAGACATAATTAGCCTGCACTTTAAAGTGTGATTCGAGAACTCAACAAGGAAAGATAAACCAGTTCGCTTCAGGAAATGCACTCCATGAACTCGCTGTTCAAACCTTGAAGTAAGAAGATAATGTGAACAATACCGTCGCTGCGTCTCTAAACTCGGCAATGGTGTGCAATCTGTGGGGAGGAGGGAGTGTGAAGGGAGAAGAAGATGTCCACTACAACAAACAAGGCAATTATTATCGATTATTGTAAAAGAAAAGGACGGTGACAGATTTTAAAACGAAAGAACCAGTAAGCGAAAAATAGGAAGCTGATTACCTTATTTATGGTATTCCTGGTGTCTGTGATCTTATATAGAGAAAAAAAGGGGGGGGGGTATAGATTTAGCGGGTGGAAGGGGAATGTAGTTTCACTGAGGTTGTGAGGACAAAGGCCACACGCCCCAGTGAAGTCTTTATTTTGTTTTCAGGCGACAATTTTTGTTTTCCTCAGTAAAAAAAAAAATACGTGTTTAATAATAACGAGAAGCGAAACGACGTCACAAACAAGGTAGTATGTACCAGAGGAGAGTTTTAGACTCTTAGATTGAAACCGCTTCATGTTATCATCTCACTAGCGCTGTAATGACCACGGCGCTGTAATGACCACGGCGCTGTAATGACCATGGCGCTGTAATGACCACGGCGCTGAAATGACCATAGCGCTGTAATGACCACGGCGCTGAAATCTCTTGTGAGACTATCGTTAAATTGAAGGTCAAGAAAATGGTCAACGCCGTAATCTACAAACCATGGTCTACAACTCAGAATAGATGGTTGAGCTTCACGTTCTGCTCAACAAGTCTATAAATGTACTTGTTTGAAAGGTTAAACGGTAAACGTGTCCCATAGCAGTATTTGTTACTGCCATACGGGAGTGAGTGGCTCCACTTATCATAGGCGCATCTTTTGAGGGAGCGTGGCCCAGTGTTCTCACCCCGGATGCCTAGCCTTTTCTGACAAAAGCACAGGTACCAATTATTTTTCCAGCTGGGTCGACTGGCGGAGAAGAGCGAGCTGCGAGCCCTGGTGTGAAACGTGAGCTCCCAACGACTACGATTAATCAGTTTCTGAATAATTCTTTAGGGCATAGAAGTTAGAGGAAGCCAGATCAAGAAGTAAATAGGAAAACACCAAAAAGATATGGAGGGAACCTGGACGTCACAAGCATAAAAGAGGCAACATCAAGTCATAGATAAAGTGTTAAGCAACAACATAGGAGAAATCATCATCATTGAGTGCCGTCTCCGCAACGAAGGTTGGCTACCATGGAGCGCCATTTTGCTCTATCTCTTGCTTTGATGGTGCAGGTTGTCATCGGTTGATTTGTCCATCTTTTGATGTTACTCGTCCATGTTAATCTTGGTCTGCCTCTGCCTCTTTTACCTTGTATTTTCCCCTCCAGGATCACTTTCAGTAGGCTGTTGTGTCTTTTAACATGGCCTAAGAATCGCATTTGTCTTGTTCTAATTGTGTTCAGAAGTTCTCTTTTCATTTTTAGTTGTTTTAAGACTTTGTCATTTGTTTTCTTTTCCTTCCATCCAATTCTACCTATTCTTCTATATATCCACATTTCAAAGGCTTCAATTCTCTGTTCTGGTTTCTTGTCTAATGTCCATGTTTCAGCACCATATAGGAATATTGAGAAGATGTAACATTTTGCTATTCTTAGTTTTAGCTCTGGTGTTATTTGTTTTGATATTAGTATGTCCTTCATGACATTAAAATTACTTTTTGCCATTCCTATTCTTTTGTTTATTTCAGTTGTACATTTTCCATCACTGGTTATAGTATGTCCAAGGTAGTTATAGTTCTGAACTGTCTCAAGGTCTATTCCTTCAATTTTGATATCCACTTGTGGGTTTTGAGTATTTTCTTTGTTTATGATCATAGTTTTAGTCTTTTTGATATTCATATCTAGTCCATATTTTTATAGGAGAAATAATCATAATAAATCAATTTTATTATGGACGAAAGTTCCAAGGCACCAAATCAACAAATCATTCACGGGTTCAATCCTGCTGTCTTTTATTCTTCATGTTTTCTTTTGTTGATTATTTGTGGATAGTTCCCGAGTGTTGTAAACACATCTATTTTCCAAAACTATTCGCCAAGTAATACCAACATTACTGTGATGCGACCCAAGGTGTCAAAGGTATAAGCAAGCAAGGTCAAAATATGTTTAATAACCATTGTCATATATGGACGTGAATCATGGACAATAGGACAACAGACAAGACAATCACTGGAGGCTGTTGAAAAGTTGTTATACAGAAGAACATTGAGAATACCTTGGGCAGCTAAGAAGAGTAAAGAAAACATTCTGAATGAGGTCAAAGCAAAACAAGAGCTAATATCCAATATTGGGAAGAAACAATAGTCATTTTTTGTAACGCATGTAATGAGAAGGGAACAGATAAAATATATTGTAACAACTGGGAAAATTGAGGGACGAAGAGAAAAAGAAAAGATACCGGACAGTTTAAGAGAATGGTTTGGCAGAAGGTCAACAGCAGAAATAATAAATAACTGTCGAGAACAAAAGTTGTGGAGAGACATGATCACCCACGCCAGCAGGCACGGTACGTAATGATGATGATGAATCATTGTAAGATAGTATATGACTTGTTACACAAAACACACAAATCATGCTATTTACAAAAATGACTAAATCTCTAACACTAAACCAGTTTTGAAGACATGACTCTATTCCTAAGGTTTAAATTGAACAAAATATCAAGCTATAGCGGGATAAGTTACCTACTACTTATGGTAACTGTCTTTTCCTATTCTTGGAGTGTGCTCACAGTTTTCTAAAGGACCGGAAGTCATTATTTTGATTTAACAGGCACATTTCAAGAAGGAGACTTCCAAGACCTCCATTAAGTAAAGGCAGGCAGCACAAGACTAAAGTTATGAAAGATACTTCATCAAGAAAACTATAAGATATTAGTAGAAAAAAATATATATAAATGAAACAACACAAACCAATTTAAAGAGGCTTTGCGTATACTTTAAATAGAAGTAGTAGATAATTAATAACAGACGTAAATGAATAACTTAAAGCTACGGCATAGCAGAGATATTTTATCAGTTGAATTAACTCTTAGGGGAGCAACGTATATCTTGAAATGTTGCAACAAAAGTAACTTTTTGAATATAACAAACTTTTATTTGTAATAATTTTTAATAAAAGCACTTTCCAATCGAAATAATTGTATTAGTAATAGCTTTTAATAAAAGCACTTTTCAATCGAAATCATTTTATTAGTAATAACTTTTAATAAAAGCACTTCCCAATCGAAATAATTGTATTAGTAATAACTTTTCACAGAAATAACAGTTCATGGTCTCCCGAAGCCCAACCAAACATCTTTTTTTTGTAGGGGGTCAAGGCAGAAGAAAAACTTAAGAGTAAAGACGTAGGACGATATACATATATAAGGTAGCAGTAGTCTTTGTTGTAAGAGACGTTAAAGGGACAATGTTGGAGATTGCTAACAATTGGCCAAGTATGGCGTGGCTATGTGTCACATAACGGCTTCAGGGGTCGTGTGGGTCCTCCTGGGTCAACTCGATAAGTCCTGGCTAACGGAGCGCTATAGATGCTGGGACAGGTCCAGCAAGCCGCTAGTGGATAATATAGCGCTACAAGTATAACAAAATACAAGCGGACTAATCAAGTAGATCACAAAAGTAACATTGAAGAAGTAAGAGATAGAAAAGCGAAATATAAAATAGCAATACTAAACACGGAGGCATGGGGGCAAAAAAAAGTAGAAATTATAGAAATGAGTGAAAGAACAAAATCAAGATATTGGGGCAAACTGATAAAGAAACAAAGGAAACAATAACAAATAACGTTCACAGAGGCTACTTGTTAATTTACTTACAAAGAAAAGCAACTAAGAATAGAATGAGTTTCTTCATGCAACCGGACATAGCAAGTTGCATACTGGACACAAACAGCCAACATAGACAGAAAACATAACATACTAGATACTAGACACAAACAGCCAAGATAGACAGAAAACATAACATACTAGATACTAGACACAAACAGCCAACACAAACAGAAAACATAACATACTAGATACTAGACACAAACAGCCAAAATAGACAGAAAACATAACATACTAGATACTAGACACAAACAGCCAACATAGGCAGAAAACATAACATACTAGATACTAGACACAAACAGCCAAAATAGACAGAAAACATAACATACTAGATACTAGATACAAACAGCCAACATAGACAGAAAACATAACATTCTAGATCCTAGACACAAACAGCCAAAATATACAGAAAACATAACATACTACATACTAGATACAAACAGCCAACATAGACAGAAAATATAACATACTAGATACTAGACACAAACAGCCAACATAGACAGAAAACATAACATACTAGATACTAGACACAAACAGCCAACATAGACAGAAAACATAACATACTAGATACTAGACACAAACAGCCAAAATAGACAGAAAATATAACATACTAGATACTAGATACAAACAGCCAACATAGACAGAAAATATAACATACTAGATACTAGACACAAACAGCCAAAATAGACAGAAAATATAACATACTAGATACTAGATACAAACAGCCAACATAGACAGAAAACATAACATACTAGATACTAGATACAAACAGCCAACATAGACAGAAAATATAACATACTAGATACTAGATACAAACAGCCAACATAGACAGAAAATATAACATACTAGATACTAGATACAAACAGCCAACATAGACAGAAAACATAACATACTAGATACTAGATACATACAGCCAAGATAGACAGAAAACATAACATACTAGATACTAGATACAAACAGCCAAGATAGACAGAAAACATAACATACTAGATACTAGACACAAACAGCCAACATAGACAGAAGAAATAACATACCTGATACTAGACACAAACAGGCAACATAGACAGAAAACATGACATACTAAATACTAGACACTTGTCTTTTTATTAGTTTAGGTGTTTCTTACCGTTTTATGTTATTTAACAATTATAAAAATAACATAAAAATATGGTGTCAGGTGGGGCAACTGTACCTGCTACTGAATGCAGTAAACAGTACAACCTGCGACTGCCCTCCTGCCTTGCAGGTAAGCTCGGGAGAGTAAAAGGCTAAGGGAGGGTACCCTGAAGTAAAACAACCCCACTGCCTTGTGGGTGAGACTTTTTAGTCAAAGGCTAGCGGAGCCAACCGTAAACAAACCGACGGAAGGCAACAGAAAACCACCGTCGTAATTTCTTTATAAAATCATGGATCACCACAATGTCTTAACATACGGATGTGAATCATGGACAATAGGACAAAAGACGAGAAAATAACTGGAGTCTATCAGAAATGTGGTTTTACGGAAGAATGTTGAGAATATCATTGACAGCTAAGACGAGTAATGGGAACGTTCTGAAAGAGACCAAAGCAAAAGAGAGCTAATTTCCAATATTAGGAATAAACAATAATAATTTTTTGGGGCATGAAATGAGAAGGGAACAGCTGGAATATATTGTAACAACTGGGAAAATTGAGGGACGAAGAGATAGAGGGAAACAAAGAGAAAAGATACCAGACAGCTTAAAAGAATGGCTTGGCAGTAGGTCAACAACAGAAATGATACATTACTGTGGATATCGAAAGTTGTGGAGAGTCATGATCACTTACGCCAGCAGGCCCGGTACTTAATGATGATTAATAATATGAAGATATTGATAGGGGAACCTGTGGTAGTATATACCATTAAGATAAGAGAGAGAGAGAGAGAGAGAGAGAGAGGGAGAGAGAGAGAGAGAGAGAAATGGCGATCAATGATAGCCAACTTTCGATGCTTAGGCGACACATGATGATGATGAGCTGTAATAAATAACCTTAGTAAAGAAGATGCTAATATTTATTAAATTGAGGAAACACAAAACAACTAAAAGGAATTACAAATAACAATCAACACATTCCTTAGTTTCTAATTTGAAACTAGAGAAATGTAATCAAACAGTTTTCTCATAGTGCGGGTTTGTGGTCTACGGGACGTAACTCATAATATTAAAAAAAGGAAGCAAATTCTGAAGCAAATAGTAGATTTATTGTAATTTTCAACTTCTCAAATGTAACCATATCACATTTATGGAAACAATTAAACCTTTGTTGATAAGGAAAAAGTAATCGCATAGTATATATTATGTTAAAGGTATGTAATGTGCTATTTAACCGCTTTCAGTGCTTAGTTTAAAAATGTGATGCTCAAGGATAAAGTCGGCCAGAGATCGTAAGTTGTTTCATTATTGTTATCTTCATTCAATTTTAGAAGTAAAATGAACAAATTGTTACATTTCTCATAGTTAGGTGCACATTTACACATAGGGGACTCCAGTATGTTAGCAAAACAACGAAAGCAGCAAATGTAGAGAAATCACAGATGCTAACATAAACGAACCAGAAAATACTGACAGGGCAAACATCTTTTTTCTTGTGTTAATTTTTAAGCTCCTGGTACTCCTCAAAATGTATATTCATGAATAATGTCCGCAAGCACTTCATTATGCTCTCCATTCTGCTCTCATGCTCCACATTATGTGCTAATGTTCTCCGATATGCTTCCATTCTGTCCATTATTTTTCCATACGCTCCATTATGCTTCCATGTTCTCCATTGTGTTCCCTTGTTCACAATTATGCTCCATTGTTCTCCATTATGCTCCCATATTCTCCATTATGCTCCCATATTCTCCATTATGCTCCCATTTTCTCCTTTGCGCGCTCATGCTCTCCTTTATGCTCCCATGTTCTTTAGTATGCTCCTATGTTCTCTCATGTTCTCCATTATGCTCCCATGTTCTCTAGTGTCTGTTAAACCTGACAAAAGTAATTCACGGAATGATTTTTGTTTTTGTCAATTAACAAAATGTGCACGAGTTGTGTTGAGCGCCTGTTTTGTCCTTATATACACTGTCGTGCATGCTGTCAGTTTTCTTTTCCAGTGCTCTTTTATAAAACTCATGAAATCTTAGCCTGTGGATTCTTGCCCTTGAACTAACTTTCTAAAGTGGCATTTCGATAGCTGTGGTTGATGTACTTTGCACCTATCTAGGTATGGTGCTAGGCATATTTTGTGACATCGCCAGGAAACATCAATCGCTTGTGGGTGAAGTTTCAAACTCTTGTGTGCATTGCCTTTGTGTGCTTTAATGATAGAAAACTCGGTATACGGAGCTTTAAAAGTTTAGTATAAAACGTATTGGCTATAGGGCCAGTCTTAACATCTGGATGCCAGCTTTCACCTCTGGCGAAGTCCTTAGAGACTAGCAACTCGATTAGTGTGCGTATGTATGTGTGTATATATATATATATATATATGTGTGTGTGTGTATATATATATATATATATGTCTGTGTGTTCTCGCACAGTTGTATATACGTAGATACATTAGACATTGCCGGTGTTGTTATAGCTGAGGTACAATATCCCATGGCCCTCCCATTACCTGATCAACTGGACCGAGTATCCTGCGCGGACTAGCCCTCGTTCATTCTCCTCCTGACATCAGCGCGTCACGCTCGGAATACATTTTTTTTCCTCATTCTAGTTTGAGTTTATTTTCTTTAGACACTTCATTATTAGCTCGGTATGTTGGGTTCATTTTATTTACTTACATATGTGTGTGTGTGTGTTGTTTGCTATACCTGCTGAAGGCCTATTAAGCCGAAACGTCGTTCAAATTTGTGTTGTCCATTAATTATGTAAAGCTTTAACCATACCATTTTATTTCTATTTGTTGTGTGTTTCTCCTCGTTTTTCCCTGACAGGAATCCCTCGCCGCACAGGCAGAGAACTCCGTATTCCGAGGTATTTATTTTTTTTTTCTGTCGATGAGTAACTGACGTTTCAAACTGTGCCTAGCTGTTGAGACGTGGGATCGTTGCTCCAGAGAGAAATCACAAATAAATATCCCAACTGCTGCAGCCGGGATTTGAACGCACAATCACTCTGTCCCGAGAACGGCGTCTTGCCTCGAGACCAGCCAGTCCCCCAGTTCTTAATTTTAGATCCAAAATGTTGCCTTCCTATAATCCTTCTTGTAAACAGAGTTCACATATTCATCGTGTTTTACAGTTCGTGGCTCACCCGCACTGCCAGCAGTTACTGACATCCATCTGGTATGAAGGTCTTCCGGGCTGGAGGAAGCGGAACGGTATTATGAAGTTCCTGATTTGTATGGGGCTCATCCTTATACTTCCATTCATGTCCTTGTATTACCTGATCTTTCCACGCTCCAAAATTGGACAGCTGCTTCGATCACCCTTTATGAAGTTCCTGTATCACAGGTATGTTTGGTAGCTTTACTATATGACAGGTATATTTGGTAGCTTTACTATATGACAGGTATATTTGGTAGCTTTACTATATGACGGGTTTATTTGGTAGCTTTGCTATACGACAGGTATATTTGGTAGCTTTACAATATGACATGTATATTTGGTCGCTTTACTAAATGTCAGGTATATTTGGTAGCTTTACTATACGACAGGTATGTTTGGTAGTTTTACTATATGACATGTATGTTTGGTAGCTTTACAATATGACAGGTATGTTTGGTAGCTTTACTATATGACAGGTATATTTGGTAGCTTTACTGTATGACAGGTATATTTGGTAGCTTTACTGTATGACAGGTATGTTTGGTAGCTTTACTGTATGACAGGTATATTTGGTAGCTTTACTATATGACAGGTATGTTTGGTAGCTTTACTACATGACAGGTATGTTTGGTAGCTTTACTGTATGACAGGTATGTTTGGTAGCTTTACTATATGTCAGGTATATTTGGTAGCTTTACTATATGACAGGTATGTTTTGTAGCTTTACTATATGACAGGTATGTTTGGTAGCTTTACTATATTTCAGGTATATTTGGTAGCTTTACTATATGACAGGTATGTTTTGTAGCTTTACTATATGACAGGTATATTTGGTAGCTTTACTATATGACAGGTATATTTGGTAGCTTTACTATATGACAGGTATGTTTGGTAGCTTTACTGCATGACAGGTATGTTTGGTAGCTTTACTATATGACAGGTATGTTTGTAGATTTGACAGTACAACTAGGTTTCGATAGATTTCTACGTTCGAGGAATGTTGCTACATCACAGATTGTGTACTGATTTTTACTGTCACTATATATAATAACTCAAGCGATATGTCATGTAATTGGAGCTGTGAAGAATTAAAATGTGGGGAATTAAGTTATGGAAAATTAAGTTTTGGAGAATTAAGTTTTGGAGAATTAAGTAGTAAGAATAATTTGGAGAATTAAGTAGTAAAAATAATTTGAAAAATTAAGTTATGAACAGTTATGTAGTAACAAAAATTTGAAGAGAATTAAGTATTGGAGAATTAAGGTATGGAGAATTAAGTATTGGAGAATTAAGTATTGGAGAATTAAGGTATGGAGAATTAAGTATTGGAGAATTAAGTATTGGAGAATTAAGTATTGGAGAATTAAGTATTGGAGAATTAAGTATTGGAGAATTAAGTATTAAAAAGATGTGGAGAATTAAGTTTTGGAGAATTAAGTTTTGGAGAATTAAGTAGTAAGAATAATTTGGAGAATTAAGTAGTAAAAATAATTTGAAAAATTAAGTTATGAACAGTTATGTAGTAACAAAAATTTGAAGAGAATTAAGTATTGGAGAATTAAGGTATGGAGAATTAAGTATTGGAGAATTAAGTATTGGAGAATTAAGGTATGGAGAATTAAGTATTGGAGAATTAAGTATTGGAGAATTAAGTATTGGAGAATTAAGTATTGGAGAATTAAGTATTGGAGAATTAAGTATTAAAAAGATGTGGAGAATTAAGTTTTGGAGAATTAAGTTATGAAGATTTTAAGTTTTGGAGAATTAAATTATGGAGAATTAAGTTATGGACAATTAAGTTATGGACATTTAAGTTATGGAGAATTAAGTTTTGGAGAATTAAGTTATGAAGATTTTAAGTTTTGGAGAATTAAGTTATGGAGAATTAAGTTTTGGAGAATTAAGTTATGGAGAATTATGTTTTGGAGAATTAAGTTTTGGAGAATTAAGTTTTGGAGAATTAAGTTTTGTAGAATGAAGTTTTGGAGAATTAAGTTATGGATAATTAAGTTTTGGAGAATGAAATTTTGGAGAATTAAGTTATGGATAATTAAGTTTTGTAGAATGAAGTTTTGGAGAATTAAGTTATGGATAATTAAGTTTTGTAGAATGAAGTTTTGGAGAATTAAGTTATGGATAATTAAGTTTTGGAGAATGAAATTTTGGAGAATTAAGTTTTGGATAATTAAGATTTGTAGAATGAAGTTATGGGGAATTAAGTTATTGATAATTAAATTTTGGAGAATGAAGTTTTGGAGAATTAAGTTATGGATAATTAAGTTTTGGAGAATTAAGTTATGGAGAATGAAGTTTTGGAGAATGAAGTTTTGGAGAATTAAGTTATGGAGAATTAAGTTTTGGAGAATGAAGTTTTGGATAATTAAGTTTTGTAGAATGAAGTTATGGAGAATTAAGTTTTGGAGAATTAAGTTTTGGAGAATTAAGTTTTGGAGAATGAAGTTGTGGATAATTAAGTTTTGTAGAATGAAGTTTTGTAGAATGAAGTTGTGGATAATTAAGTTTTGTAGAATGAAGTTGTGGATAATTAAGTTTTGTAGAATGAAGTTTTGTAGAATGAAGTTGTGGATAATTAAGTTTTGTAGAATGAAGTTGTGGATAATTAAGTTTTGTAGAATGAAGTTGTGGATAATTAAGTTTTGTAGAATGAAGTTGTGGATAATTAAGTTTTGTAGAATGAAGTTGTGGATAATTAAGTTTTGTAGAATGAAGTTGTGGATAATTAAGTTTTGTAGAATGAAGTTGTGGATAATTAAGTTTTGTAGAATGAAGTTTTGTAGAATGAAGTTATGGATAATTAAGTTTTGTAGAATGAAGTTATGGAGAATTAAGTTATGGAGAATTAAGTTATGGAGAATTAAGTTATGGAGAATTAAGTTATGGAGAATTAAGTTATGGAGAATTAAGTTATGGAGAATTAAGTTATGGATAATTAAGTTATGGAGAATTAAGTTATGGATAATTAAGTTATGGATAATTAAGTTATGGAGAATTCATCAATGAAATGTACCACTCTTCGCAGTGCCAGTTTCGGTGTTTTTCTCTTCCTGTTGGTATGTGCATCAACGGATATAATCAGCAACGAACCAAAACGAGAGAGGTTCAGAGGGCCGGAACCCTCGGAACTTGAATGGATGATTGTTCTGTGGGTGACAGGTTAGTGTAACTCGTTGCCATGGTAACAAGCAAAGGTTAATCTCCAGTATTATTTTTGTTATTGACGTTTTCTCGTTAGAGTTACTGAACCTATCGCATGTTTGTAGCCAGTGCTCGTTCCAGATATCTACTTGTGATATGTGATTGTGTTTTTGAACAAACACAAAGTGGATGTGATATGTTAGTTGTCTATAGTGACGAGTGTGTTTTGAACTGTTAACTCTTTCCGTACGTTGCTACGCACCATGCGCCATGCCGATTTCGGTCATGTACGTTTAGCCGCACAGTGCGTTACTCTCAATTTGATTAATGTAAACTGTCATCAAACCATATTTTTTAATATGTCTTGTATCATCTTGGTAATGGTGAAATCTAATTCCTTGTTTAATTATCTAGAAATTCATATAAATTATGTTAAGTGTTAGATAAATATAAACATGTAGATTAATACTTAAAAAACATGAAAGATTTGGTCTCTGAAATCTCTACCACTAAATTGATAAAAACCTTTCATCCTGAAAGAGTTAAGGGGTTCAGCTAGATCATGGACACAACAGATCATTTATTGACGATGTGGATTAGTCTTTCATTCACTCAATGATTTGAGCGTCAGATAGACCAATACGTCAAATAGATAAATAATGTGAAATATATTTAATAGTAAAATAGTGTGGCAGATGAACTCTATGGACGGCTGGAAGATGACAAAAGAACTAGGGGGCGCCCAAAGCTTCAATTTGTAGATTGTTGTAAACGTGACTTGAAGACTCAGAGAATAAATAAACCCTGCGGCCTGGGAAGAAATAGCTGTAGACCGTATTCTTTGGAAACACACTCTAGAGCTCCAACTCAAACGCGAGGCAGGCATATTCATAGAGAGATAATACACAGCGATAGGGAAGAACTAATAACATTTCAGGGGCGCTGAAAAATCCAAAGGCAACTATGACTGACGAAGGCTACTACAACTAAAATAGTGGGATGTTTGAAACAAAACAGTATGGGATGGGCCGAGAAGTTCAGTAGCAAAACAGTGTAAAATGGGTGTAGAGATTAAACAGATAAACAGTGTAAAAATGGTGACGAGATTTAACAGAAAAACGGTGTGAAATGGGTGAAGAGATTTAACAGAAAAACAGTGTGAAATGGGTGGAGAGATTTAACAGAAAAACAGTGTGAAATGGGTGAAGAGATTTAACATAAAAACAGTGTGAAATTGGTAAAGAGTTGTAATAGAAAAACAGTGTGAAATGGGCCAGGAGGTTTGGCGGGAAAAACGTGAGAAATAGACAAAATGTTTAACAACAAAACAGTGTCAAAACGACATAGGGAAAGTAACAATCACTTTCTGAGGACGATGATGATGGTTCCAAGTGAAAACAAAAAACAACTCTTGATCTCGGAGATAAACTCTACGTAAATCATGGCCATAGTTTCTTTCCGCCATCTTTTGAGATCAATATTTTGTTTTTCGTGCTTGGAGTTCTGTGTTTGATGTTAATATATTAATAATGTTTTAATGTGTTATACATGATGAGGGCTTTTAGCGAAATGTCGTAGCTTGTTTTGCCTTTCTATTAGTTTATTTGCTTCATACTACTTCTTGTCTATTTGACCTGTTCTTGAGCCTACTGCTCTGAATTAGGTTGGTAATGTGTTAGTGCACCATTAGCCATATACTTGTGTAGTTTGTCAATCCAAATAAGTGGTTGTGAATGTGTTAGTGCACCATTAGCCATATACTCGTGTAGTTTGTCAATCCAAATAAGTGGTTGTGAATGTGTTAGTGCACCATTAGCCATATACTTGTGTAGTTTGTCAATCCAAATAAGTGGTTGTGAATGTTCGTAGAAAGCTGCTTCTGAAGACAGTTTACATTTGACGTATGTGACCAAATGATATAAAGGTGGCAATAATTGTGAAGACACTAGCTGCTGTGATAAACGTGTTTGTCCATCCCTGTGCAGGTTTCGTGTGGGCAGAGTGCAAGCAGCTGTGGGAGGAAGGTGTGAAGGCCTACATCAGACAATGGTGGAACTGGTTGGATTTCATCATGTTGTCCCTGTACCTGGCCACATTCGCGCTACGTATTGTCGCCTACTTTCAGGTAACTAACAATATTTCTACTATTCTATTCTTCTATTTTTTTTACTATATTCATGGAATCAGTTTCATTGCAGTCGGAGCATCCCCATATCCGCTCCACCACCCGTTCCAGAGTTGTCAAAGCGTATCCAGGCTGATTATTCCTGTAAGGTGTTGATTATAAATATATCTGTTTTTCGCAATAGGCAATCCGGATCAACGAGATCCCTTTTCCACCTTTAGACTCCCCAGTCTCTCAATGTATGCATCATTGTCCCATCCATTCTCCCCCTCTTCTCTTAAGAAAATATTTCTAATTTACTGGACGTAACAAATACCATAAATATCAACGACATAATATGTTTATAGGTTTCCAGGACAAGATAGCTTCATGTTATGGTCGTCCAGATTTCTTGTTCTTTTCTTAGCTCTTCATTTCCTGTTTTATCCCTATGGATGTTCAAGGAGTTACAATGTCTACCTCTTGTTTATGTCGCAGCTTACATCGCTGTCATGTTAGAGTATCATTAACCTTGTCCCTTCATCTTACCTTCCTCTTGTCCCTTCATCTTATCTTCGGTCTCCCTTAGGGATATGTTTTTTTTTTCTCATCTGTTTACATGTCAAGTAAAGTTCTGTGACGTCATATCATCTGGAGTGAAAACTCTCACCACATTAGACCATATCATGTCTACATGCTAGTGTTTATCCTCCCTATTATACATGCGAGTGTTTATCCTCCCTATTATACATGCGGGTGTTTATCCTCCCTATTATACATGCGGGTGTTTATCCTCCCTATTATACATGCGGGTGTTTATCCTCCCTATTATACATGCGAGTGTTTATCCTCCCTATTATACATGCGAGTGTTTATCCTCCCTATTATTACTTTCCTCAACCCAACATTTGAGGTAGGCATTGTTTCAGCGGGATCGACTAGAGAGTGCCAAGCTGTGTTTGAACCACAAGCTCCCTCTACCGTCAAGCCAGTGACACTAGCGCTACACTGATGACACTCTCTTGTACATAACCTTAGTAACTTGGATGAGAGAAAACCAACCGGCGCTATCCCTAGATGGACAAACCATTATATTTGTTCTCTTTCTACGTGGTTCAAGATTAGCCCTGTGTCGATCTACTCTCTTATGGTCACAATCTGGACTACGTTTCTATCGACAATGGGAGTGATCAAGTTGGTACATTCGCCAGTAATTGTTTTGTGTAGCGATTCTTGGGTCTGCCTTGTTTTCTGGTACCAGACAGTTCCTACATGAACACCTGGTAGGGAAGCTTTACTTGATTCATTCCCAGCTCAAGATCGATACAATACTTTCACTTTCTACTTGTAAAGCTGGACACGTATTCTTGTTTTGATTCGACTCTTGTCTGTTCATCATTTGATATATATTCCTTCCAGCTTATGTTTGAGATCCCACGAATACCTTTGTTTTCAAGGGAATTTAATCTCCTATCTCAAGGTTTAGTGGATTTCCACCTTTCACATCCATATGTCAGTGCTGGTGTCACACAAGAGTTGATAAGTTCCTAGTTTCTTTGCTAGTTTGCTGAACAATTTGGATCACCAGGTGTTTGTCAGTTTATTGAAAGCATTTGATGTTAGTGCGATGAGTGTCATGATTTCTGTTGTTATGTCTCCAACCCATTGACATTTTGCTGCCTCGGTATTTAAAATGTGTAATTGTTTGTAAAAGTTTACTGTTTATTGAAATATCCAAATGATACATTCGCAATGTTTGATATAGAACAATAAAGAATCCCCTGTTTCCGCTCTTTGCAGAAATATTTATAAATCTGCATCGCAATGTTTTGAGCGTGTGAAAATTTCAACGTCAGACTTATTGCAATTACCCATAGTCAACACCGAATATGCAAAACGCTTATGAAATTAATTGTAACGGACACGAAGTTTGCAGTAAACAAGTCATTTGTTCACAATATAAGTGCTAAATTGCGCGCAAATTAATGATTTTATAAATGCGAAAGTGATATTGAAAAGTTTGTGTAAAGATTCTATTATTTCCTTTAAACAAAAAAAAAAGAAAAGTAAAGAGCCCCCGCCACGCTAAGTGGCGTATAAGGAATATGGTGTTAGTGACCATACATTTTACGGACCTTCGGCACATGATTTTTTTTTGGGTGATGTGGTCGGTAGTACGCCCGTGCCGCTTTACTTTCGCTGAAAAAAATCCGCTACCCATTAAAGGCTGGGTGAACCCGGATGCCTTCGGTTGGGATCGAACCCTACCTCTTGTCCTTTGTAGTCCGGTTCACAAACCACTGAGCTCCTTTATTTTTTTTATTATTTCCTTTACACTAGTAAAATTATGTGCGTTTGTTTATATATATATATATATATATATATATATATATATATATATATATATATGGGAGCCGCGATAGCTCAGTGGTTAGTGAACTGGACTACAAAGGACAAGGGGTAGGGTTAGATCCTAACCGACGGCTTCCGGGTTCACCCAGCCTGAAATGGGTACCGGATTTTTTTCAGGGAAAGTAAAGCAGCACGGGCGTACTACCGACCACATCACCCTAAAAAAACATGTGCCGAAGGTCCGTAAAATGTATGGCCACTAACACCATATTCCTTATACGCCACTTGGCGTGACGGGGGTGCTTTACTTTTTTTTACTTATATATATATATATATATATCGCAAATAGAACGAAATAAAAACCACCTGATTGTTTCCACTGTTTATTTATTATGTAACGTTATGACAATTTCAACAATTGAAACCAAAGGGTTATTAGGTCCATGCATTTTGAAGAGGATCGCACATTTTGAACTAGATTATACATGTGTGTACAAGTACCAAATATAGGGATGTAGCTTGCAAGTGCGCGACAGGTTTCTACAACCTTTGTAGTCGACTAAAAAAAGGTCAATATATGTTGGTATGTCAGAAGCGACACTGTTTCAGCTCCGGTCACAATGAACGATGTTTCTTATTTTGTTTTCAGATTGAATCAGGCAAGTATGGAAATCGAGAAATGCTACGCAAGGATTGGCCACAAAATGACCCTACTCTCATCTCCGAAGGCTTATTTGCAGTCGCCAATGTTTTCAGTTTTGCAAGGATTATCTACCTGTTTCAGGCAGGTTGGATAGATCAACATTATCTTTTTTTATAGCATACTTATGCACACATACACACACACACGAAAATGCACCCATAAACACACGCACATTCATGTATTCTTTTGTTTCATTCGCCATGAAAGGTACAGTTTCCTAAATTAAAATCACAAGATTAATTACTTTGTTCATATCTGCTATTGTGATCTACCTTATTTAATAACTCAACAGTAAGCCGATCTTCACGATACAAGTAACTTTTAGATTGCACACATTTATGTCGAAATTATTGCTGAATCTAAAAATGCAAATTATTTTACTGGAATTCACATTTATGTCGTAGGAAAATGTAGAAAACTGTATAATGAAGCATGGAAATGTAATGTAAAACAATGTAGAAATGTAACAAGAACCACCGACAAATTCAACAAAAGCATTGTACATATTTAACACAATCAAAACAAAAATAATAATAAAGTTACGTGGCGTTAGTGGCCAGACATGTGACTACTACAAATGACGTGACTGCACAGGTTGGGCAAGGACAGGTTCAAGGTCTTCAAATAGGAACAATGAAGAACTGTACATGTTTGTACACGCATTAAGTACAATAAAACATGTTTTCTATTTGAGCGGAGAATTTGAAAAGAAAAATAGGAAAAATGGTACGGTTAAAGCTTCATGTAATTGATGGAAAACACAAATTTGAACGACGTTTCGGCTAAATAGGCCTTCAGCTGGAATAAACAAACAACAGACACACAAATGTAAGTGAATAAAACTAATCCTACATAGCTAACAAATAATGGAACATCCAAAACAAAATAACCAAAACTAGTTCGTAAACAAAAATATTCTTCCCTGTGTCGTTGACCATGGCCAGACGCTAGAAGGAACCATTCTCGGATACGCGCTGTAATAGCTCGGCCGATGGGAGGGTCAACAACATGTAAAGGGTTCTAAAAATATGGGGTGGTGGGGGCTCAATCTAGGCTGCCTAAATCTATTTGAGATCTATTTGAGCGTAAATTAAAAACTTGGAAAACAAATTGTTTCTCATCAACGTGTAGGCGAACCAACACCTCGGACCGCTACAGATCTCACTCGGGTGTATGCTCATCGACATTTCCAAATTCCTCTTCATCTTCTTCCTGGTCGTTTCGTCCTTCGCCTGCGGCCTCAACCAACTTTACTGGTACTACAGCGACACAGACCCTGATGACGAGGACCTCTTCTTCACGTAAGTTATCACACATACATTGAAACCCAGACATGTTCTACACAAAGTGTGCATGTATATTTCTTTTCTTTCTTTTGTCCATCTGATGTTACCTTGAAGCATCGCAGGATAAAGAATGAAGGTATAAAATAATCTAGTGTCTGTATATTCCGTTTTGTTGATTCTTTTAGTCGCTTCCCATTAAGATGTAGTGTCGTTTTCTGTGCGTATTTAAACGCTGTTATAAATGATTTTGTTCTTGCATATGTCTTCTATTCCGTCTATCAATCGCTTCCTTGGTCCCCTTCTTGCTGTCTGCTCTGATGTTTTGTGACAGAAAGCTTCTGATGTTGTTTTGTCTGATTTCATTCTTACCAAGTGTCCAAAAAATATTCATTTGTTGTTTGAATACCAAATGTTCTAAAAAAAATATACCTTTTTCTTTCTTTTTTTTATCCTGAAGACCAGTGAGTGCAGAGACTTGTAAGGGGAAGTGATTGTCACTGAAGTATCAAAGTTGAAACACCAGCCGTATACATACACACAGATTGTCCAAGATGGCGCCCACGAAACAGCAGAAAGCATTTTGTGCTGTAGAATACGCGTTTAGTATGGGAGGAAATATATCTGCCGTGTCACAGAGGGCATCCATATTGAATGTGTGTAACGTAACATAAAAAAACGTGGAGATATCACATTACCATTGGTATAGAAATGATCCTCATATTACATCAGGGCGGGGGTTTGGAGCCAACAATAATTTCTTCAAAAAGGTACATTCCTTTTCGGACAAAGTATATATTTAGGCAGGTTTAATTCTGATCTCTTCTCTGATATTCAGTTTGGGATTTCGATCTCTCTTTTGACTGTTTGTTACCTCCCTCATACACATCGTTTCGCATATTTTGTTACTCTATCTGTGAGCTTTGCTCAGTGGCCATATTTGACATCGTGGTAACATAAAGTTGGTCTGAAAATGTAATTAATTTTTTTTATTAGAATAAATTTTTAGTCTTATCGTGCTTGTTGGGTAACACATAACGAATAGTTGATTCAATTAACTATGTTTGTCATGAACATGACAACAGAAGAAGTGTGAGTTTTGGCTAGAAACAGGGATTCTTTCAGACGGACTGTGGTGAATGCAACGTTCTGTGGGAGATCTGGCTAGAGACAGGGATTTTTTTCAGATAGACTGTGGTGAATGCAACGTTCTGTGGGAGATCTGGCTAGAGACAGAGATTCTTTCAGACGGACTGTGGTGAATGCAACGTTCTGTGGGAGATCTGGCTAGAGACAGAGATTCTTTCAGACGGACTGTGGTGAATGCAACGTTCTGTGGGAGATCTGGCTAGAGACAGAGATTCTTTCAGACGGACTGTGGTGAATGCAACGTTCTGTGGGAGATCTGGCTAGAGACAGGGATTCTTTCAGACGGGCTGTGGTGTATGTAACGTTCTGTGGGAGATCTGGCTAGAGACAGGGATTCTTTCAGATGGACTGTGGTGAATGTAACATTCTGTGGGAGATCTGGCTAGAGACAGGGATTCTTTCAGACGGGCTGTGGTGTATGTAACGTTCTGTGGGAGATCTGGCTAGAGACATGGATTCTTTCAGACGGGCTGTGGTGAATGCAACGTTCTGTGGGAGATCTGGCTAGAGACATGGATTCTTTCAGACGGGCTGTGGTGAATGTAACGTTCTGTGGGAGATCTCGCTAGAGACAGGGATTCTTTCAGACGGACTGTGGTGAATGTAACGTTCTGTGGGAGATCTGGCTAGAGACATGGATTCTTTCAGACGGGCTGTGGTGAATGTAACGTTCTGTGGGAGATCTGGCTAGAGACATGGATTCTTTCAGACGGGCTGTGGTGAATGTAACGTTCTGTGGGAGATCTCGCTAGAGACAGGGATTCTTTCAGACGGGCTGTGGTGAATGTAACGTTCTGCAAAGATCATGCGACGTGTTGTTGATGATGAAATACGTTTGTATTTTCTATTTCAATGTTTTGATTTGTGGTGTTGCCCCTATGGGCATTAGGAGCCTAGATGGCTGAGTGGTTAGAGTGCTCGCTTTCTGATTAGCAGCATTCGGGTTCGATGCCCAGAAACGACGTATTTTTTTCAGACATGACTCTGGAGTTCGCCCAGCATCTAAAAATGGGTACCAGAGATTTTTCTGGGAAGTAAAGTGCGCCTGGCGTGATACCAGCCACATCACCCAAAAATGTGCAATGGGCATTGACATATTCGACAACACCATATAACCCATAAGCTTACCAAGGTTTGGAGGGAACCTTTACATTTTAAAACTATACACATTGCATATGTGAGATATTTTTGTAATTAATTGAATGCGCGTGTCCATCTAGACTAATTTCGCAGATTTAGAGTTCTTTTCAAAACTTGTCACATTACAATTGGCAACGTATTTTCTAGTGGAGACAAATAATAATAAATGAATATTATTATAGAGGGAAACTTTCCAGGCAATAATTCAGGGAATCATCTAGCCAGACTCTCCTACAAATCAATATGATTCACTCAACGTACTTTCTACTTTCAGCACATTAGTATTTGATCCTTTTCGATGTAAGAAACACTTCGATCAGACCAGTGTTATTGGTAACATTAAAAAGTAAACAATTAACAATAAACAGTAACATTTATACAGGAAACGACATCTTAGATAGACAGACAGATGGGCAGAGATACAGACAGACAGAGAGAGACAGACAGACAGACAGGCAGGCAGGCAGACAGATAGATAGATAGATAGATAGATAGATAGATAGATAGATAGATAGATAGATAGATAGATAGATAGATAGATAGATAGATAGATAGATAGATAGATAGATAGATAGATAGATAGATAGATAGATAGATAGATAGATAGATAGATAGATAGATAGATAGATAGATAGATAGATAGATAGATAGATAGATAGATAGATAGATAGATAGATAGATAGATAGATAGATAGATAGATAGATAGATAGATAGATAGATAGATAGATAGATAGATAGATAGATAGATAGATAGATAGATAGATAGATAGATAGATAGATAGATAAATAGATGGATGGATGGATGGATGGATGGATGGATGTATGGATGGATGGATGGATGGATGGATGGATAGATAGATAGATAGATATTTAGACAGGTAAGTAGGTAGGTAGTTAGGTAGGTAGGTAAATAGATGAATAGACAGACAGACAGACAGAAAGTGTCACAAATTTCGGTTCATTACTTTGAGTCCGCGGGCCTTATAATACTCTATATGGCTGTGGTTGTAACCAGTAAGAAGTAAACGCTTCCTTTTTGCGACTAATAAAAAGAAACAATGCAAGCAAATATTACCGTAAAACTGATGATTTTATTGCAGGCTTTTCTCCAGCTATGTGACCCTGTTCTGGTCCATGTTTAGCCTGACGGCACCGAACAAGCTGGAGGTGAAGAGCACCCAGAGTTTTACCATGACGGTTGGAGAGACCCTGTTCATGGTCTACCACGCCATGGCCATCATTGTTTTACTCAACATGCTCATTGCTATGATGTCCAGCTCGTTCCAGGATATCGAGGTACTACCAGCTCATTGTTACTACAAAGTAAAGCACAAGTAATGCATGCATCCTATCACCAAGCTTGTTCAATCTATACACTGAGCAAATCTTCACAAACATCACAGAGATGCCAGGCCTAAACATTAATGGGAAGATAATCAATAACCTAAGATATGCTGATGATACTGTACTACTAGCAGAACATCCTAAAGATCTACAACAATTACTTAATGAAATAAACATGACAAGCAAAAAATATGGACTAGATATGAATATCAAAAAGACTAAAACTATGATCATAAACAAAGAAAATTCTCAAAACCTACAAATAAATATCAAAGTTGAAGTAATACAACTGGAGACAGTTCAGAGCTACAACTACCTGGGACATACTATAACCAGCGATGGAAAATGTAAAACTGAAATACACAAAAGTACAGGTATGGTAAAAAGTAATTTTAACGCCATAAAAATATACTAACATCAAAACAAATAACACCGGGGCTAAAACTAAGAATAGCAAAATGTTACATCTTCTCAATATTCCTGTAAGGTGCAGAAACAGGGACATTAGACCAGAAAACAAAGCAGAAAATTGAGGCTAAAATGTGGATTTATAGAAGAATAGGTAGAATTGGATGGAATGAAAACAAAACAAACGATGAAGTTTTAAAACAACTAAACATGAAAAGTTAAAGGTACGAGACTTGAACCGGCGTCTTAGCACGCGAGTTTCCACCCATATGTGCTCGGCCGCCTATCCAGAAATGTTCGGAGATTTCTGTATAGTGTCGCCTCAAGCATCGAAACTCAGATGCGAGGCGACATTCCTCACCTTCCCAGGGTAATACCCTGCTACCCATTTCTGCCAACGGCTGGGTCGACCGTGAGGGTATTTTTTTTTTCCAACCACGAGTACAACTCACACTGCTCCCAGCGGGAATCGAACACGGGTTGTCCGAACGTCGGTAGTCCAATCGGGTGGTTTTCCCAACTAGGCTACCGAGGCCCCCTAAAAGAAATTGAAAAGAGAACTACTAAACACAATTAGAACAAGACAAATGGAATTTTTGGGGCATGTTAAAAGACACAACAGCCTAATAAAAGTAATATTGAAAAGAAAAACACAAGGCAAAAGAGGCAGAGGCAGACCAAGACTAACAGGAAATAGTAACATCAAGAGATGGATAAGTCAACCTGTGACAATCTGCACCATCAAAGCAAGAGACAGAGCAGAATGGCGCTCCATGGTAGCCAACTTTCGATGCGGAGACGGCACTCGATGATGATGATGAAAGCAGATTGCATTGTCACCAGGTGGTTTCCTGTTTATATTTAGAAATGTCCAACAAGAGCTGTGTAAAATAGAACAGATCAATGGTTCTCAACCCGTGGGTCGTGGCACAAAGGGAGACGCTATGTGTGTCTTGTGTGGGTTGCAATATTTATTTTAATTATTGTATTTTTTTGTAAATGAAATGTTACCAGTGAATACTTCAAACACATTATATCTATTGACAGTTTATTGGAAGACAGTTGCGAGTTATTTGGTTATTATAAAAGAGAGTCCTGCGTTTAGTTAATTATAAAAGTGGGTTATTTATTTATTATAAACGAGGGTAGTGGGTTACTTGGTTATTATTTTTAAAAATCGGTGATTTGAAGTAGGATTATAATTGAGAGGGTTTATCGTTATTCGTGCCCTTCTATCTATGTCAAATGGATCTGAGTAGATACCAATTTGGTGAGATTAAATGGATGTCATTTTTACTTCAAAATCAGAATTAGATTCCAATTTCAACATTAGCTCCATTATTTTTTCTTAATCATCTCACTACTTAGCTTCTTATTACTTGGCTTCTCATTACCATCTCATTCTCCCTATTTTACGAGTTTGACTTTACCTGTTTTGATTTTTATTTCTGGCAGAATCACGCGGACATGGAGTGGAAGTTTGCCCGCTCTAAATTGTGGATGGGCTACTTTGACGAGGGCTCCACATTACCTCCACCCTTTAACTTAATCGTCAGCCCTAAATCTATCTACTACCTCCTAATGTGGATGAAACAGCTGGTGGACGACTGGCTTTGCCGTCACCGGACTCGGCACTTTCCAAATCGCAAGTCCTCAGAGGGAACCATACGGGTACTTTCCTGTTGGACAATTATAAAGAGCTGTAATGTAACTCATTCAATCTCAGAAGACGTAATGTTCTACATAAACCTCTAACGAGGCACATATAATTAATAAATAGGTTTTCTTTTAATGAAATTGATGTATGTTAAATTTAATGTACACAAGCAAGTGAAGGGCACCCATCACTACTTGTGGTGCATGTGCAATATTGTGTTATTGCCAGTTATACATGTGCAATATTGTGTTATTGCCAGTATATTTCATGACGATGTGCATGTTTATAGATAATGGGGTCAACAACAAGTCAGGATAACTACTGTTTTTTTAAAAAAAGAAAAACATCTTTAGTAAACATTTTAAGTGGTTATTTTAACTATATAACCCCAAACACTGCAGGTGATTAAATAGGGGGGGGGTGTGGTATCACGACATTGTAGAAATAATAAATGACCTGTTTTGGTCAGCTTTGAGTCATTGACACCCCCTGTCAATCTCGAGTTAATTCTGGCTCCTGATCCTTCTTTTGCAAATTTAGAATTATTTTGGAAAGTAAAGAAAAACACAAACGAGTAAAAATATGAAATATATTAGAAACTGTATAATTTATACTATGGAACATTTGGTATCATTGTCGTAAGTTTCAGACGGTTTGTACATTTGTGAGCGTAATTAATAAACAATATGAAACTGAATCAAACTCATAATAGATGTTACAACCTCATAATAGATGTTACAACCTCATAATAGATGTTACAACCTCACACAAAAATAATTCAGACTCAAAATATTTCTGAGGTAAACTGATAAATTAAGGAATACATCAGAGCGCATTAGGGACCTTACGTAAGCTGAACAGGAAATAAGATACTGCAGTATTTAGCAGACAACAAGACTTCAACTGTTGAATGTACACTTCTCTTTATTGAAAGGAAGCCAAACACCACAGCGGACATGTCAGAAAGACCTCTACACTCTAGAACATACTCTATACAATTATGACAGACTCAAGAGCTTAGGGTCCAAAACATGACCTTAGGATCATCATTATCATAAAGTATCATGACTGCTGGCGTAGGTTATGATGTCTCTCGACAATTTTCGATCTCGACAATTAATTATCATTTCTCTTGTTGGCCTTCTGCTAAGCCACTCTCTTAAGCTCACTGGTGTTTTTTTTTTCTTTGTTTCCCTCTATCTCTTCGTCCCTCAATTTCCCAAGTTGTCACAATATATTCCACATGTTCCCTTCTCATTACGTAACCAAAAACGATGATTGTTTCTTTATAATACTGGAAATTAGCTCTTTCTTTGTTTTGGCCTCTTTCGGAACGTTTTCATTACTCTTCTAAGCTGTCCATAGTTTTCTCAACATTTTTCTGTAAAACCACATTTCTAAAGCCTGGATTAATTTTCTTGTCTGTTGTCCTATTGTCCAGGATTCACATCCATATGTTAAGACTGACTCTACATAAAATTTAAGAACTCTTTTTCTTGTTTCTATTGTCAAAAATATATTATACAGTATCTCCCTCTTAGTTGGGAAAGCTGCTTTTGCCTGGGCCATTTTGAATCTCACCTCTTTAGGAGATCAGGATAGGAAGTTAGAAAATAAACTATGGGGTAGTTTAAACGTTCTCGTCGTGACATTAAGATTGATACGGTGACTCATGTCACTTCTGAACATAAGAATATGTGGGACAGAAGTACAGAAAGATAACATCATACATTTCTTCCACATTAGTCAATTGGGGTAACTGTGTGGCAGAATGGTATAAATTGTGACGCACATAAACTGTCACATAGACTATCACATAAATTGTCACATAAACTTTCACATAAATTGTCATATAAATTGTCACATAAACTTTCACTTAAATTGTCACATAAACTGTCACATAAATTGTCACATAAATTGTCACATAAACTGTCACATAAACTGCATGGATATATTGTTTTATAACCCTAGTACACCATGATAATGATGGTGACATTAATGTAACCCTAGTACACCATGATAATGATGGTGACATTAATGTAACCCTAGTACACCATGATAATGATGGTGACATTAATGTAACCCTAGTACACCATGATAATGATGGTGACATTAATGATCACAATGATGACGACAGTCATAATCATCATCATGTGGCACGAACACAGGCGTAGATCATCATGTCCTTTTTCTGTATTTCTGTCCCTGGTGTTTTTTTATGTTTCGCTCAAACGATGTCATTGTTAGATTAGTTCGCTGCCCTCCAGGCAGTCTCGTCATTGTTCATTCTTGTTTGTAGACAATCAAATGTGTGCATGTTTGTTTCTCACCGTGTTAGCTTGTTTGTAGACAATGAAATGTGTGCATGTTTATTTCTCACCATGTTAGTTTGTTAGAATCACTCTATGAGTCCCCTCATTTCATGTTTGAATCCAATTCTCTGAATTCATTTCAATCAAATCATAATGCTCTTGTGTATCGTGTTGTCTTAATTTGTTGACAAAATAATTGTGTGCATTCGAAGATTAACATTAATAGAAAGACATTGAATAACCTAAGATATGATGGTGATACTGTATTACTAGCAGATAATCCTGCAGAACTACAACATTTACTTAATGAAGTAAGCATGACAAATAATATGGATTAGGTATGACAATAAAAATGTCTAAGACTATGATCAGAGACAAAGATAAAATTCAAAACCTACAAGGGGATATAAACGTTGAATGAATAGATCTGGAGACAGTTCAGAGATACAACTACCTTGGACATACTCGTACAACCAGAAATGGAAAAAATAAAATTGAAATAAACAAAAGAATCGGAATGTCAAAAAGCAATTTTAATGACATGAAAAATATACTAACATCAAAACAAATAACACCAGGGCTAAAACTAAGAATAGCGAATTGTTATATCTTCTCAACATTCATGTATGGTGCAGAAACAAGGACTTTAGACAAGAAAACGGAAGAGAAAATTGCAGTCTTTGAGATGCGAATTTATAGAAAAATAGGAAGAATTAGATGGAAAAAAAAAGAAAATAAACGTTGAAGTCTTAAAACAAATAAAAATGAAAAGATAAATATTAACAGATAATTATTATTAATACAATTCAAACAAGACAAATGAGGTTTTTTGGGTCACGTTAAAAGACACATCAGTCTACTAAAAGAAATCCTGGAATAAAAAAAATACAAGGTAAAAAAGGCAGAAGTCGACCAAAACCAGAATGGGCAAGTAAAATTTAAAAAATGGACAAGTCAGCTTATGACAACCTGCACCATCAAAGTAAGAGACAGCGCGGAATGGCGCTCCATGGTAGCCAACCTTCGGTGCGGAGACGGCACTCATTGATGATGATGACATTCAAAGCAAACTTCCTAGTTAGGTTTATTTAGATGACATTCGAAGCAAACTTCCTAGTTAGGTTTATTTAGATGACATTCGAAGCAAACTTCCTAGTTAGGTTTATTTAGATGACATTCGAAGCAAACTTCCTAGTTAGGTTTATTTAGATGACATTCGAAGCAAACTTCCTAGTTAGGTTTATTTAAATGAAATTTAGAAAACCGTTAATAATGTGTTCTTGAATATTGGTATATTTGAAATATGGTTGTCAACAGCAAGGAAACATGTTTGTGCAACACATGAGAAAATACGGAATGTGCACGCTCTAGAGTTTTCTTTTTATAATGCTTTCTGTTTTATTTCTATAACGAGACTGGTTATGTAACGATACAATCAAACTATATGGTAGCCAGAGAAACCTCAAATAGATCGTTAAATTTGTGAGAGAATTTAACTGGTAGTACGAGAAAGAATAAGGAGACAGTAAATGAACTTTATAATAGAAATAACTACGACTGTTTCAGATAAATAATCCTCATGGTCATTTTAGAGAGCGATTGTAGATGTGCAACAGAGGTGATGGGCAGGATGGCTCAAGCAAAAAGCAGCGTTCCAAAAAATGAGAAAGATACAGTGCAGCTTTAACAATCATCATCATCATGTGCCGTACCGGTTGGCGTTGGCGATCATGTCCTTCCACAATCTTCTATCCACAGTGCATCGTATGAGTTCTGTTGTTGACTGTTTACCATGCCATGGCACCAGGCTATCGGTATTTTCTCTCTTTGTCGTCCGCGATCTCTATTTCCTTTTATTTTGCCAGTTGTAACCAAGTATTCCAACTTTCCTCTTCTCATGATGTGCCCGAAAAATGCTGATTGTTTCTTTCTGATGTTTCTTAAGAGCAGCTCCCTTTTTGTGTTGGCCTCTTTGAGAACTTACTCATTTGTCTTTTTAGCTGTCCAGGGAACTTTCAACATTCGTCCGAGAAATCCCATCTCTGTGGCATCTAATCGTCTTTTCATTTGTTTGTCTATTGTCCATGATTCGCTTCCATAGGTCAGAATTGGTGTTTTAACAATAGAAACAAGAAAACGAGTTCTTAAATGTTATGTAGACTCAGTCTTAACATATGGCTGTGAATCATGGACAATAGGACAACAGACAAGAAAATCACTCCAGGCTTTAGAAATGTAGTTTTACAGAAGAATTTTGAGAATACCATGGACAGCTAAGAAAAGTAATGAAAACGTTCTGAAAGAGGCCAAAGCAAAGAAAGAGCTAAATTCCAATATTAGGAAGAAACAATCATCATGTTTTGGTCATGTAATGAGAAGGGGACATATGGGATACATTGTGACAACTGGGAAAATTGAGGGACGAAGAGCTAGAGGGAAGCAAAGTGAAAAGATACCAGACAGCTTAAGAGAATGGCTTGGCAGAAGGTCAAGAACATAAATGATAAATAACTGTCGAGATCGAGCGTTGTGGAGAGACATGATCGCCTATGCCAGCAGACACGGCACATGATGATGACGATAGATAGCGAGAGAAGACAATAACGCAGTCAGACTCATGTAAGAACACAAGGTTTCCCTCTGTATAAGAGAAAAGAATAAGGCACATCGATAACTGTATCGTATATATCGTTGAGATGAAATGAAAGCCAACGGATAGAGAAAGAACATATTACAAATGATCTTTTTATTATCAAAATGTGATTGAAAGCATTACGACTTTATTTGTTAGAAAGAGTAAGTGTTCAACTATTATAAAGAATCAGAGTTCAACTTTTATAAAGAGTCAGACAGAGCTCAACTGTTTTTAAAGAGTCAGACAGAGCTCAACTGTTATAAAGAGACAGAGTTTAACTGTTATAAATAATCAGACAGATTTCAATTCAACCGTTATAAAGAGTCAGACAGAGTTCAATTGCTATAATAAGAATCAGACAGAGTTCAATTGTTATCAAGAGTCAGACAGAGATCAACTATGTTCTCGAAGCTTCTAACAAAACTATGTTACCCTTATTTATCTCAAACAATGTTGTCCTTTCCAAATTGTAAACGCATCCTCTTTGAAGAAGCCGCTATGACGATGAAACCTCGAATGTCAACAAATGCAGCAACAGATCGAAACGATCACATACACGCTAACATAACATCGCAACAAAACAACAACAAAATATATCAAAGTTAAACAAACAGTCACAAGGTAACAAAAATAATATGCGACTAAAAATATTGAATACATGAAAGAAAACAACAATGATTCTATTTTGACCAATAAACATAAAATTGTATAAAAAAAAAAACGATGTCTCCGCAAAAGAGACGTTTCTTTTGCAGAAAAGTCGTTTTTTTTTTATTTTTGTCTCGTCTCTCTGCTAATCTACCTGCTAGATACAATTTTATATTTATTTTACATGTTCTCTGTACCTTTATTCACGTCTCCGCATAGTTTTTACTATTTTATATATTTTATACTTATTTATCATTATCATTATTTTAATACATTAGCCGGGTTGGTTAAGTCAGCAGAAATCTGTTTCTTTCCATGTTATTTTATTGTACTGTTGAGTAAATATGTTCATTGTAAATATCTCTCACCTTCCGTTTTATTTTCTGTTGTTAAATATTTATTCTTCGGAGTTATAACTCACCACTTTGTGTGTGTTTGTAAAATTAACAGCTAGCTATTGTATGTCAAGGACATGCAGACCCTTGCCCATCACCAAACTCTTGTCTTATTTTATTCCTTGATTATCCCTCTCAATGTTAACTTTTCGTGTACATTTATCATTTAAGATTAATTAGAGGCACAAGACGTAACGGCCCGCCTACAGCAATCAAGCACGAAACAGTTTAATCATTTAACCACAAAATTCGGGTCAACAGTTCCGAAGATTTGCACAAATTAGGCTCACATATTGTTATATTTAATTAATGTAATTTTCGCATTTGTTATAATTAGAACAAGACAAATGACATTTTTGGACCACGTTAAAAGACACAACAGCCTACTAAAAGTAATCTTGGAAGGGAAATTACAAGGTAATAGAGATAGAGGTAGACGAAGACTAACATGGACGAGTAACATCAAAAGATGGACAGGTCAGCCTAAGACAACCTGCACCATCAAGGCAAGTGCAGAGCAGATGGTTATCCGTGATATCCAGCCTTCGATGCGGAGACGGCACTCAATGAATGAATGAAACAATTTTTGCATTGTAAAGCATTCTACCTTTATTTTGACTTACACGCGGATCTTAATCGTAATTAGGAACACATATGAGCTGGAAATACATCCATGAGGTTGTTCCTTGTTTCAAGTTAGATATCCCAACCTATCATATCTTATCTATGGAACCAGCTTCATTGCAAGCCGAGAAGTACCCATATCTGTTCCACCACATTTCATAACACCTCCCAAAGCATGGTGATGTAGTCGGTAAATTCTGTGGACAAGGCTCTAATCGACCCGAGCCGCAAGAAAGACGATTCCAAATGATGAGAACGTAGAGTCACTTCAGGCCAATTTCTAAAAATAAAAAATAAAAAATAAGAAATAAAAACGCAAGTTTGAAAACCAATAAAGCAACCGAAACGGTGCAAGCGTCTACGACAGAGCAAAAACACGATGTGTACAGACATGATGCTTTGCTGGTTATGACGTTAGCGAGGAAGAACTCCATGCAAGCCATAGTTGGCTACCTTGGCGACAATTTCCAACAACATCGATGAAAAGAGATCACGAACTATTGCTTCCCTACTCCGTTTTACTCAGTTTTTTTTTTGAATCGCACAAGGTCTTGCAGAAACAAGTTAAAAATGGTGTTAGAAGCAGGAGATAATCAGATAAGTTCCCCAAACAATCGTGGCAGCCGCGATAGCTCACTGGTTAGTGAAGTGCACTAGAATGGACAAGAGGTTCCGTTCCATCCAGCCTTAAATGGGTACCGACATTTTTATAGGAAAGTAAAGCGGCACGGGCGTAATACCGACCACATTATTCCATAAATCAAGTGCTGAAGGTCTATAAAAGTTATGGCCATTAACATCATATTCCCTACACGCTACTTGGCGTGACGGGGCTCTTTACTTTTTTATTTTTTACTCCAACTATCAATCTAATATATCAAGTATTTTTTTATGATGACGAAAGCTGTATATGTGGAGGAAAAAAAGAGAACAATGTATGAATGGAATCAAAACATGTTGTACAGGATTGCCCCCAGACCTGAGAAGAACAATGTGGTCCACACCCACCTCCCTGGAAGAGAAACTATACGGGCCAACCGAGTCACTTCAACTGACAGTTGCCTTCATACGAGAGTCCGGAATCCAAGTCTGAATGACGTCATGATGGCAGAAGAAGAGGAACTGAATGAGGAAGACAATGAAAATATGTAAACAAAGCTGGGACACAGAGGCACTGCAAGGGAGAACATCCTGTTGGAACCTCAAATATTCCCACCAGAATTACGGGTCAGTAGGAGAGCAGGTAGAGAAACGTCATTTGAATAACTGATTTCTAAAACCTACCACCGAACCACGAACCCGTCACACCCCATTTCTGTTGAAGAATGTGTGTTTATCAGAGTTCTATTTCATCATTTGTGTTTATGATTCAAATAGGGCTAAACATAATTTAAATGACAACAACCTGCCCACCCTCCAGCCCTATCTCCCTAATAAACGTCTGCTTGTGACCGGCCATCGCTTGTTTTCCTAAAAACCTTTCATGACGTCAGTCGCTGGACTGCTAATATATTTTGTCTCATTTTTCTCTAGTCCAGAAAAGCTGTCAGACCATCAGAGGCGTCCATATTCAAGGTCAGTGGACACGCCCACAACAATATGTTCATTTAAAAGTAAAAAGAATTCATCAACTAAGCATGTTTATATATTGATGTATATAAGGAAGGCAGGAAGATATTCTGTTCTGTTTTGTCTTCATGATCTTTGCAGCGTCAAGGGAATGTGGGCTATATTTGACTGCAATCTGCCTTTTATTACATAGCATGTATGTGATGTACGCTTTTTCATTATTCAATGTGTGGGCAGTTTTCATTTCCGTGTCATTTTGTTTGCAATTTATTGATAATGCTTGGCATATAATGTTAGCTGGTTGCAGTTTGAGTGTCCAAGTCATGAATTTGTTTTCGTTTTGTCACTGAGATTTAGCGTCATACCATAACGTTAGCTTTTAACTTGATTCATGGCGTTGTCTTTTTGTTGGTTACATTTGGGACCATGTTCAACATTTACCAGGGAGCATCTGTAGCTCAGTGGTTAGTGAACTAGACTACTCAATGGGAGCATCTGTAGCTCAGTGGTTAGTGAACTAGACTACTCAATGGGAGCATCTGTAGCTCAGTGGTTAGTGAACTAGACTACTCAATGGGAGCATCTGTAGCTCAGTGGTTAGTGAACTAGACTACTCAATGGGAACATCTGTAGCTCAGTCGTTAGTGAACTAGACTACTCAATGGGAGCATCTGTAGCTCAGTGGTTAGTGAACTAGACTACTCAATGGGAGCATCTGTAGCTCAGTGGTTAGTGAACTAGACTACTCAATGGGAGCATCTGTAGTTCTGTGGTTAGTGAACTAGACTACTCAATGGGAGCATCTATAGCTCAGTGGTTAGTGAACTAGACTACTAATGACAACAGGCTGTGTTCGATCCTGATCGACGGATGGAAGGTTGTTCATCCTTAAATGTTTCTTTTTTTTTCTGCAAAAGAGAAACGACACAGGCGTAATACTGACCACGTTACCCCAAAAATAATATGCCTAAAAATATGTGCCGGCTACGCTTAGAGCATGGCATGTAATTACAGTTACGATAGTTCGTTCCCATGTTTCTGATCTCCGGCATATCTTTGCTTAATGAGCCCAGCACAATGTCATGATGTTTTTTTTTCATTAGAAAAAACCGGTACACATCCAAAACTAGATTGAATTAGGAGCGACCTGTGGAAGGATAAAACTGGACTTCTCTAGACGACTAAAATGTTGCAACTGAGCCCGATATTTTTGTCTGTATCACCTTAAAAGATAGCAAGAGGGAGACCAAGAAAGAGATGGATGAATTAAATAAAAGTCGTATATAAAACAACCAAAATATTTATATCCTAACAGCGTCTATTTACGCCCAAGAACGACACTACACCTGAAAGGAAAGTGATCAAACAGAAAGCTACACATCATGTCATCATCATCATCATCATCATTGAGTGCTGTCTCCGCAACGAAGGTTGGCTACCATGGATCGCCATTCTACTCTGTTTCTTGCTTTCATGGTGCAGATTGTCACAGGTTGACTTGTCCATCTTTTGATGATACTCGTCCATGTTAGTTTTGGCCTGCCTCTGCCTCTTTTACCTTGTATTTTCCCTTCCAATATTACTTTTATTAGGCTGTTGTGTCTTTTATCATGCCCCAAAAAATTTAATTTGTCTTGTTCTAATTGTGTTTAGTAGTTCTCTTTTCATTTGTAGTTGATTTAAAACTTCAACGTTTGTTTTCTTTTCTTTTCATTCAATTCTACCTATTCTTCTTAGATCCACATTTCAAAGGCTTCAATTTTCTGTTCTGTTTTCTGGTCTAATGTCCATGTTTCTGCACCATACAGGAATATTGAGAAGATGTAACACTTTGCTATTCTCAGTTTTAGCCCTGGTGTTATTTGTTTTGATGTTAGTATATTTGTTATGGTATTAAAATTATATTTTGCCATATGTATTCTTTTGTTTATTTCAGATGTACATTTTCCATCATTAGTTATAGTAGGTCCCAGGTAGTTGTAGCTCTGAACTGTCTCCGGATCTATTTCTTCAACTTTGATATTTATTTGTAGGTCTAGAGAATGTCCTTTGTTTATCATCCCACTTCTGATGATCAGATTGCCTCCTGCTGCGAAGCTCTGTAAGAAAACGTTTCCTATTATTAGAATACTTTGTCAAATGAAATAAAATTCCTCTCGTTTTACACAGATCGATTTGCCGTTTATCATTCCTGTCTCATGTCATTTACTCGTGTTGGGGTCTAGACAATGTCATTTACTCGTGTTTGGGGTCTAGACAATGTCATTTACTCGTGTTGGGGTCTAGACAATGTCATTTACTCGTGTCGGGGTCTAGACAATGTCATTTACTCGTGTTCGGGTCTAGACAATGTCATTTACTCGTGTTGGAGTCTAGACAATGTCATTTACTCGTGTTGGGGTCTAGACAATGTCATTTACTCGTGTTGGAGTCTAGACAATGTCATTTACTCGTGTCGGGGTCTAGACAATGTCATTTACTCGTGTTGGGGTCTAGACAATGTCATTTACTCGTGTTGGAGTCTAGACAATGTCGTGTACTCGTGTTGGGGTCTAGACAATGTCATTTACTCGTGTTGGGGTCTAGACAATGTCATTTACTCGTGTTTGGGGTCTAGACAATGTCATTTACTCGTGTTGGGGTCTAGACAATGTCATTTACTCGTGTCGGGGTCTAGACAATGTCATTTACTCGTGTCGGGGTCTAGACAATGTCATTTACTCGTGTTGGGGTCTAGACAATGTCATTTCTAAGAAACAGATGAGATTTATCTAAGAATTGGTCAATGTAAACGAATAAAGTGAGTGCTGCAAAAAAATAACGAATTTCTCAGATAACATTATGATAATCTAATTGTCAATATATCTATTTAATTATTTGTTGTGCTTTCTAGCTGAAGACGACACATAGAGCAGAAATACTAGACTTTCAATATTCGGATATCATTGATGTTAAGCGTCAGACTTTGCACAGGACCCGCATTGTGTTTTACCACACATGCTTGTTTTTAGTGAGCCTCTAAACTACGATAAGAGAGCTGATGCCTGGTCTTGTTACCTCTCGTCTCTGTGTTCTTTTTTAGTGTTTCTCTACATCGTTTTTTTGTGTGTCATCTTTGTTCCCTTTGAGGGTTTGCTTTGAGATTCTCTTGCCTCTTCTCATTATACGACTGACATACCTCCACTTCCTTTTCCTTATTATAGATGGTATTATTGGATAATAGTCATTTCCCTTATATCTGCACTAGTCTTAAATTCGCTGTATTGTATACAAAGTATTGTCTGGAGGCATTTGTTTTCCAATTTATTTTCTATTTCTTTATTTGTTTTCCAATTTATTTTCTATTTCTTTATTTGTTTTCCAATTTATTTTCTATTTCTTTAGTTGTTTTTCAGATATTCCATTAATATTTAATGGTGAGTAATGCACTTGTTTTGAAACTCCTAAATTTGGTTTTTGTTCTAAATAATTTTGTTTTTTCATATTTTATCGACGTGTCTACAAGTCATTGTTGCCTTCAACGTTCTGATTATATGATAATGTATACCAAATACTTACCTAATTATGGCTGTAGAATATTTTCTGGTTCGCCTGTAGGAGTTTCCTCTTCTTTTTATTATTATTCTCTTTCTTCCTTTCAAATCCCTGTGGAGCATATCTCTTCAACAAACCGTCCTGTTTCTTGCCATTTTCATAAGATCATTCTCATAAGATCATTCTCATAAGATCATTCTCAAAAGACCATTCTCATAAGATCATTCTCATAGGATCATTCTCATAGATCATTCTCAAAAGACCATTCTCATAAGATCATTCTCATAAGATCATTCTCATAAGATCATTCTCATAAGATTGTTCTCATAAGATCATTCTCATAAGATAATTTTCATAAGATCATTCTCATAAGATCATTCTCATAAGATCGTTCTCATTTCATCTCATACCCATCCTCTTCATCACTATTACCACCTGTCATCTCATACCCATCCTCTTCGTCACTACTACCACCTGTCATCTCCGAGTACATTTTAGCCTTCCTCTTTGTCTCCTCTCCCGGAAATTAATAAAAAAAATGTCCTGTCTAACATTCTCAGTTGGCTCCCACAGTGTGCGTCCTGCAGGAGTTAGTTCATGTCTGTATCTAGACTCCATATTGTTTATATGTATAACCTGTTGTGACATTAATTAGTGTAGATACACATTAAGATATATGTGCTAGATACACTCATCGATGCAGAAAGGCGGGGAGGTGAGTGGCAGGAGGTATCAGAACTGTATATTTTGCTCAATGTTACACTAATTATTCTGCAGTTTTATTGTACTAAAGAGAAGCTATTGAGGACATTATTACTCTGGCTCGAGCTGCGATAGCTCAGTGGTTAGTGAACTGGACTACAAAGGACAAGGGGTAGGGTTCGATCCCAACCGACGGCTTCCGGGTTCACCCAGCCTTAAATGGGTACCAGATTTTTTTCTGGGAAAGTGAAGCAGCACGGGCGTAATACCGACCACATTACCCCAAAAATCATGTGCTGAAGGTCTGTAAAATGTAGGGTCACTAACACCATATTTCCCTATACGCCAACTTGGCGTGACGGGGGTACTTTACTGTTGTTTTTTTTTTACTCTGTTGCCTTTTACCGTGAAGTAACAACAGTTTCCTTGAGCTTGTTTTCTCTTGTGTTTTATTCATGCATGGTGCTCATGTCTAGCCACTGCCATCTATAGAAGTAGGCTTGAGCGCTGTAAGGGCAACTCCAAAAATCCTTTACTAGCATGACGTTGTTAGCTGTATGAGCTATAACTAGCTGATCATGACGTTGTTAGCTGTATGAGCTATAACTAGCTGATCATGACGTTGTTATCTGTATGAGCTATAACTAGCTGATCATGACGTTGTTAGCTGAATTAAGCTATAACTAGCTGATCATGACATTGTTAGCTGACGTCATTCTACCCACATTACTCTCAAAGTTGAAGACGTCACACAAGTTTGGGGCTTCCCTACCTCAAGCTTGCCTCTGTAGATGGCGATAATCTAACATCGCCTTCATTTATCATGTTCTGTGTCCGTCATTTCCTCCTTCTCCACTGATTTTCAGGTTAAACCTGCATGGCAATGTGAGGGCATGATAGTGGCAAACGTGCAATCAGTTTTTTTTTTTACTTTTTTTGTTCGCTAGCTTTTACCTCTGACGAAGTCCCTAGAGACTAGGAACTGAATTTTGCATGTTAATCCATTTTTCCCTGGCAGCCGTGTGCACAGGGGTCTCTCGCCGCACAGGCGGATAACTCCGACTTCGGAGGTACTCATATTTTTTCCGTCGATGAGTAATTGACGTTTCAAGCCGGGCCTCGCTGCTGAGACCAGGAATGGATGCCGCAGAGAGAAATCATAAATAAAAATAAAAAATCCCAACCAGTGTAGCGGGGATTTGAACCCACAACTTCTCTGTCTCAAGGCAAGACGCCGGCTCGAGACCAATCAGTCCCCCGTGCAATCAGTTTGATTTTTTGTTTATCAAACACGAACCAGAAGGCAAGTGGTTCCAACGCTTTTATTTAAATTCGTCATATTTGGTTTTGTCTTTTTCTTGTCACATTCACTTTTCTTAGGCACCTTACTTTTTGTATGTAACGAGTTTTCGTCTTTTAATTTGTATCTTCAACGTTTAATGTCAACATCTGCTATCAACCTTTTGTATTGACCTTACATATAACATTGTATTGACCTTACATATAACATTATAGTTATTCGAAGGTACCACTGCAAATGAATAAAAACCCATAATTGCTCACCCGCCCCACCCCCCTCCACCAACCGTGCCAATGGAATCGTCCGGATTAACATCTCATCGAATGTCCAAACAAACAAAGGCAGCTGCAGTCCTTATCATCGCAAACACATCAGCACACGTCAAAAGACATAGGACGTATCAGCACCGAAAGTGAACGCAGCTGAACTGTCCTTCGTCATACGATATCATCATTTATCGTATGAAATTTGAATATAGAAACACCATACGGATGAAACACACAGCTCGCGGTGTGTACATAGCTCTAAACTCAGAATTTAGACATCAAGCCGGACTTGGAAAAAGAGGAATCTGCAACAAGGAACACTTTTCAGACAATACCTGAACGGTTCCTGCCGCCTATACACCATATTGACCGGAAGTCCCAAAGTGATGGTCTAGAAATAAACGTAAATGTTACTTACATGAATTGTTATATTGCTATTATTATCTAATCAATGAGTGAAAAGGATAAAAGTTAAATTCAATAAAGTATCATTCTTTCGTGTTACACCTTTTTCAATAATTCACATTCTCTTCATCAAAACCAGCACCGCGTGACCTTGTTTAAGTTCCTGAAAAAAAAGAGACTGGTATTCGTAAAACGTAAAAAACGTGTCATCTAGAAGTAAACAGAGCGCGTCGTATTTCCTAACACGAGATAACGTTGATCACAGCTCATTTACATTGGCTTGTCAGAAAAAACGATTTTCCAGGCGGCTTCTAGAACTGATTTCCTCTCTCGTCCAGCGAATCTGGCTGGAGACAGTGATTCTCCCAGACATGCTGTGCTGAGTGCAACGTTTTGTGGGAGATCTGGTTGGAGACAGTGATTCTCCCAGACATGCTGTGCTGAGTGCAACGTTTTGTGGGAGATCTGGTTGGAGACAGTGATTCACCCAGACGGGCTGTGATGAGGGCACCGTGTTGTGGGAGATCTGGCTAGAGACAGTGATTCTCCCAGACGGGCTGTGATGAGAGCACCGTGTTGTGGGGGATCTGGCTAGAGACAGTGATTCTCCCAGACGGGTTGTGATGAGTGCACCGTTTTGTGGGAGACCTGGCTAGAGACAGTGGTTCTCGCAGACGGGCGAATACAACGTTCTGCCAAGGACATGTATCCCAATGACAGTGAACCTCAGGAACATTTTTCCTATCTCGTACCGAGCTCATTATTTGTATCTCGTACCGAGTTCATTATTTCTATCTCGTACCGAGCTCATTATTTGTATCTCGTACCAAGCTTATTACTTGTATCTTGTACCGCGCTCATCATTTGTATTTCGTACCGCGATCATTATTTGTATCTCGTACCGCGCTTATTATTTGTATCTCGTACCGCGCTCATTATTCCTGTCTGCTATCGGTCACATTTTTTCTATCTCGTGTTGGGCGCATTATTCCTAGATCGTCTCTGTCACATTATTTGTCGCTTGATCTGGGAAGATTATTTCTGGCTTGTCGTAGAGACATTCTTGTTCGATCACTTTACTCTTAGCTCGTCTCGAGTGGATCATTGAAGCTGATTTAGTCATCATCACTCCTCCTCTGCAGGAACAACCTACCCTCTTGCATACTTTAATTTTTTTAGAGACGGCATCAAAACACTCATTGTGTGTCATTGTGCTATGCATGAATCTGTGAAAATTTAGAGCCACATGGCTTGTGCTTACGTCATCACCTTTTACGCTCTATCACTGCATGAATTAGAATGTTATTTTTTTGTAATTACAAAGAATTTCATTTTTTCGTTATTTGTGTTGTATCTTATAATTTTCAGACCAGAGAAAGTGCAGACGTTTATAATTCAGTTGGTGAAGAATCAGTAAGTATGACTGGCTGGAGATTAAGTTATGGTTTACCTGGAGCATGTCTGGTTTCTACTAAGACAAGAGACAGTAATAGTTTGTTGTTTAACAATCGTTTTTGAATACATAGAGAAATGCATGCGCATGTTTGCATATATAGTTCATCGATATTTAGTTTATTTGTTTTGTTGTTTATGCTCAAACGCGACCTAAAATGAACTAAAAAATTAATTATTTTGTTCAATTTGAGTGTTCTGTTAAATAGTGCGAATGCAAGATTGCAGGTGAAAGTACATGACTAAATTTATTGCATGTTTATGTTATTTCTGCAGATGTATGGAAACTGTATGTTAAAGAATTAAAAGGGACATTATGAATATTCACTGCTATCTATTGTTCTTGTGAGCCGAAGACGGCATGTGGGACAGACCTCATGTTCAAGGATCTAAGGACGGCATGTGGGACAGACCTCATGTTCAAGGATCTAAGGACGGCATGTGGGACAGACCTCATGTTCAAGGATCTAAGGACGGCATGTGGGACAGACCTCATGTTCAAGGATCTAAGGACGGCATATTGGACAGACCTCATGTTCAAGGATCTAAGGACGGCATGTGGGACAGACCTCATGTTCAAGGATCTAAGGACGGCATGTGGGACAGACCTCATGTTCAAGGATCTAAGGACGGCATATTGGACAGACCTCATGTTCAAGGATCTAAGGACGGCATGTGGGACAGACCTCATGTTCAAGGATCTAAGGACGGCATATTGGACAGACCTCATGTTCAAGGATCTAAGCTATCAAGTGTCAGACTTTGCACAGGACTCGCATTTTTTCTCTCACCACACATCCCTGTTGTAGGCGAGCCTCTTAATCTCGGCAAGGAAATGGATGCCTACTGTTATTGCTTAACTTTATTAATACTACGTTTGTTTCGTCAACCTTTCTTTGCGTACATTTTATTTTTGAATATAAGGTCAATGGCAAATCAGTAGAGGGGGCGCATTATACGTCACATTTATACAACTAGATACTTAATTAGGCGCATTTCGTCACTCGTTATAAAGCAAGTACTTATGAAACAATTACAACTGTAGGACATTAGGAAATGGTCTATTTTACACTGACAATATTATTTCAGTGCTTTAGGAGACCTAATAGTGAGAGAAGTAGACGACACTGCTTACGTTTTGCAGCAGAGTTTCGGACTAACAGCTACTAAAGTAACATTCTCAGTTATGGGCAGATATTCCCAAAACACTTCACAGGACACATTGACAGTATCAGTTAACGCTGTTAATTGCAAGATGTCAGGACATGTTGACAGTGTCAGTTAACGCTGTTAATTGTAAGATATCAGGACACGTTGACAGTATCAGTTAACGCTGTTAATTGTAAGATATCAGGACACGTTGACAGTGTCAGTTAACGCTGTTAATTGTAAGATGTCAGGACACGTTGACAGTATCAGTTAACGCTGTTAATTGTAAGATGTCAGGACACGTTGACAGTATCAGTTAACGCTGTTAATTGTAAGATGTCAGGACACGTTGACAGTACCAGTTAACGCTGTTAATTGTAAGATCTCAGGACACGTTGACAGTGTCAGGTAACGCTGTTAATTGTAAGATGTCAGGACACGTTGACAGTGTCAGTTAACGCTGTTAATTGTAAGATGTCAGGACACGTTGACAGTGTCAGTTAACGCTGTTAATTGTAAGATGTCAGGACACATTGACAGTGTCAGTTAACGCTGTTAATTGTAAGATGTCAGGACACGTTGACAGTGTCAGTTAACGCTGTTAATTGTAAGATGTCAGGACACGTTGACAGTGTCAGTTAACGCTGTTAATTGTAAGATGTCAGGACACGTTGACAGTATCAGTTAACGCTGTTAATTGTAAGATGTCCGGACACGTTGACAGTGTCAGTTAACGCTGTTAATTGTAAGATGTCAGGACACGTTGACAGTGTCAGTTAACGCTGTTAATTGTAAGATGTCAGGACACGTTGACAGTATCAGTTAACGCTGTTAATTGTAAGATGTCAGGACACGTTGACAGTATCAGTTAACGCTGTTAATTGTAAGATGTTTACCCACAAATTTCTTCATGCAAATGTTGGCTTGACATTCATGCCAACATATGCACCACACACACACACACACACACACACACACACACACACACACGCACACAGGCGTGTTCAGGACAATTATATCATACACTCTGGACAGACGATGAATATCATTCATTGGTCATGATATAAAATAACCTGAGAAATGTTGATGACATAGTCTTAATTACGAAAAAAGGTAGAAATTCCTCTTCCTCTTTCCTTCATCATTTGCCTTTCGGCGTCGAGGGGAGATATAATTTCCTATCTTTTGCTCTTCTGTTCGCCGCAGCTGCTGTTACGTTTCCTAGTGCTTCTAACAGAAGGTAAATGAGATTTTTCAAGTAGATGATTAAATTACAAAATTAAAATCTATGAGCACGTCAATGGGCACAAGTAAATATAAGGTCAAGGGCAAACAAGTAAATATAAGGTCAAGGGCAAACAAGTAAATATAAGGTCAAGGGCAAACAAGCTCAGACAATGGCTGCATTCGAAACAATAAAAAAAAACAATTCCTTTTTTTTCGTTCTCCAGCTGTTACCTCCAGCTGTTACCTCCAGCTGTTACCTCCAGCTGTTACCTCCAGCTGTTACCTCCAGCTATTACCTCTGACGAAGTCCCTAGAGACTAGGAACTGAAGTTTGCGTGTTAATCCATTTGTCCCTCAGGGGTCCCTCGCCGCACAGGCAGATAACTCCGACTTCGGAGGTACTTATATTTTTTCCGTCGATGAGTAACAGACGTTTCAAGCCGGGCCTCGCTGCTGAGACCAGGGGTGGTTGCCGCAGAGAGAAATCATCAATAAAAATCCCAACCGGTGTAGCCGGGACTTCAACCCACAACCTCTCTGTCTCGAGACCAACCAGTCCCCCTTTCCATTTAACACAATCCATCTCTCTCAATGCTTTTTTTAACAAAAAGAGGTAATCATTGCGCAATGTAAAGCCAGTCTTAACATATGGTAATGAATTGTGGACAATTCAACAATAAAATAAAATCTTAGGAGACCTTACAGATATAGTTTTATAGAAGAATGTTGAGGCCAGCATGGACGACAAATGGAGATGCTCAAAATTAATCAGAATTCACGTCCTGAATGATTAACACACACACACACACACACACGCACACACACACACGCACGCACGCACACACGCACGCACGCACGCACGCACACACGCACACACGCGCACACGCACACACGCGCACACACACACACACTCACACACACACTCACACACACACTCACACACACTCACACACACACTCACACACACTCACACACACACACACACACACACACACACACACACACACACACACACACACACACAACATAAAAAGCAGCATTTCAAACTTGAAGTTGTTAGAAGAGACGGCGAGATAGAATGAAAGAGAAACAGTGACTTAATGTGAAGAGTACAAACGTCTAGTGTTTCTAGAGATCAACATTAGAACGATCAATTGGAGAGGGAATGGAACAAAGCAAGGCGTTCATCCAGCAACTGAGTGAAGTCTGCGACCCCTAGCTGACTGCATGGCTCAGGATCGGCGAACTACAACTGACTACATGCCTCAGGATCGACGAACAAAGCTGCCTGCATGCCTCAGGATCGGCGAACAAGAGCTGATTAAGATCCCGCTTAATTTCCCAGCGGTGCTCCTCGAAACAGACTATCCAGTCTGGCCAAGCGAGAAGGGATCGAAGAGGGAAAGCAACCCGGTCCTTAAAAATATCGTACTAAAGTCGGATGTGTTTGGCCGAAGGCGTAAACTAAACAGAACACAATGTATTTACGACCAGTTAACGTCTTTTTTTAGGACGGATGCCGAAGATGACTAATGATATCTCTAGCAGCCACAGGAGGTACGTCACAAGGAAGGAAGGATGGGAAATGAAATCTGGGACATGACTGGAGATACATAGTCACCCATATCATCTACTTCTTCTTCATCTTCTTTTCTTTCCTTCCTCATCTACCTTTCAGCGTTGAGGGGAGATACAATTTGCGGTCTTTTGCTCTTCTGTTCGCCTCTGCTGCTGTTATGTTTCCTAGTGCTTCTAGTATTCCATCGACCCATCTTTTTCGTGGTCGACCCTTGGGTCTGGTGGTCTCACAACGTTTGTTGAAGGCTCGTTGTGTTGTGTTTTGTTCTTTCTGCCTCCTCACGTGGCCAAACCATTTTATCTGTTGTTTCCTTATATATTCTATGGCGGGGGATATTCCTAGCTTTTTTCTCAGTTCTTCATTTCTGATCTTATCTCTCAGACTGTTTCCTGTCATTCGTCTAACACATTTCATCTCAGTAGAGGTTATTTTACTTATTGTTCTTGCATCCAGGGACCAGGTTTGGCATTGGTAGCACAACGTTGGGATGAAGATTGTATTGTATAGTGCTCGTTTTGCCTCCAGAGTTACTTCCTTGTTGGAAAATAGTGGCGATAACTGTCCAATGATTTGACAAGCCTTGTTGCATCTTGATATCATGGCACGTGATAATAATGATAACTTGGTGTACTTGACTACACCTTTCAGTGGCAGTATGTACGTCACAGAACAAGCTTACAAAACAACGTGACTATTCAATAATATGTTAACATTTCAATATTGTTTTGATCTTGACTTGTCTTAGCCCCTGTCATTATGCTCCTTTCAAAGACATCATTTCTGCTTTTTGTTTTATGTATTGCTTCTGTTATCATCATCATCATCATCATCATCATCATCATCATCATCATCATCATCATCAAGTAACGTGCCTGCTGGCGTAGGTGAACATGTCTATCCACAACCTTCAATCTCGACAGTTATTTATCATTTCTGTTGTTGGCCTTCAGCCAAACCATTCTCTTAAACTGTCTGGTATTTTTTCTCTTTGCTTCCTTGTATTTCTTCGTCCCTCGCTTTTACCAGTTGTCACAATATATTTCAACTGTTCTCTTCTCATTATATGGCAAAACAAACTATGATTGTTTCCTCCTAGAATTGGATACTAACTCTCTTCTTGCTTTAGCCTGTTTCAAAACGTTTTCATTACTCTTCTTACCTGTCCATGGTACTCTCAACATTCTTCTGTAAAACCACATTTCTACAGCGTCCAGTGATCTTTTTGTCTGCCGCCCTTCTGCCCATCATTCACATCCATATTTTAAGACTGGTTCTACATAACATTTAAGAACTATGCTATCCGTTCTACTCTGCTGAATTAAATTATTTTAATTGCTTTTATCAACTGCATCTGTTCATGGATAATGGACATACTGCAAAAACTAACTGAGAGTATTACACGATATGCCCCTTTTTGGAATCCCCAGGGTAGAGGTCGAACAGAAAGGCCAAAATATTCTAAAAGGCAGATGGAGGCAGAGATTAAGAAGATGATAGACATGGGACGATTTAAAATGAGTGGCAAGAAACAGAACGACTTGGAAAATATTTGTTGAAGACCTATGCTCCACAAAGTAGTTGAAAGGAAGAGGAAGAAAAGAAGAAAAAGCAGTAGTAGTGTAGCATGTAGTTGTGACACTCCCCTCAATCATTGTAGTTGTCACACTCCCCTCAATTATTGTATTTGTCACACTACACTCAATCATTGTATTTGTCACACTCCACTCAATCATTGTATTTGTCACACTCCCCTCCATCATTGTATTTGTCACACTCCCCTCCATCATTGTATTTGTCACACTCCCCTCCATCTTTGTATTTGTTACACTCCCCTCCATCATTGTATTTGTCACACTCCTCTCCATCATTGTATTTGTCACACTCCCCTCCATCTTTGTATTTGTCACACTCCCCTCCATCATTGTATTTGTCACACTCCCCTCCATCATTGTATTTGTCACACTCCCCTCCATCATTGTATTTGTCACACTCCCCTCCATCTTTGTATTTGTTACACTCCCCTCGATCATTGTATTTGTCACACTCCCCTCCATCATTGTATTTGTTACACTCCCCTCCATCATTGTATTTGTCACACTCCCCTCCATCATTGTATTTGTTACACTCCCCTCCATCTTTGTATTTGTTACACTCCCCTCCATCTTTGTATTTGTCACACTCCCCTCCATCATTGTATTTGTCACACTACACTCAATCATTGTATTTGTCACACTCCACTCAATCATTGTATTTCTCACACTCCCCTCCATCATTGTATTTGTCACACTCCCCTCCATCTTTGTATTTGTTACACTCCCCTCCATCATTGTATTTGTCACACTCCCCTCCATCATTGTATTTGTTACACTCCCCTCCATCTTTGTATTTGTTACACTCCCCTCCATCATTGTATTTGTTACACTCCCCTCCATCATTGTATTTGTTACACTCCCCTCCATCATTGTATTTGTCACACTCCCCTCCATCATTGTATTTGTTACACTCCCCTCCATCATTGTATTTGTCACACTCCTCTCCATCATTGTATTTGTCACACTCCCCTCCATCATTGTATTTGTCACACTCCCCTCCATCATTGTATTTGTTACACTCCCCTCCATCATTGTATTTGTCACACTCCTCTCCATCATTGTATTTGTTACACTCCCCTCCATCATTGTATTTGTCACACTCCCCTCCATCATTGTATTTGTTACACTCCCCTCCATCATTGTATTTGTCACACTCCCCTCCATCATTGTATTTGTTACACTCCCCTCCATCATTGTATTTGTCACACTCCCCTCCATCATTGTATTTGTTACACTCCCCTCCATCTTTGTATTTGTTACACTCCCCTCCATCATTGTATTTGTCACACTCCTCTCCATCATTGAATTTGTCACACTCCCCTCCATCTTTGTATTTGTCACACTCCCTTCCATCATTGTATTTGTCACACTCCCCTCCATCATTGTATTTGTCACACTCCCCTCCATCATTGTATTTGTCACACTCCCCTCCATCTTTGTATTTGTTACACTCCCCTCCATCATTGTATTTGTCACACTCCCCTCCATCATTGTATTTGTTACACTCCCCTCCATCATTGTATTTGTCACACTCCCCTCCATCATTGTATTTGTTACACTCCCCTCCATCTTTGTATTTGTTACACTCCCCTCCATCTTTGTATTTGTCACACTCCCCTCCATCATTGTATTTGTCACACTACACTCAATCATTGTATTTGTCACACTCCACTCAATCATTGTATTTCTCACACTCCCCTCCATCATTGTATTTGTTACACTCCCCTCCATCTTTGTATTTGTTACACTCCCCTCCATCATTGTATTTGTCACACTCCCCTCCATCATTGTATTTGTCACACTCCCCTCCATCTTTGTATTTGTTACACTCCCCTCCATCATTGTATTTGTTACACTCCCCTCCATCATTGTATTTGTTACACTCCCCTCCATCATTGTATTTGTCACACTCCCCTCCATCATTGTATTTGTTACACTCCCCTCCATCATTGTATTTGTCACACTCCTCTCCATCATTGTATTTGTCACACTCCCCTCCATCATTGTATTTGTCACACTCCCCTCCATCATTGTATTTGTTACACTCCCCTCCATCATTGTATTTGTCACACTCCTCTCCATCATTGTATTTGTTACACTCCCCTCCATCATTGTATTTCTTACACTCCCCTCCATCATTGTATTTGTCACACTCCCCTCCATCATTGTATTTGTTACACTCCCCTCCATCATTGTATTTGTCACACTCCTCTCCATCATTGTATTTGTTACACTCCCCTCCATCATTGTATTTGTTACACTCCCCTCCATCATTGTATTTGTCACACTCCCCTCCATCATTGTATTTGTCACACTCCCCTCCATCATTGTATTTGTTACACTCCCCTCCATCATTGTATTTGTTACACTCCCCTCCATCATTGTATTTGTCACACTCCCCTCCATCATTGTATTTGTCACACTCCCCTCCATCATTGTATTTGTTACACTCCCCTCCATCATTGTATTTGTTACACTCCCCTCCATCATTGTATTTCTAACACTCCCCTCCATCATTGTATTTGTCACACTCCCCTCCATCATTGTATTTATCACACTCCACTCAATCATTGTATTTGTCACACTCCCCTCCATCATTGTATTTGTCACACTCCCCTCCATCATTGTATTTGTCACACTCCCCTCCATCATTGTATTTATCACACTCCCCTCCATCATTGTATTTGTCACACTCCACTCAATCATTGTATTTGTCACACTCCCCTCCATCATTGTATTTGTCACACTCCCCTCCATCATTGTATTTGTTACACTCCCCTCCATCTTTGTATTTGTTACACTCCCCTCCATCTTTGTATTTGTCACACTCCCCTCCATCATTGTATTTGTCACACTACACTCAATCATTGTATTTGTCACACTCCACTCAATCATTGTATTTCTCACACTCCCCTCCATCATTGTATTTGTTACACTCCCCTCCATCTTTGTATTTGTTACACTCCCCTCCATCATTGTATTTGTCACACTCCCCTCCATCATTGTATTTGTCACACTCCCCTCCATCTTTGTATTTGTTACACTCCCCTCCATCATTGTATTTGTTACACTCCCCTCCATCATTGTATTTGTTACACTCCCCTCCATCATTGTATTTGTCACACTCCCCTCCATCATTGTATTTGTTATACTCCCCTCCATCATTGTATTTGTCACACTCCTCTCCATCATTGTATTTGTCACACTCCCCTCCATCATTGTATTTGTCACACTCCCCTCCATCATTGTATTTGTTACACTCCCCTCCATCATTGTATTTGTCACACTCCTCTCCATCATTGTATTTGTTACACTCCCCTCCATCATTGTATTTCTTACACTCCCCTCCATCATTGTATTTGTCACACTCCCCTCCATCATTGTATTTGTTACACTCCCCTCCATCATTGTATTTGTCACACTCCTCTCCATCATTGTATTTGTTACACTCCCCTCCATCATTGTATTTGTTACACTCCCCTCCATCATTGTATTTGTCACACTCCCCTCCATCATTGTATTTGTCACACTCCCCTCCATCATTGTATTTGTTACACTCCCCTCCATCATTGTATTTGTTACACTCCCCTCCATCATTGTATTTGTCACACTCCCCTCCATCATTGTATTTGTCACACTCCCCTCCATCATTGTATTTGTTACACTCCCCTCCATCATTGTATTTGTTACACTCCCCTCCATCATTGTATTTCTAACACTCCCCTCCATCATTGTATTTGTCACACTCCCCTCCATCATTGTATTTATCACACTCCACTCAATCATTGTATTTGTCACACTCCCCTCCATCATTGTATTTGTCACACTCCCCTCCATCATTGTATTTGTCACACTCCCCTCCATCATTGTATTTATCACACTCCCCTCCATCATTGTATTTGTCACACTCCACTCAATCATTGTATTTGTCACACTCCCCTCCATCATTGTATTTGTCACACTCCCCTCCATCATTGTATTTGTTACACTCCCCTCCATCATTGTATTTGTATTGCATTTGTCACATTCAACTCTTTTATTGAACTTTTATTGCATTTGTCACACACCCCCCTGTAATTTTATTTGTATTACATTTGTTATATTCTTCTCTATCGTTTAATTTGTATTGCATTTGTGACATTCATCTCCATCTTTTCTTTTGTATTGTATTGATCACATCATTGCAGATAAATTGACTTCGCGTGCATGTGTTAAATGCTCTAGCTCTAGTCGATTTTCCTTGACTTTTTATGCTCTAACCATGTTTTATTATTATATGTCTTGCTTCTATTAAAATCCGTGCCTATTATCTTGTACTTACAGAGACCTACATATAACGGACGAGTCCATGTACCCACGGCAGTGAGGTCCCAAACCTCTCGTGATTATAAGCAGCAATATCAGGTGAGGAAAACAGTGAACATTGGGTTAATAGTTGACTAATGTGGGTAAACGGTGAGCGATGGGTTAATAGAGGACTAATGTGGGTAAACGGTGAGCGATGGGTTAATAGAGGACTAATGTGGGGTAAACAGTGAACGATAGGTTAATAAATAGTGGAATGGGGGTGGGGTAAATAGTGAACAATGAGTTAATAAATAGTGGACGGAGGTTGGGTAAATGGTGCACAATGAGTTAATAAATAGTGGACGGGGTTGAGGTAAACTGGGAAATTAAGCCTTAAGCTACTGTGAGAAAAAGAATGAAAGCATTAGACCAAAAGACGTTCAATTTTGTGGGAAAATTAGATCGCATAAGTTTGCTGAAAAGAGTTCTCTCAGACAGTGCACAAATCATAGAAAGTTAACACAGGTGAGCTAGTGACATAGGACGCAGATGAAACAGAGTGTGAAGCAATCACAAAGTAAGATTGTGTGACTCGTGCAGGTAACAGATATAGACATCTGTTTGAAACATGCACTGGTATTGACTTATATATGATCACCGCCACTCTGCAGAATATGGGATCTTATTTAGTTGAGTATTTATTATTTGTGATTTTTGCCAATATTTACAAATTATGGAATTTGTTAGTGATGCAATATGTGTGGTCTTTGTTAGTATGATTATTTTGTCAGTATGTGGAATATGGGAATTTTGCTACCGATGTATTTTTGGTGAGTATGTGGGATATGAGATTTTTGCTAGGGATATCTTTCTTTTTGTCAGTTTGTGGAATATGGGAATTTTGCTATTAATGTCTTTTTTTGTGTCAGTATGTGGAATATTTGAATTTTCAATATAGTCAAAGTAAAGTACCCCCGTCGCGCCAAGTGGTGTATATGGAATATGGTGTTAGTGGCCATAAATTTTACAGACATTCGACACATGATTTGTGAGGTAATGTGGCCGGTATTACGCCCGTGCCGCTTTACTTTCCCAGAAAAAAATCCGGTACCCATTAAAGGCTGGGTGAAGCGGATGCCGTCAGTTAGAATCGAACCCTACCTCTTGTCCTTTGTAGTCCAGTTCACTAACCACTGAGCTATCGCGGCTCCCAACTTTGCGTATAATGTAAATATTTAATCTGTAGCAGTGATGTGCTATTTCTTATGTTTGTTATTGATGTCTTGGTGCTTAAAATCTGTACTTGAAGTTTGTTAATTTCATAGATTGCTGTTATTGGTGTTAGATGAAAAAAAATTAGCATTAGCAGCACAAAGATTACAATCCATAAAGGACATGTGGTATAAAACCAGCAAGGCAGTAACTTGAAAATGACTAAGAACATGTATATCCCCGCTAGCAAGATACGGTTGTGAATAATAGATAACCTCGGAAACAGCAAGGAAGAAAATCGATTCAATCAAAGAAAACACTACAGAAAAATCCTTAAGATACCTTTGAAAATGAAAAAGAGCAATGACGACATATTAATAGATTAAAACATTAAGAAGATCTGAGTTATAAACACCATTCTACAGAGGAAATTAAAATATTTTGGCCACGTCAAAAGAAACAGCGGGCTGGAAAGAACAATATTTGAAAGCATGATTCCTGGACAATGCATCAGGAAGAAACAAACAAGAAGGTGGTTTCAAGACATCAAGCAGACCTTGATCATAACAATACAAGAAGTGGGAGATCCAGATAAAGACAGATATTCTTTCAGTCGGACTGTGGTTAATGCAGCGCTCTGCAAAGAAAATACGACCTGATGATGATGATGTAATTGATATACTTTGATGCGTTTGTTATTTTTAAATCCAATTTTGTGTAATTCTTCTGTGGTATGTTGTTCGTCATTTATGAAGAACTCTTAAATGGAAAGGGGACGTAATTCTTTTTAAGAACTTTTTTTTCAGTCTGTGAAATGATTAATTTCAATGATTGTGTAATTCATATATGTATGTGGGTGTACTCGCTGTGATGAATTTGTGTTTAGCGACATTCTTTGTTTTCATGAAGCGCCACCCTGCCTGATGTGTTGGGGATGTTGTATTGATGTATCTGTCACGTACACAAGAATACCCCCTTAAACAATAGCACTTCTTCCCTTTCTTGAATTGGATATGCTCCTTTTTCGTTCGTGGACACTCCGGTGTGAGCGGACGAGCGGACGAGCTGACGAGCGGACGAGCTGACGAACAGACGAGCGGACGAGCTGACGAGCGGACAAGCGGACGAGCGAACCAGCTGACGAGCGGACGAGCTGACGAGCGGACGAGCTGACGAGCGGACGAGCGGACGAGCTGACGAACAGACGAGCGAACGAGCTGACGAGCGGACAAGCGGACGAGCTGACGAGCTGACGAACAGACGAGCTGACAGACTTGCTTGAACAGCTGTCGGGGATATCGGACGAGCGGACAGCCTGGCTTGAACAGCTGCCGGGGATGGCGGACGAGCTGACAGACTGGCTTGAACAGCTGCCGGGGATGGCGGACGAGCTGACAGACTGGCTTGAACAGCTGCCGGTGATGTCGGACAAGCGGACAGCCTGGCTTGAACAGCTGCCGGGGATGGCGGACGAGCTGACAGCCTGGCTTGAACAGCTGCCGGTGATGTCGGTCGGACAAACGGACAGCCTGGCTTGAACAGCTGCCGGGGATGGCGGACGGGCTGACAGATTGGCTTGAACAGCTGCCGGGGATGGCGGACGAGCGGACAGCCTGGCTTGAACAGCTGCCGGGGATGGCGGACGAGCGGACAGCCTGGCTTGAACAGCTGCCGGGGATGGCGGACGAGCGGACAGCCTGGCTTGAACAGCTGCCGGTGATGTCGGTCGGACAAGCGGACAGCCTGGCTTGAACAGCTGCCGGGGATGGCGGACGAGCGGACAGCCTGGCTTGAACAGCTGCCGGGGATGGCGGACGCTCAATGGACCGGCATACATTCAGAATACTCTCAGGGAGGTAGACATTGTTGGTTACATTGAATGATCATGATCAGCAACCACGTTTAGACTGCACCACATCAAGTCACAAATGGAGACTCTAGAAACGTTCCCTACAGGGGAGACACAGAAGAACATCAGACCATCGCAAAACTGGAGCCATCAATCCCCACACACTGAGCAATATACTGGGGAGACGATCTGAGCACTTTTGAACATGTCTGATGTGAAATGAGGATGATCAGTTGACTAAACTAAACTAACCTTAACAATCGACTAAACTAAACTAACTCTAACAGTTGACTAAACAAAACTAGCCCTAACAATTGACTAAACTAAACTAACCCTAACAGTTGACTAAACTAAACTAACCCTAACAATCGACTAAACTAAATTAACCATAACTGTTGACTAAACTAAACTAACCCTAACAATCGACTAAACTAAACTAACCCTAACAGTTGACTAAACAAAACTAGCCCTAACAATTGACTAAACTAAACTAACCCTAACAGTTGACTAAACTAAACTAACCCTAACAGTTGACTAAACTAAACTAACCCTAACAGTTGACTAAACAAAACTAGCCCTAACAATCGACTAAACTAAACTAACCCTAACAGTTGACTGAACAAAACTAACCCTAACAGTTGACTAAACTAAACTAACTCTAACAGTTCACTAAACTAAACTAACCCTAACAGTTGGCTAAACTAAACTAACCTTAACAGTTGACTAAAGAAAACTAACCTTAACAGTTGACTAAAGAAAACTAAACTTAACAGTTGACTAAACTAAACTAGCCCTAACAGTAGACTAAACTAAAATAACCTTAACAGTTGACTAAACTAAACTAACCCTAACAGTAGACTAAACTAAAATAACCTTAACAGTTGACTAAACTAAACTAGCCCCAACAGTAGACTAAACTAAAATAACCGTAACAGTTGACTAAACTAAACTAGCCCCAACAGTAGACTAAACTAAAATAACCCTAACAATCGACTAAACTAAACTAACCCTAACAGTTGACTAAACAAAACTAGCCCTAACAATCGACTAAACTAAACTAACCCTAACAGTTGACTGAACAAAACTAACCCTAACAGTTGACTAAACTAAACTAACTCTAACAGTTCACTAAACTAAACTAACCCTAACAGTTGGCTAAACAAAACTAACCTTAACAGTTGACTAAAGAAAACTAACCTTAACAGTTGACTAAAGAAAACTAAACTTAACAGTTGACTAAACTAAACTAGCCCTAACAGTAGACTAAACTAAAATGACCTTAACAGTTGACTAAACTAAATTAACCCTAACAGTAGACTAAACTAAAATAACCTTAACAGTTGACTAAACTAAACTAGCCCTAATAGTAGTCTAAACTAAACTAACCTTAACAGTAACCTAACTTAACAGGCTCGCCTTCCTATAATGTAATATATATAAAACAAGCAGTCTGACACGTTTGTGTTCTGACGCCGGATTTTGTTCCCACTTTACAGCGAAAATATTATGAGATCTATAGTAGAAAAAAAGAAACGAATTCAAGTCAACGGAATGAATTAAAAGCAATGCTATGCTAATGGTAAATGAAAGTATGAAGAAAGTTATGTCTGAATAGTAAATAAAACACGTAAGTAATGGTCCTATCGAAGAAACAATCATCACCAGCTTACAGCATAAAAATAAACAAGACAGATATGAAATAAGTGCAACGCGTCAAATACCTCGGCACAATAATAACATCAGATGGAAGATGCACCACAGAAACCAAAAAGCAAAAAAAGGCTCAGGCCAAAACAAGATTTCAGATAACCAACTAAACCGAATTTTTCGGGGACACCATGAGAAGAGGAAAGTTAGAGTACTTGGTTACAACATGCAAAAGACAGGGAAAGAGAGATCGCGAACGACAAAGAGAGAAGATACTAAATAGCTTGGTGTCATGGCATGGAAAACGGTCACAACAGAATTAAAACGATGCACTATGGGTAGAAGATTGTGGAAGGACATGATCGCCTACGCCAATCGGTATGGCACATGATGATGATGTAATTACATTCTATTATATTTCTCTTGTGTATTTTTCCTGCTGCTGTGTTCTGTGGAAGGTCGTATGTAGGCCAAAACATCATAGTTTTGTATAGTTCTCCCATGTATGTTCCTACGTATTCTCCAGTAGTTCACAATACACCGTGTTCAATTCACTTCCTGCCCACCAGCCTTACCGCAGCAATACAATTATTTGCCTATTCCTCATTCATATAAAAATCTGTAATCGGCAGGACGTGATGAGGCGGTTGATCTGTAGGTACATACACCAAGTCAAGAAACAGTCCAGGCAAGGGGGCGTCAATGAGGACGACCTTTTAGAAATCAAGCAGGATATATCAAGTCTCAGGTTTGTGCCTTTGAGTAGTTCGGTTTTTCATTATTATGATTACCAGAATTAATAGAAGACCTACAAGAACACTTAAACAAACTCAACATCTCAAGCACAAAATACAACACGAAAATTAACATCAACAAAACAGAAGTCATGAATGTCGACAAAAATAAATAGAACATCAACATAACTATAGAAGGCAGACAACTAAAACAAGTAGAAGAATTCAAATACCTTGTAAGTCTAATGACAAACGATAATTCTCAAACTGCAGGGATAGAATCATTATGCAACAAATCTTGTCAAATCATTGGACAGTTATCACCACTATTGTCCAACATGGAAATAACTCTGGAGACAAAATGAGCACTATACAACACAATCTTCATCCCAACGTTGTGCTACCAATGCCAGACCTGGACCTTAGATGCAAGAACAATAAGAAAAATAACCTCTACAGAGATGAAATGAATTAGACGAATGACAGGAAACAGAACTGAGAAAAAAGCTAGGAATTGCCCCTGCCATAGAATATATAAGGAAACAACAGATAAAATGATTTGGCCGCGTGACAAGGCAGAAAGAACAAAACACAACACAACGAGCCTTCAACAAATGTTGTGAGAACTCCAGACCCAAGGGTCGACAACGAAAAAGATGGGTCGTTGGAATATTAGAAGCACTAGGAAACATAACAGCAGCAGAGGCGAACAGAAGAGCAAAAGATCGCAAATTATATCTCCCATCAACGCTGAAAGGTAGATGAGGAAGGAAAGAAGAAGAAAAAAAGGAGAGAAGAAGAAGTGATTACTAGATTCATGAATTCATTTTTCATTTTCATGACTAGATTCATGGATCTGTTTTTCATTTTCATGACTTGATTCAATTATCCCTTATTTCATTTTCATGTCTACAAGATTCATGGATCTGTTTTTCATTTTTATGACTACAAGATTCATGGATATGATTTTCATTTTCATGACTACAAGATTCATGGATCTGTTTTTCATTTTCATGAATACAAGATTCATGGATCTGTTTTTCATTTTCATGACTACAAGATTTATGGATCTGTTTTTCATTTTTATGACCATAAGATTCATGGATCTGTTTTTCATTTTCATGACTACAAGATTCATGGGTCTGTTTTTCATTTTTATGATTTTTTAAAATATGTTTATTTTTATGATTTGAGTCAAAGCTGTTTTTCATGAGTGCTGTTGTTGGTAATTTCACTGACGATCAATTCAATTATTAACCAGAGCTCACCAGAACAAATGTATATTGTTGCTCCTGGAAACTGAGGCTGAATCGAGTTTTTAGAGTCCCAACAAAGGACCTCTGCGAGAATAGTAATAGCACTTTAAGGTATTTGACCTGTGAGATTAGTAATAACACTCTAAGGTATTTGACCTGTGAGATTAGTAATAACACTCTAAGGTATTTGACCTGTGAGATTAGTAATAACACTCTAAGGTATTTGACCTGTGAGATTAGTAGTAGCACTCTAAGGTCTCTGACCTGCGAGATTAGTAGTAGCACTCTAAGGTATTTGACCTGTGAGATTAGTAATAACACTCTAAGGTATTTGACCTGCGAGATTAGTAGTAGCACTCTAAGGTATTTGACCTGTGAGATCAGTAGTAGCACTCTAAGGTCTCTGACCTGCGAGATTAGTAGTAGCACTCTAAGGTCTCTGACCTGCGAGATTAGTAGTAGCACTCTAAGATATTTGACCTGTGAGATTAGTAATAGCACTCTAAGGTCTCTGACCTGCGAGATTAGTAGTAGCACTCTAAGGTTTCTGATCTGCGAGATTAGTAGTAGCACTCTAAGGTATTTGACCTGAGAGATTAGTAGTAGCACTCTAAGGTCTCTGACCTGCGAGATTATTAGTAGCACTCTAAGGTATTTGACCTGAGAGATTAGTAGTAGCACTCTAAGGTCTCTGACCTGCGAGATTAGTAGTAGCACTCTAAGGTATTTGACCTGAGAGATTAGTAGTAGCACTCTAAGGTCTCTGACCTGCGAGATTAGTAATAGCACTCTAAGGTTTCTGATCTGCGAGATTAGTAGTAGCACTCTAAGGTATTTGACCTGAGAGATTAGTAGTAGCACTCTAAGGTATTTGACCTGAGAGATTAGTAGTAGCACTCTAAGGTCTCTGACCTGCGAGATTAGTAGTAGCACTCTAAGGTTTCTGATCTGCGAGATTAGTAGTAGCACTCTAAGGTCTCTGACCTGCGAGAATAGTAGTAGCACTCTAAGGTATTTGACCTGAGAGATTAGTAGTAGTACTCTAAGGTATTTGACCTGAGAGATTAGTAGTAGCACTCTAAGGTCTCTGACCTGCGAGATTAGTAGTAGCACTCTAAGGTATTTGACCTGAGAGATTAGTAGTAGCACTCTAAGGTATTTGACCTGAGAGATTAGTAGTAGCACTCTAAGGTCTCTGACCTGCGAGATTAGTAGTAGCACTCTAAGGTATTTGACCTGAGAGATTAGTAGTAGCACTCTAAGGTCTCTGACCTGCGAGATTAGTAATAGCACTCTAAGGTTTCTGATCTGCGAGATTAGTAGTAGCACTCTAAGGTATTTGACCTGCGAGATTAGTAGTAGCACTCTAAGGTATTTGACCTGAGAGATTAGTCATAATACTCTGGTCTCTGACCTGCGAGATTAGTAGCAGCACTCTATCTGACCTGCGAGATTAGTAGTAGCACTGCAAGGTCTCTGACCTGCGAGTTTAGTAGTAGCAATCTAAGGTCTCAGATCTTCCAGATTAATAAAATTAAAAATAACAAAATGTATTTGTTAATCATTATTATTTTTAAAAAATTCTACCTAATTTTCAGTTACATTTGTAGGCAAATTGTATCAAATCTCTCTGATAGAGAAATAAACATGTTTTATCGAGAGATTAATAAAAAAAAAAGGCTCCCTAAGTATTACAATGCATTGTAGTGACGCACAAATAAATAAAATCTAGAACGAGCCGAATTAGTAGGAAGCAATCATAGAATATTAAGCACGTATTGGAGATGGATTGGATGGAAAAGAAAGAAAACAAACAATGACGTCTTAAAGCAACTAAAAATGAAAAGAGAACTACTAAACACAATTAGAACAAGACAAATGACATTTTTGGGGCATGTTAAAAGACACACCTGCCTAATAAAAGTAATATTGGAAGGGAAAATACAAGGTAAAAGAGGCAGAGACTGATCAAGACTAACATGGACGAGTAACATCAAAAGATGGACAAGTCAACCTATGACAATCTGCACCATCAAAGCAAGAGACCGAGTGGACTGGCGCTCCATGGTAGCCAACCTTCAATGCGGAGACGGCACTCAATAATGATGAATGATGATTGGAGGTGGACAAAACATAAAACAGCCGATCACGAGGATATATTTTTTTCAAAGATATGCCAGAAGACTGTCGTGGTGTCCACACAAATCGGTTTTGATTATCCTAAAATGCCTTTGAAGTGTGGAGAACGATCTTGATCAATCCAGAACCGGTAGACATGGCATAGTGATCGCAGTGTTTTTTGCCAACCATCTCTATTCTTTGCGAGATGTTCGATCTTTTCTAATTAGTTCATGCCTGCCATCTTTGCTTCTCTTATAAGTCTTCTTTCTAGTGTCTCTCTTCCACTCTTTCTGTATCCCGATGTTTCCCATAGAAGAACTTTGTGAGGACTGACACTCCTATAAATAGCCTAGAAGCAGATTATTTGAAATTGTTCTTTGTTAGTTCGTGTCAATACAGGACTTCTATGTCAATGCAGGCCTTCTGTGTCAATGCAGGACTTCTGTGTCAATACAGGACTTCTGTGTCAATACAGGACTTCTGTGTCAATACAGGACTTCTGTGCCAATGCAGGACTTCTGTGTCAATGCAGGACTTCTGTGTCAATACAGGACTTCTGTGCCAATGCAGGACTTCTGTGTCAATGCAGGACTTCTGTGTCAATGCAGGACTTCTGTGTCAATACAGGACTTCTGTGTCAATGCAGGACTTCTGTGTCAATACAGGACTTCTGTGTCAATGCAGGACTTCTGTGTCGATACAGGACTTCTGTGTCAATACAGGACTTCTGTGTCAATGCAGGACTTCTGTGTCAATACAGGACTTCTGTGTCGATACAGGACTTCTGTGTCAATGCAGGACTTCTGTGTCAATACAGGACTTCTGTGTCAATACAGGACTTCTGTGCTCTATTTTTTGCCAATATTCTTGCTGGTCTTCCTTCTGATTTGGAGCCTTGTCGTTGTCTTCTGTGTGACGCGGAGGAGTGGATGGCCAGGTAGTGTTCCATCTGGATGTTGTATTCATTTTTCTGAGTTTTTTAAATTCATTTTTTATATGTTTTTTCAAATGTATTTTCGTATACCTCTTTCTGTCTCTATAATGAGGCCTTTGATTGTTTGCCTTCATCTTTCTGTGTCTCTGATGTGGTCTTGAAAGTTTTTTATTCCTCTTTCTGTATCTTTGATGCAGTGGCGTATACTGGTTTTGGGGTCTGGGTTACCGCTGACATATTAAATAAACACATATATATTATATTCAGTAGGCTAACATAAAGTAATATTTGCTAATAACATCACCACATTTTAGATTACTTACTTATTTATATATAAATTATAAAAATGTCTCGATGACTTTTTTATTGAAAATACTGTTGGTTTGTTTTCTAAGTTTCTGAAGGAATGATTTCTCAAATGACATTAATGCTAAACAAGATAAGCGTTCATGTGTTTGAGTTGAGCGACAATAAAATTTGATTATCTTGAGATCCGAAAAGGTTCTTTCTATAGATGCTGATGCGCATAACGTAGTTATAAATAGGTTAGGAAGTTCCGGTAACCAGACATAGTTTCACTTTCACTTTGTGACGCTTCTAATTGGCTAGAGCTAAAAATAACCCATGAAACCGCATTTTGTATAGGTAGCTCCCGTCCGTATCATGTTTATTGGAAATTTGATTGTCAAGGTCATTAATAGTAAGTTCGATAGAAGAGAACTGTACCGCTACTTATTAGCGGTTGATGTACTATCATATAGTAGTTTCGGTTTCATTCACAAAGGTTATAGTGGCCAGATGAAAACCTTGCTTTAATAAACGCAATCAAAGCAAATAAATCATATTGGCCTACGAAATGTGTAATAGAATATTCGAAAATTTGTAATATAATTATGAAAAAAAATATAATAAATTATCATTTCCTTTTGAATTTCGTTAATATGTTCAGGCTACCGGAGGTAGCTGCGGCAACAGAGAGAGTACGCGACTGTTTTGATGTGGTCTTGGAAGTCACGTCGTCCTCCGTCTGTGTCTTTGATGTGGCCTTTTGGTTATTTTGTGTCTTCATCCGTCTGTGTCTTTGATGTGGCCTTTTGGTTATTTTGTGTCTTCATCCGTCTGTGTCTTTGATGTGGCCTTTTGGTTATTTTGTGTCTTCATCCGTCTGTGTCTTTGATGTGGCCTTTTGGTTATTTTGTGTCTTCATCCGTCTGTGTCTTTGATGTAGCCTTGAAAGTTTTGCCTTCCTCTGTATGTGTCTTTGATGCTGTCTTGCAATCACCATCAAGGGCGTTCTTCTCAAGAATCCATGGAAAAAGTAAAAAGAAGAAGACCCAGAAGAAGATGGATAGATGCAGTGACAGAGACATGTAACAACAAAGGAAAGTCACTAATTCAGACAATTCGAGCAGCTCAAGAACGACAAATGATATAACCACGACACCTTTTCATCATCATCATTAAGTGCCGTCTCCGCAACGAAGATTGGCTACCGTGGAGCGCCATTCTGCTCTGTCTCTTGCTTTGATGGTGCAGGTTGTCATAGGCGGATTTGTCCATCTTTTGATGTTACTTGTTCATGTTAGTCTTGGTCTGCCCCTGCCTCTTTTACCTTGTATTTTCCCCACCACGATTACTTTTAGTAGACTGGTTTGTCTTTTAACATGGCCCAAAAATCGCATTTGTCTTGTTTGAATTGTGTTTAGTAGTTTTCTTTTCATTTTTAATTGTTTTAAGACGTCATCGGTTGTTTTCTTTTTTCTTCCATCCAATTCTACTTATTCTTATATATATATCCACATTTTAAAGGCTTCAATTCTCTGTTCTATTTTCTTGTCTAAGGTCCATGTTTCTGCACCATATAGGAATATTGAGAAGTTGTAACATTTTGATATTCTTAGTTTTAGCCTTAGTGTTATTTGTTTTGATGTTAGTATGTCCTTCATGAAATTAAAATTACTTTTTGCCATTCCTATTCTTTTGTTTATTTCAGTTGTACATTTTCCATCACTGGTTATAGTATGTCCAAGGTAGTTGTAGTTCTGAACTGTCTCAAGGTCTATTCCTTCAATTTTGATATCCACTTGTGGGTTTTGAGTATTTTCTTTGTTTATGATCATAGTTTTAGTCTTTTTGATATTCATATCTATATAGTCCATATATTTTGCTTGTCATGTTTATCACATTAAGTAATTGTTGTGGATCTTTAGGATTTTCTGCTAGTAGTACAGTATTATCAGCATATCTTAGGTTATTGATTATCTTTCCATTAATGTTTAGGCCTGGCATCTCTGTGATGTTTGTAAAGATTTGCTCAGTGTATAGATTGAACAAGCTTGGTGATAGGGTGCATCCCTGTCTTACTCCTCTTTTTATATCAATGGGTGTAGAGTTCTCTTTGTTATATTTTATTATTGCTGTTTGCTCCCAGTATAGATCACATGTTAGTCGTATGTCCATGTCATCTAGATGGTCGTATGTCTATGTCATCTAGATGTATCTCTTTTAGGCACTCTATAAGTTGTTTGTGGTGTACTCTATCAAAAGCTTTGGTGTAGTCTATGAAGCAGGCATATATTGATTTGTTTACTTCTGTGTATTTTTCGATTAATGTTCTCATGCAGAATATGGCTTCTTTTGTCCCGCTATTTTTCCTAAATCCAAATTGCTGCTCATCTAATTCAGTATTGATTTTATTCTGAATCCTTCCTTGTATAACTTGTAGCAAGATTTTTGTAACATGGCTCATTAGGCTTATTGTTCTAAAGTCACTGCATTCAACTGCACCATTCTTTTTAGGCAAATCAATGAAAGTTGATGCTTTTAGTTCATATGATATGTATCCTGTGTGGTATATGTCGTTGCATATGTCTGTAATCACGTCAATGCCAAAATTTTCTAGTGCCTGTATCATCTCTATCTGTATGCTTTCAGGTCCTGTGTGCTTTTCCCTTTTTCATAGGTTTTATAGCTTTTTCCACCTCAGATTTTAAGATTTTATAGCCTGATGTACATTTTATAACTAGTTTCATGTGCCTTTGATCATGAAATAGTTCTGTTATATATTCCTGTCATCTATCTATAATATCCTTATTGTCTGTTAGCATTTTTCCTTTTTTTGTCTGCAATGCATCCGCATTCTGTGGCTTTTTTATTTTTATTAGTCATTCTCTTTATTTCTGTGTGCATTCCTCTTAAGTCTTATTTGCTTTCCATAGTTTCTATTTCTATACATTTTTGGCTGAGCCAGTCTTCTTTTGCCTTTTTGCACATTTTGCGTATATCATTATCTATTTTATTGTATTGGGCAGTATTCTTCGCTTGTCTCCTTTCTTCCATTTTTTTCTAAGATGGTGTTAGTTATCTATTTTTTTTTGTTGGACACCTTTTTGGTATCAGTATAAAGAGAAAAGAAGAAAGAGGAAAAAAGAAGATGCTGTCTTGGATTTGTGTACATTCCTCTTTCTGTGCTATTGACGTAGCATCGATGTATTTTGTCCTTCACATGATGATGATGTAGCACGTTACTTTCAAGCTCTGACCATGTATTATATAATAGGTTATAATTGGTAGCAATAGGCATTTTGAAAACTCAGTGAAAACTCATTTTGTCAGTTTTTAACAAGTGTCTGACGTGATGGCCAAATCTGACTCGTACATACATTGTTTACAAGAAAAAAGAATTATCGTTTGTTTCCATTAGTCGGACCATGGAATTTTGGAAAAAAAAAGTTATCTGTCTTTGATTTTGTTCACAGGTTTGAGCTTCGCGAAGATAGAAAGAAGGAGGTCGTCCGAACAACAAGCCACATGGACAACCTTCGTCGCGATCTTCATCACACATTCGCTCATTTATCACTAGTACAGCCCCCAGCCACACCCACAGTTGGACTTTCGCCCAATCATGGCGCGTATCAAACAACGTATTGTGGTAGAACGGTTTACAGTGGTCGTAACTTACAGATACCACAGCCGGATGGGCGGAGCTCTCATAACACATCACATGATACAGGCGAGGTGGCGAAATCTATGATTTTAACGTCATTAGACCTGGATTATCTCAAAGCAGAAATCGTTGCAGGAGTTAAGGAGGAATTAAAACAAGCGCTGCAGCAAACATTTGTGAAAGACATCAAACAACATTCGCAGACTCTGTCATCCTCTCACAGACAAATCTCAGGTCTATCGCTTTCGGAATCTGGGTCTGTGAGCCTACCAGCGTACAGTTCCGACTTATATCATACCCATCTCTACACTCAGCTTTAGTTCACTGCACGAAAAATGTCAAACAAATCTATAGGGGCCCCTGTTTTTTTTTTTTTTTTTTTTTTTTTGCTTTTTTTAAAAAAAATATTATTATCGACCTGCGTTGTGCACTCTCCTTTGTGGAATTTCAAACATCGAAACTGGTTCCAGCGATAGGATTCAGTGAGTTACGGGATTCGTTATTACCACATCATACATGGAAGAGTCATGCTTTCATGAAGGTCTGGTGAACACAATTACCAATTTGGGGTAATATGAGTAATTAGAAATGGGTAAATGGCAAATTTAGTCTCGCAAATTATTTCAGTATAGTTCGGAAGAGTTGTGCTCCCCTGTGTAAATATTGCACTTTATCCTGTTGTTCTCAATCTGTCTTTACAAGTCCTCTAAATCTAGCTATAGAGAAAAGAGAAACACGGAGAAGGTAATGCCCGCAACAAAAGAATTAAAAGGAACAAGTTCTTTTGAGTGGATATATTAGATGATTCATATAAAATTATGGCATATTTCATCACGGAAGCATATTGGAACATAAAACATTACACCAGGGAAGCATATTGGAACATACACAGTTACATCAACTAAATGTCCAGGCTTAATTAATTTTAAAAAAAATTAAAATGCCACCTGAATTGAGAAACGGGTAAAATCCTAGTTTAGTCCGGTAAATTATTTAAGCGAAATGAGTGATTTCCCTATTTTGGCGTCACAACAGCACTACAGTAGTTTTCAAATACTACAAATAATTTTAGGGCTTAGATTTAGGGTAAGGTTTATCATAAAATAACTCTAACCCAAAACTCTACAATTAGGGGTCTGAATAAAGTGCAATGTTACTCAAGGGGGTGCCACTCTTGTGAATTTTAATTTACAGGACTAAACTAGAACTTTACCAAAAGGCGATCTAATTTGTGACCTTCAACAGTATTTGAGAACCACTTTAGTTTTGTGGTGACATCAACTAAGGCGAGACCACTCTTTCACTGAAATAATTTACGGTACTATACTAGACATTTACTGAGTAATGAGTCGGCAGACTTCGTAAACAAGCTATTTGTAGACTGCAGGCTAGATAGACGCACTTCATGTTGGTCTGTTTCCCACTTTTGTTTTGACCGGTCTATTATTTTCTGTTGCTATTTGTAGACTGCAGGCTAGACAGACGCACCTCATGTTGGTCTGTTTCCCACTTTTGTTTTGACCGGTCTATTATTTTCTGTTGCTATTTGTAGACTGCAGGCTAGACAGACGCACCTCATGTTGGTCTGTTCCCCACTTTTGTTTTGACCGGTCTTTTATTTGTTGTTGCTATCTGCAGACAGTTTCCAACTGCTGTTATAAAACTCCAAACGCTGTAATATTTTATATCGAGCCTCGGAGTTTCCTACAAATAAATACTGTTGCATTTATTTCAAACCCACACGGTTTGAATTATCCTCAACAGAAATTGTAAAAACCTGCACACTAATGATTTCTGTAGCTCTCTGGTTATACACACGCTCCCGACGATCCGTCCTGTTAACATATCACTATAACATTTTAAGAACATAGACATAAGCTTAATTCTACAATGAAAGTTAACTGGAGTTTAATTAATTGTTGATGTTTTTACAAGCGTTCATTACCTTGAGTTGTTTGACCATCTAACGAAACATTGCCAGCAATAACGTAGGGTTTGCCTGTTGTGCATCTTATTTATCGGTAAAGCTCCTAATATACGTTTTAATGATTGCTTGTTTAATGTTAATTTATTTCAAGATTTGATATTGTGTACTCCTATTTTTTCTTTATGTTATCCCAGTATGTTGATTTGTACAGAAACTGAAAAACAGAAAATTGAGGCCTTTGAAATGTGGATTTACTGAAGAATAGGTAGAATCGGATGGAAAGAAAAGAAAACAAACGAGGAAGTTTTAGGACGACCAAGGGTGAAAAAAGAACTACTGAACACAATTAGAGCAAGACAAATGACATTTTTTGGTCATGTTAAAAGATACAACAGTCTAATAAAAGTAATATTAGAAGGGAAAATACAAGGTAAAAGAGGCAGAGACTGATCAAGACTAACATGGACGAGTAACATCAAAAGATGGACAAGTCAACCTATGACAGTCTGCACCATCAAAGCAAGAGACAGTGTGGAATGGCGCTCCATGGTAGCCAACCAACCTTCGATGCGGAGAAGGCACCCAATGATGATGATGATGATGATGTTGATGATGATGATGATGATGATGTTGATTTGTATTTCAGTATGTTTTGTTAGCGTTGATTTGATCTAAATCTAAATTGTGGGAGGAAAAAAGGGGTGGGGGTGGGGCACTGGTTCGTCTCGAGGCAAGTCGCCGGTTTCGAGACAGAGAGGTTGTGAGTTCAAATCCCGGCTGCACCATCTGGGATTTTTATTTGTGATTCCTCTTTGCGGTAACCACCCCTGGTCTGAGCAGCAAGGCCCAGCTTGAAACGTTAATTTACAATCGAGGGAAAAAACATGAGTACCTCCGAAGACGGAGTTATTTGCCTGTGCGGCGAGGGACCCCTGTGCACACGGCTGCCAGGGAAAAACGGATTAACACGCAAAATTCAGTTCCTAGTCTCTATGGACTTCACCAGTTGTGAAAGCTGGCGAACGCAAAAATCTCAATTGTGATATTTTCTGAATATTGTTAAAATGTTTCATTCTTTTTAAATATTGGGGCTATTCAGATTTGTTGTGTTTCAAGCTTGAAATGTGAGATGAAGACATTTCCGCATCTTCTCTTCTCATTTCTCGTGCTCTTACGATGGGAATTTCCATCATGGATGGCGATTTCAATAATGTATAATTTACGTTTGTTAACATCTTTATATCTTCATACTCTCATATTGTTGCAATGAAATAGAAAAAAAACATAAACCACTATACGGAAATAGAAAGAAGTGGGTTTTTTTTCCTTTCCTAATCTGCGTGGCGGGAATACGTCCTTGAGCTTTAAAGCTTCTATAACCGTATCGGTAAGATGGCAACGCAGGTAGTGAAAGCATTCTGTGACATCCTGCAGGAGATGCCCACATTGAGAGCAAAAAAAAAAATTAAAAAAAAAAAAACTGGTATCCATTGAGGTAAATCTGTAATGTTTTTTTTCTTCATTCTGTAACTAAATATAACGTTAAACTATAAAGATTTGTGTTTAAATTAGCCTTTATTTACATACGATAAGCAGGTCTTTGAAAGAGACCAACATTTGGTAACTTAGACTCTTTCTACAAGGCTAGAATTAGTCTCTTGATGAAATGTACTCACTGCAAGGCTATATAATGAATTCTACCTTTTTTTCTGGCGAGCCGCGATAGCTCAGTGATTAGTGAACTGGACTACAAAGGACAGAGGTTGGGTTCCATCCTGATCAACAGCTACCGGGTTCACCCAGCCCTAAATGGGTACCTGAATTTGTTCCGGGAACGTAAAGCGGCATAGGCGTAATACCGACCACATTACCACAAAAATCATGTGCAGAAGGTCTGTGAAAATTATGGTCACAACACATTATTCCCCATACGTCACTTGGCGAGACATGGTTCTTTACTTTACTTTTACTTTTTTATAGAAAATTGATCAAAAAGGAAAATATCTTTATATCAGGCTCAATTATGAACGACTTGCTGCTAAGCCCGTTGTCTCCAGATCTCAGTCTAAATATTACTTGTTGACCTATCTATGTAGTCTTATAAACGTCGACGCGTCAGTGACAAACTGTAGGAGAAACCTCCCAAAATATTTCCCGAAGTCGGGTTCACTTGCAGCTCTTTTTCTCCCTAATTATTTTGTTGATGTGGTCAGGATTATCGGACTTGCTATAGTTGAAATACGTTAAGCCATGAAATTAAAACTTTGTTATCATTTGTGTTGTTGATTTACGGTTACCAAAATATACATCGAAGTATATAGGGAACTTTGTACAACACACACATAGCAGTTAATGACGTTGTATATTCATCATCATCGGGTGCCGTCTCCGAATTGAAGGTTGGCTGCCATGGAGCGCCATTCCGCTCTGTCTCTTGCTTTGATAGCGCAGGTTGTCATAGGCTGACTTGTCCATCTTTTGATGTTACTCGTCCATGTTAGTCTTGGTCTGCCTCTGCCTATTTTACCCTGTGTTTTCTCTTCCAATATTAATTTTAGTAGGCTGCTGTGTCTTTTAACATGTCCACAAAATCTTATTTGTCTTGTCTGAATTGTGTTTAGTAGTTCTCGTGTAATTTTTATTTGTTTTAAAACTTCGTCATTTGTTTTCATTTCGTTATATATTAATTATTTAACTATAATACTTGGGAGTGGCTCATCTGCTGTATAGTTATGACATGGATCATTTAGCATGAACGGAACATGAACTAACAGATCTGATAGAACGACTAGATAAAACAGCTGCTGTATAGTTATGACATGGATCATTTAGCATGAACGGAACATGAACTAACAGATCTGATAGAACGACTAGATAAAACAGCTGGTGCGAGTAACATTGACATCAATATTGAAAATAACCGTAAAGGCATTGTTGCAAAAGTCAAAATAAATAGACAAGAACTATAGCGCGTTCACAAATGTTTGTTGTTTGTTGTTTAAACATGTATATTTCATCACTAGAGAAGAACAAAATTACCGAACAAAAATATTGATATTGATATGGACCACCTTACATGATAAATTTGGTCTCTTCTATCATGTAATTAATAACGATTTTTGCTTCTTCGAGATATAGAAATATGTCTCCATTCTCTCTTGGTTACTATTTATGAGTTTTACAGACCACTTTCTAGTAGCATTCATTTGTTTGTTCAAAATAACACATTTAATGTTTCTTTTAAAAAAGTTCTTAACGAGCTTGCACGTAATGAGCGTGGTTTTATATTCTGAAACTTTCCAATTCGTTCAGGATTTACGTCACAAGGAATGTTTTAGTTGTTTAATGAAAGGTGCGCTCCCAGAAATTTATCATTTCATGCATTTGGATGCGGGATGCGGGATGCGGGATGCGGGATGCGGGATGCGGGATGCAGGATGCGGGATGCGGGATGCGGGATGCGGGATGCAGGGGAATGAGGTGATCAAGAAAGCTTTATAAATAGTTGTTAGCATCTCCCTAAAGAGTGTAGAGGTAGCAATATCGAAACAATTGTGTTACTCAGGCATTTTCCAAATTACCGTGACAACGTGAAGCCAGTGCGTGAAGCCGAACACTGACGTGTTAAAGTGAAGTTGATGATCAGGATAACTGATATCAAATGAGTGCCACAATCAGCACATCTTCTACATAGAACAAACTATACTACATCCCCGCCTCTACACACACAGACACATACACAGACACATACAAAGACATAATTATTTCTGTAGAATCTACGTCTGGTAAGTTTAAATAATTTCCGACAAGGAATGTGTCGATCAAAGAATTGTATGCTGGTACTCTTATTGCTTACGATGAATGATGATATCGTTTGAAGAAGAACAGAAGGTTGTGTTCACTTTATGTGCGGTTTCGCCGTATGTCTTTTGGCGTGTGCTGAGACTGCCACGATGGGACTGCATCTACATTTCTTTGTTTGGGAGATGAGATATTAATTCGGATGATTCCACTAGCACGAACGGTTGAGCAATTATGGATTTTTATTCGTTTGTAGTGATATCGGGGCCTTCCATAACCATTCTGGGGAGCCGCGATAGCTCAGTGGTTGTTGAACTGGACTACAAGGGACAAGAGGTAGGGTTCGATCCTGATCAACCTATTCCAGGTTCACCCAGCCTTAAATGGGTACCGGATTTTTCTGGAAGAGTAAAGCGGCAAGGGCGTAATACCGACCACATTACCCTAAAACACATGTGCTGAAGGTCTGTAACAATGATGGTCACTAACATCATATTCCCTATTCGCCACGTGGCGTTACGGCGTTCTTTGCCTTTACTTACTCTTATTCTACCATTACTATTGCACATTCATTGAAATCTTATCAACACCTGGTCGCCCTACCCTACCACATGAAATATTTTAAACCTATTTTCACTGACTACCTGAACCCAGACCTGATAAGACACACGCCACTGTAGTTCATACCTTTTATTTTTTCATTTGATGTAAAACGTTTATGACTCTTTTGCTCGTTCGAAAAAGGCTGTTCATTTAACTGTTTCATTTTACAAACATATTAAAATGTCTGTCGAGTTGAAGAATTTCAATCCAATCATATTCAGTGCCAAATAATATACAATATGATGCTGTTGTGGATCCTGTTTGAAATAAAAGCATTACCTTATCTATTCATACCATGTCCTTGTTGTTTCATTCATCTTTCTGTAACTTATCTATTCATACCATGTGTTTGTTGTTTCATTCATCTTTCTGTAACTTATCTATTCATACCATGTCCTTGTTGTTTCATTCATCTTTCTGTAACTTATCTATTCATACCATGTCCTTGTTGTTTCATTCATCTTTCTGTAACTTATCTATTCATACCATGTCCTTGTTGTTTCATTCATCTTTCTGTAACTTATCTATTCATACCATGTCCTTGTTGTTTCATTCATCTTTCTGTAACTTATCTATTCATACCATGTCTTTGTTGTTTCATTCATCTTTCTGTAACTTATCTATTCATACCATGTCCTTGTTGTTTCATTCATCTTTCTGTAACTTATCTATTCATACCATGTCCTTGTTGTTTCATTCATCTTTCTGTAACTTATCTATTCATACCATGTCCTTGTTGTTTCATTCATCTTTCTGTAACTTATCTATTCATACCATGTCCTTGTTGTTTCATTCATCTTTCTGTAACTTATCTATTCATACCATGTCCTTGTTGTTTCATTCATCTTTCTGTAACTTATCTATTCATACCATGTCCTTGTTGTTTCATTCATCTTTCTGTAACTTATCTATTCATACCATGTCCTTGTTGTTTCATTCATCTTTCTGTAACTTATCACCGAGGTCGCGGTTGGAATAAAGCAACAAATAATTGTAATGCAAAGGTTGTATAATACAGAAAGTATAGCAACAAATAATTGTAATGCAAAGATTGTATAATGCAGAAAGATATAGCAACAAATAATTGTAATGCAAAGATTGTATAATGCAGAAAGATATAGCAACAAATAATTGTAATGCAAAGATTGTATAATGTAGAAAGATATAACAACAAATAATTGTAATGCAAAGATTGTATAATACAGAAAGATATAGCAATAAATAATTGTAATGCAAAGATTGTATAATACAGTAAGTATAGCAACAAATAATTGTAATGCAAAGGTTGTATAATACAGAAAGATATAGCAACAAATAATTGTAATGCAAAGATTGCATAATACAGAAAGTATAGCAACAAATAATTGTAATGCAAAGATTGTATAATACAGAAAGATATAGCAACAAATAATTGTAACACACAAAAACCTATTGTTACCACATAATCATACCATTGCTGGTGTATGTCGAGGGGCTCACAGTAGAACCAGAGGGATAAAGGCCGCTTGGTCAAACAAGTCGTGGTGAACCGGTGTGACTACCGGATTTGGATGAAGACAAAGTTGAACAAAGTAAAAGCAATGACAAATATACACATCCTTTGTGGTACCTTTTATTTCAAAATTAGTGCGTAACAGTTCGTGCACTATAGCATGACGTTTTTGTAGTTACAACCCACTTTATTGCAATAGAAGATACATCTATGCTGCTCAGTGTCCACACATATATAAATTATAATAAAGAAAGTTTTTGTCCACTGTAATTGAGCTTCATATCTCATTTACGTCTGCCTAGTTTAAATTTCATTTGGTAAACGTAATATAACAGCTGGCTAGGAAGGAACTAAAAAGTAGGATATAAACTGGATGCATTTGAGAACAAACACTTCAGGAAAATACTTCATATACAATATAATTAATTCAAGAAAACTGTAGAAATAAAAGACATGACAACGCGTAAAAAAAAATCTAAACTATAATCAAGAAAAGAAGGCAGTCATATTTTGGATGAGAAGAAACAACAAGAGAATCTCAAAGCAAGCCCTCAAATGGGAACTAGAGGATAAAAGAAAAAAAGAAGCCAACCTTGAGAAACACTACAAAGAACACTGAGTCGAGAGGCAACAATAGCAGGTTTCAACTCCCTCACTGAGATTGGGCAACTCGCCTAGAACAGAACCGTGGGGCGAGACACAATGCGGGTCCTGTGCAAGGTCTGACACTTGAATGATCGGACGCAGGAGTCTAGAATTTCTGCCCCATGTGCCGTCTTCAGCTCGAAAGAACAATAGATAGATAGAGATAGAAAGAATATACAAATATAAATATATAAAATTCATATAACGATAAATGCTGTATACAACTTCACAAAGCTTGGTATATTATGATTTTCTTTTTTGTGGAATGAGATGATAGTATTCCTTTAGATGAAAAGAACACTGAGTATAAAATATACACGTATATATCACGTAAACAATGCATGTAGAACAAACAAACTATCGATACATATGTAAACAAATTGCGTATGTCAACATTGACTTTAAATAAATACTATAACAACCGTATTCATTCTATGTACGTTATCTTTGTTTTGGGATTTTTGGTACACTCTGTATGTAAGGTATCATTATCTAGCTGCTTGTCTTTTGTTGGAACTTGGCTCTCATGAGCAGTTACTCTGTCCTGAACGTGGCTCCCACGATCAGCTACTCTGAAGCTTTCTCTGTTTATATCATTATCTTCTTTTGACCATTATATAGTTTCGCTTGTCTCAACTGAAATCTTCTCCTGGATTTTATGTTTTTGACAAATTTTTTGCATTTTTTTCTGTTTTACTTTGAAAAAAAAAACCACTATATTTTGACAAGTTATTGATTCAGCCACTACCTCTTTTTGTCTGTTTTACTTGCATTGGGATGTCCTTGTATTTTTCACTATTACACTGAATTGGTTATACATTTTTCAATAATAGTACTGGTGTAATGATGCCAGCAAATGTGTATATAGAACATAAAAAAGTCAACCAGTTTGTATCACCATCATGTGTCATATCGGCTGGCGTAGGCCATCATGTCCTTCCATAAAACTCTATCCACAGTACATGGTAACAATTCTGTGATTGACTGTTTTCTATGCCATGACACGACGCTATCCAGCATCTCTTCTAATTGTCTTTCGCGATCTCTCTTTCCCTGTTTTTTTCCAGTTGTAACCAAGTACTATAATATTGATCTTCTTAAGGTGTCCCAAAAAATGTCGATTCTTTCTTTATTATGTTTTTATAAGCTCTCTGTTCTTGTTGGCCTCTTTGAGAATGCCGCCGTTGGCCTTTTTAGCTGTCCAGAGAACTTTCAAGGTTCTTCTAAGAGTTCCCATCTCTGTGGTCTCTAATCATATTTTCATTGTTTGTCAGCTGTCCATGATTCACTTCCATAGGTCATAATTTGCAATACATATATATCTATACATAGTGAAACATAACAATATACACATATAGCTTCAAATATAAATTCTATGTGAATTGTACACACACACACTTGCACATAATTGAGACTGACTTAAAAATACAAATAATACGGGAGTAACAGCGCTAGCTAATGTTTATACAGAATATCAGAAAGTCTGGATATCTGATCATTAATGAAACCAAACCAACCTGCAGAGCAAGGATACATCATGAGGAAACATAAAGCTACATGACCTGCAGAACAAGGATACATCATGAGGAAACATAAAGTTACATGACCTGCAGAACAAGGATACATCATGAGGAAACATAAAGTTACATGACCTGCAGAACAAGGATTCATCATGAGGAAACATAAAGCTACATGACCTGCAGAGCAAGGATACATCATGAGGAAACATAAAGCTACATGACCTGCAGAACAAGGATACATCATGAGGAACATAAAGTTACATGACCTGCAGAACAAGGATACATCATGAGGAAACATAAAGCTACATGACCTGCAGAACAAGGATACATCATGAGGAAACATAAAGCTACATGACCTGCAGAACAAGGATACATCATGAGGAAACATAAAGCTACATGACCTGCAGAACAAGGATACATCATGAGGAAACATAAAGTTACATGACCTGCAGAACAAGGATACATCATGAGGAAACATAAAGCTACATGACCTGCAGAACAAGGATACATCATGAGGAAACATAAAGTTACATGACCTACAGAAAATCCATGACAAATTGCATGTTCAGTTTTACAGAGTCGTTACAAGATTCAAGAGGACGACTCATGGTACACAACTGAATACAATACCCAGAAAAGCTGTACATACCTTCGTTCTGAACGGCGCAAAGCCGTACATACCTTCGTTCTGAACGGTGCAAAGCTGTACATACCTTCGTTCTGAACGGCGCAAAGCTGTACATACCTTCGTTCTGAACGGCGCAAAGCTGTACATACCTTCGTTCTGAACGGCGCAAAGCTGTACATACCTTCGTTCTGAACGGCGTAAAGCTGTAAATACCTTCGTTCTGAACGGCGTAAAGCTGTACATACCTTCGTTCTGAACGGCGTAAAGCTGTACATACCTTCGTTCTGAACGGCGCAAAGCTGTACATACCTTCGTTCTGAACGGCGTAAAGCTGTAAATACCTTCGTTCTGAACGGCGTAAAGCTGTACATACCTTCGTTCTGAACGGCGTAAAGCTGTACATACCTTCGTTCTGAACGGCGCAAAGCTGTACATACCTTCGTTCTGAACGGCGTAAAGCTGTAAATACCTTCGTTCTGAACGGCGCAAAGCTGTACATACCTTCGTTCTGAACGGCGTAAAGCTGTACATACCTTCGTTCTGAACGACGTAAAGCTGTACATACCTTCGTTCTGAACGGCGTAAAGCTGTACATACCTTCGTTCTGAACGGCGCAAAGCTGTACATACCTTCGTTCTGAACGGCGTAAAGCTGTAAATACCTTCGTTCTGAACGGCGCAAAGCTGTACATACCTTCGTTCTGAACGGCGTAAAGCTGTACATACCTTCGTTCTGAACGACGTAAAGCTGTACATACCTTCGTTCTGAACGACGTAAAGCTGTACATACCTTCGTTCTGAACGACGTAAAGCTGTACATACCTTCGTTCTGAACGGCGCAAAGCTGCAGGACAAAAGAAGCCGAAACGTCTGCAACATTCCATTTGCTAAGCTTAGATGTATAGGAAAATGATCATATACTCAAATTATAGTTCGGAAATGGGTAATAGAGTAGATATCTTCTAAAAAATATAAAATATCATGTAAATAGCCACAATATTATCATTGTCAATTACCATAAAAATAAAATACAATAAAGAACGCTACCTTTTATAGGCCGTTCCAAAACTCACGCTCATTTTCAAAATGTTTTCATTAAATAACCGTTTCGTTTCAATTGTTGACATTTTTTTTATTTCAACTGTTTACTATTATGACGTTACAAACAAGAAAAATTAATTGGAAACAAACAAATGATTTTTATTTTGTTATATATTTGGTATACACACACACACATAGTTAAATTTGTTATAGTGAAATGAAAATAATATAATCTTTACAGTTTCAACTCGTCACTGCTATATGCGCATTTATAAAAAAAAACGTAATTAGCCCTCAAAATAGCACTTATGATGAACTAAGTGGTGCAAACTTAGTGTCTGTTACTGCAGCTTATCAAAAGTCTACACAAGATTTATCTATTACAGTAAAATCTATTTTTTACCGACACGATAGTTACTAAGCCGACAAAAATTTTAAAAAGTTGCCGTTTTAAAGGAAACCGTATAATGTGCACTATTTAAAATTATGAAGTCGTAACATTATGGACAATTTAAGACTACATGCAAAAAATCACGGTAATCCATCCAGGGGCTTGCGAGATAATTGATGAAATTTGAGAGCATGAGTTTTAGAACGGACGTTTAAATAACGTGATTGAAATTGTGCAGAAAATGGGGTCTGTTTAACATTACAGGAGTGGCATAAAGAACATAAGCCCTGCTTGGCTTTAAGTTGACCGAGCAATGCAATCACAGACTGAACTGCACAGTCATGCCAGTTGAAAAAACATGAATGGCTTAATGATAGTGTGAGGTTTGCAAACACTTAGATATAGCATTGCCCACCTCAACTTCAAATAAAGTTGCTTAAAACATTAAACACTTTCAGATATAGCATTGCCCACCTCAACTTCCAATAAAGTTGCTTAAAACATTAAACACTTTCAGATATAGCATTGACCACCTCAACTTCAAATAAAGTTGCTTAAAACATTAAACACTTTCAGATATAGCATTGCTCACCTCAACTTCAAATAAAGTTGCTTAAAGCATTAAACACTTTCAGATATAGCATTGCCCACCTCAACTTCAAATAAAGTTGCTTAAAACATTAAACACTTTCAAGTTAAAGGTAAAATCAGTAATGTAACTCGATAAATTTAATTTTTTTTTTTGCGTTTGCCAGCTTTCACTTCTGGCGGAAGTCCCTTGAGACTATGAACTGAATTTTTGCGTGTTAATTCGTTTTTCCCTGGCAGCCGTGCGCGCAGTGGTCCCTCACCGTACAGGCAGATAACTCCGTTTTCGGAGGTACTCACATTTTTTTCATCGATGAGTAATTGACGTTTCAAGCCGGGCCTCACTGCTGAGACCAGGTGTGGTTATAGTGATAAATGGAAATTAGTGTCAATTATAACAGCGACGAAATGCGTACAAGAATGACATCACATCCGGTAAGGGATGTAACCAAAACATAACAAATAATACAACGTCTAGAGTCGTCATATTATTTTAATACATTTTTCTTTTCTTCTGCAACGGTTCAAGACAGTATAAGATGCATAAAAGAAAAAAAGAAAGAAAAGAACAGAAAGAATAAATGCAGAATGAATTTACGTTAAATAAATGTAAATACAAGTCATCTATAAAAAAAAAAAATGAGCAGCTAATGTATGTTTAAGTTTTCACATATTTTCTTTGTTGAGATCAGATTGGAAACATTGCACCTTTCAAATGACATACGTTTGCTCTGAGTAGATTATTTTATGTTCTTTCATTTAAGTGCTGTAATGAGCGCTTTAACTGCCACAACTTTCATTCAATCTCTTAAATAGAACGCATCTATGTCAATATGGGGTGTATCCGCTGCGATCATCCGGTTTGAACCTCTCGTAATCTATTTTGTACCCACCTTGTGGGGGGGGGGGGGGGAGCCGCAATACCTCAGTGGTTAGTGAACAAGACTACAAAGGACAAGGGGTAGAGCTCGATCCCAACCGACGTCTTCCGGGTTCACCCAGCCTTAAATGGGTACCGGATTTTTTTTCTGGGAAAGTAAAGCGACACGGGCGTAATACCGACCACATTACCCCAAAAATCATGTGCCGAAGGTCTGTAAAATTTATGGTCACTAATGCCATATTCCCTATACGCCGGCACTTGGCGTGACGGGGGTACTTTACTTTATTTTGCTTACTGTGTGAGGGGGGGGGGCTTCGGTAGCCTAGTTGGGAAAACCACCCGACAGGGCTACCGACGTTCGGACAATCTGTGTTCGATTCCCGCTAGAAGCAGTGTGTGAGTTGTACTCGTAGCTGGAGAAGAATATCCCCGCGATCGACACAGGCGCTGGCAGAAATGGCTACCAGGGTAGTAATCTGGGAAGGCGAGGAATGCTGCCTCGCATCGTGAGTTTCGATGCTTGAAGCGACACTATCCAGAAGTCTCCTAACACTCCTGGATAGGCGGCCGAGCACATATGGGTGGAAACTGGCGTGCTAAAGCGCTGATTCACGTCTCTTGCTTGACCTTGACCTCTACCCACCTTGTTTACCATATACGAGGTTATCTAGAGCAAGTATTGAGGTTCTAACCTACAACTTGCTCCTGCTACCAGCTGTACCGCAGCACTGCAATTATTGTCGTGTTCCCTACATGGTCTAGAGGTAAGACGTCGGCTTTTGGGCTGGAAGGTTTGCAATTCAAAGGTTACTGTCAAAGGTGAGAATTGTGTTCATCGAATCCTTGATTCCTTGACGGTTTTAGCCTCCTACACATAATACCGACCACATTACCCTAAAAATCACGTGCCGAAAGTCTGTACACAATTATAATCACTAACACCACATTCCCTATACGCCACTTGGCGTGACGTGGTCCCTTACCTTTTTTTTTTTTTTTTACTTTTACAGTCCCATGGTGTCTGTGTAGGAAGATTCAATGCCTAATCCTATCGGGTACGACGAAAAACAGGAGGTTCGTGAACACCATGCGTACGTTAAGGAACACGTAGTATTTCAAAAACAAATAGGGTATGGCTGCTGTCTGGAAGAATTTTATTGGAAAAAATCTACCCAAAACATGAAGATTCTCGATGATGTCAAATAAGAGCATTTCTGAAGTCGGAGAATATCTGCATGTATGGCGAGGGACACTTGCACATACTTCTACCGGCGTGAATAAAAGTAAAAAAACGGATATATCAAATTTCACACAAAATTCAGTCCATTGGGACTTTTCTATAGATATAAAGGTGATGGACGCAAACAAAAACAACAAGAAAGGACTTCAGAAACGACATTCAATTCCTCATATCAATCCCTCATATCAATCCCTCATATCAATCCATCATATCAATCCATCATATCAATCCCTCATATCAATCCCTCATATCAATCCCTCATATCAATCCCTCATATCAATCCATCATATCAATCCCTCATATCAATCCCTCATATCAATCCCTCATATCAATCCCTCATATCAATCCCTCATATCAATCCATCATATCAATCCCTCATATCAATCCCTCATATCAATCCCTCATATCAATCCATCATATCAATCCATCATATCAATCCCTCATATCATTCCCTCATATACATCCCTCATATCAATCCATCATATCAATCCCTCATATCAATCCATCATATCAATCCCTCATATCAATCCCTCATATCAATCCCTCATATCAATCCATCATATCAATCCCTCATATCAATCCATCATATCAATCCCTCATATCAATCCATCATATCGTGTCTCATATCAATCCCTCATATCAATCCCTCATATCAATCCCTCATATCAATCCCTCATATCAATCCCTCATATCAATCCCTCATATCAATCCCTCATACTGTTGGTTTACACTACTAATTTGAAATATCACTTTCGTTCCTACATACCGCGGTTTTACTCATCACTTTCATCCCTACATATTTTATGTTTACCCATCACTTTCATCCCTACATATTTCATGTTTACTCATCACTTTCATCCCTACATATTTTATGTTTACTCATCACTTTCATCCCTACATATTTTATGTTTACTCATCACTTTCATCCCTACATATTTTATGTTTACTCATCACTTTCATCCATACATATTTTATGTTTACTCATCACTTTCATCCCTACATATTTTATGTTTACTCATCACTTTCATCCCTACATATTTTATGTTTACTCATCACTTTCATCCATACATATTTTATGTTTACTCATCACTTTCATCCCTACATATTTTATGTTTACTCATCACTTTCATTCCGGCATACGTGTTCAACCTCTTTGTTAGTCAATTAATCTACTCATCCCTCTGTTTAATTGCTATTTTCAATCAATTAATCTACTCATCCCTCTGTTTAATTGCTATTTTCAATCAATTAATCTACTCATCCCTCTGTTTAATTGCTATTTTCAATCAATTAATCTACTCATCCCTCTGTTTAATTGCTATTTTCAATCAATTAATATACTCATCCCTCTGTTTAATTGCTATTTCCAATCAATTAATCTACTCATCCCTCTGTTTAATTGCTATTTTCAATCAAACGCTATCACAACCACCATCACTATCATAATATTCCATATTATCGTTATTAGCAAATGCCACAAATACTTTTTTTTTTTAATGTGATCCACGTCACTTTCTAACTCCAAGTTTAATTCTCGTACACAGTCAACGGTAGAAGATTTCGCCCGTGGATCTACCTCGAGACCTACAGGGCGAGAGAAGCTGCGATCTAATCTAACCAGAGCCTCCATCACACGCTTTTGTTTCTCCATTTTCTCACGATTATCCATTTTGTTTATCATGTAGATTGGAGGCAGCCACAGGAGAATACTCAACACGACGACAGCCAGTACAATATTTGCCTTCATAAAAGACGCTATCTCTGATGGTCGCAGGCTTGGGAGAAATGAGTATATTCGTTGAACAGTAGATTGTACGTCTGACTGGCAGAGACCTCGTTGACAGTAACCCGCATAACAGGGTCGGCCGTCATGTACTGTTTCGTTAGAGTACGCTTTACAAGGGCCAGATTTGCCCAATTTCCTATCCTCATAGCAGCACCACTTACAGGCTTCTTCATTTGATTGACACAGGCATCCTTTCAAAGGACGCATTTCTCGAATGGACTTCACTTCACAGAAGCCCCTGCATATGCCGCGATAGCACTGTCCTTGGTCTTTACAGGTTTTCCAGTTCTCCATATTCTCTGGTTCAGGACATTTAAAACCTGTCCCAGTGCAATAACTTGCTTTTCTGCATTCTTGCAGTTCTCGATGATAACATGCTTTTCCCTTTGGAGCGTAGGTGCAATTTTCACAGCAACCATAATTCATGGAACTGCATAATGCACCTGGCTTCAGTTTGCAGGTATTAAGGCAGCAAGAGTCGTTGTTGACAAAACCAAAAATGCCCCCATCACACTCTTCCTTCTGATCAATGGCTCCATTGCCACAAAATGTAGCGATACTACTCCTGTCCCTCAAGCACGTGACTTTAGCCAGAACATTGGCAATGAGTCTTCTAGAACAGGGGGAAAATTTATTGTGGTTTTCTAATTCACCACTTACCGACCTTGGCCACATGAGAAAATTACCGCCCTCATTTTCAGGCCTCGAGCACTCTGTGGTCCTCGTGTCGTGCTCACTTCCAAAGTTATGGCCAATTTCATGAGCGAAGACTAGGTTCATTTGTAGTGTAGAAACATGTCCTTCAACCTTGTCGGAACCAGACGTCAAACCGCTATTTCGCTTTTTCAAGTTGGGGTATGTTGGGGCACAGATAGAACCCATCCATGCTAAACCAAGAATTCGGTCTGGGAAAGGATAGTCTGTCAGCAAGTGATTCACACAATATGATTTGCCTAAGCTCATAATTGTTGAGTACGTAGCAAATGCATCTAATTTCTTGTAGACTGTCCACTCCTTATTTTCATTGAAGTGAACGAATCTATAGGTTGGATGACGTTCAGTATAAGATGAATACAGAATTATCTTCACCACTTTGATGCCAACATTAGTGAAACGACTTTTTCCGTTATCAAATATGGTTTTTGTATACAAAACGTCTGCAAAGTCTATAAAAGAATACATTATAGATGAGCATAAGAAGACAACATTATCACATATTCTTTTGAAAAATGAGTAATCTCCAACATAAATTTATTTCCGGTCTGTGATCGTTACCCTATGCTATAGTAATTGAGAACGTCATCGTGTAAGACACTACTGCAATAGCCAATTTTTTAGTTGGCTGCGTGGTAGTGTGCCAAGCGTTCGGCTTCTCGTGGCAAGGCGCGGTGCCACTGAGTACGGGTTCGATCCCACTTCGGACTATATATTGTTCTTCGTTTTTTTCTATTGTTGTTTGTCTGTCAATTTTTCCGAGTGCTAACACATACTTCTTTGTTCTATTATTCCCAGCCTATGACAACCTGCACCATCATAGCAAGAGACAGAGTGGAATGGTGCTCCATGGTAGCCAACCTTCGATGCGGACACGACACTCGATGATGATGAGAATGGCCTATATATTTCAAACCGTCTGTAGTTGAGAAATGAAAACGGGAAACCCCGTAAGGGTGCACATTGTCTATTACTCTTTTCATGAACGTCATAGTTGTGGTAGCTGCGAGGAAGATGTACATCATGGCCACTTGTCCATCCACCCGTTAAAGATTAGCCTCACAAAGATGTACAAACATGTGGCTTCTTATCTTGCTTTTTCAACTCTATGCAGGTGAGACAGTTTGTGTTGCAAACTTAAAGTATTTCGAGACACTCAGTTACGTGGCGTCCACGACAAAGGTGAAGAGATCTAGCGACGGCGCCAAACAACTGATGACATATGTTACCTTCAAAGCCTTTGATCGCAACTTTGACCTAACCCTCACACCAGACACTCATCTCCTGGCTGAGGGGTTTACTGCAACTCTAATCCATGAGGATGGAAGTTATAATGATTTTGAAATTGAGCAAAAAACAATATTCTCGGGATACCTGACAGAGAATCCAGACGTGAGAGTCTACGCACACATGGAACATGTCTTGTGGACCATTCGGGTCTATGAAAAGGACAACATTCTTCTATTAGAGCCAGCATGGAGACTATTAAATGAAGCAGAGAACCCCAGCAACGATACAATGGTGGTATATAAATCTTCCGACCTCACTGCCAGCGGTTCTAAATTCTGCGGTGTAGAAGGTCAAGAGTCAGTTTACTCTAACATGGAGAACTCATGGCTGAAGCCATCAAGTTACATCAATGTTCCAAGCGGCACATTCCTAAATGAGAGTGGTGACCGCGGGAGAGACAGGAGAGCACAGAGCAAAGATGCTACCTGTATGGTATTTCTTGTTGGAGATTACTCATTTTTCAAAAGAATATGTGATAATGTTGTCTTCTTATGCTCATCTATAATGTATTCTTTTATAGACTTTGCAGACGTTTTGTATACAAAAACCATATTTGATAACGGAAAAAGTCGTTTCACTAATGTTGGCATCAAAGTGGTGAAGATAATTCTGTATTCATCTTATACTGAACGTCATCCAACCTATAGATTCGTTCACTTCAATGAAAATAAGGAGTGGACAGTCTACAAGAAATTAGATGCATTTGCTACGTACTCAACAATTATGAGCTTAGGCAAATCATATTGTGTGAATCACTTGCTGACAGACTATCCTTTCCCAGACCGAATTCTTGGTTTAGCATGGATGGGTTCTATCTGTGCCCCAACATACCCCAACTTGAAAAAGCGAAATAGCGGTTTGACGTCTGGTTCCGACAAGGTTGAAGGACATGTTTCTACACTACAAATGAACCTAGTCTTCGCTCATGAAATTGGCCATAACTTTGGAAGTGAGCACGACACGAGGACCACAGAGTGCTCGAGGCCTGAAAATGAGGGCGGTAATTTTCTCATGTGGCCAAGGTCGGTAAGTGGTGAATTAGAAAACCACAATAAATTTTCCCCCTGTTCTAGAAGACTCATTGCCAATGTTCTGGCTAAAGTCACGTGCTTGAGGGACAGGAGTAGTATCGCTACATTTTGTGGCAATGGAGCCATTGATCAGAAGGAAGAGTGTGATGGGGGCATTTTTGGTTTTGTCAACAACGACTCTTGCTGCCTTAATACCTGCAAACTGAAGCCAGGTGCATTATGCAGTTCCATGAATTATGGTTGCTGTGAAAATTGCACCTACGCTCCAAAGGGAAAAGCATGTTATCATCGAGAACTGCAAGAATGCAGAAAAGCAAGTTATTGCACTGGGACAGGTTTTAAATGTCCTGAACCAGAGAATATGGAGAACTGGAAAACCTGTAAAGACCAAGGACAGTGCTATCGCGGCATATGCAGGGGCTTCTGTGAAGTGAAGTCCATTCGAGAAATGCGTCCTTTGAAAGGATGCCTGTGTCAATCAAATGAAGAAGCCTGTAAGTGGTGCTGCTATGAGGATAGGAAATTGGGCAAATCTGGCCCTTGTAAAGCGTACTCTAACGAAACAGTACATGACGGCCGACCCTGTTATGCGGGTTACTGTCAACGAGGTCTCTGCCAGTCAGACGTACAATCTACTGTTCAACGAATATACTCATTTCTCCCAAGCCTGCGACCATCAGAGATAGCGTCTTTTATGAAGGCAAATATTGTACTGGCTGTCGTCGTGTTGAGTATTCTCCTGTGGCTGCCTCCAATCTACATGATAAACAAAATGGATAATCGTGAGAAAATGGAGAAACAAAAGCGTGTGATGGAGGCTCTGGTTAGATTAGATCGCAGCTTCTCTCGCCCTGTAGGTCTCGAGGTAGATCCACGGGCGAAATCTTCTACCGTTGACTGTGTACGAGAATTAAACTTGGAGTTAGAAAGTGACGTGGATCACATTAAAAAAAAAAAGTATTTGTGGCATTTGCTAATAACGATAATATGGAATATTATGATAGTGATGGTGGTTGTGATAGCGTTTGATTGAAAATAGCAATTAAACAGAGGGATGAGTAGATTAATTGATTGGAAATAGCAATTAAACAGAGGGATGAGTATATTAATTGATTGAAAATAGCAATTAAACAGAGGGATGAGTAGATTAATTGATTGAAAATAGCAATTAAACAGAGGGATGAGTAGATTAATTGATTGAAAATAGCAATTAAACAGAGGGATGAGTAGATTAATTGATTGAAAATAGCAATTAAACAGAGGGATGAGTAGATTAATTGACTAACAAAGAGGTTGAACACGTATGCCGGAATGAAAGTGATGAGTAAACATAAAATATGTAGGGATGAAAGTGATGAGTAAACATAAAATATGTATGGATGAAAGTGATGAGTAAACATAAAATATGTAGGGATGAAAGTGATGAGTAAACATAAAATATGTAGGGATGAAAGTGATGAGTAAACATAAAATATGTATGGATGAAAGTGATGAGTAAACATAAAATATGTAGGGATGAAAGTGATGAGTAAACATAAAATATGTAGGGATGAAAGTGATGAGTAAACATAAAATATGTAGGGATGAAAGTGATGAGTAAACATGAAATATGTAGGGATGAAAGTGATGGGTAAACATAAAATATGTAGGGATGAAAGTGATGAGTAAAACCGCGGTATGTAGGAACGAAAGTGATATTTCAAATTAGTAGTGTAAACCAACAGTATGAGGGATTGATATGAGGGATTGATATGAGGGATTGATATGAGGGATTGATATGAGGGATTGATATGAGGGATTGATATGAGGGATTGATATGAGACACGATATGATGGATTGATATGAGGGATTGATATGATGGATTGATATGAGGGATTGATATGATGGATTGATATGAGGGATTGATATGAGGGATTGATATGAGGGATTGATATGATGGATTGATATGAGGGATTGATATGATGGATTGATATGAGGGATGTATATGAGGGAATGATATGAGGGATTGATATGATGGATTGATATGATGGATTGATATGAGGGATTGATATGAGGGATTGATATGAGGGATTGATATGATGGATTGATATGAGGGATTGATATGAGGGATTGATATGAGGGATTGATATGAGGGATTGATATGAGGGATTGATATGATGGATTGATATGAGGGATTGATATGAGGGATTGATATGAGGGATTGATATGAGGGATTGATATGATGGATTGATATGATGGATTGATATGAGGGATTGATATGAGGGATTGATATGAGGAATTGAATGTCGTTTCTGAAGTCCTTTCTTGTTGTTTTTGTTTGCGTCCATCACCTTTATATCTATAGAAAAGTCCCAATGGACTGAATTTTGTGTGAAATTTGATATATCCGTTTTTTTACTTTTATTCACGCCGGTAGAAGTATGTGCAAGTGTCCCTCGCCATACATGCAGATATTCTCCGACTTCAGAAATGCTCTTATTTGACATCATCGAGAATCTTCATGTTTTGGGTAGATTTTTTCCAATAAAATTCTTCCAGACAGCAGCCATACCCTATTTGTTTTTGAAATACTACGTGTTCCTTAACGTACGCATGGTGTTCACGAACCTCCTGTTTTTCGTCGTACCCGATAGGATTAGGCATTGAATCTTCCTACACAGACACCATGGGACTGTAAAAGTAAAAAAAAAAAAAAAAGGTAAGGGACCACGTCACGCCAAGTGGCGTATAGGGAATGTGGTGTTAGTGATTATAATTGTGTACAGACTTTCGGCACGTGATTTTTAGGGTAATGTGGTCGGTATTATGTGTAGGAGGCTAAAACCGTCAAGGAATCAAGGATTCGATGAACACAATTCTCACCTTTGACAGTAACCTTTGAATTGCAAACCTTCCAGCCCAAAAGCCGACGTCTTACCTCTAGACCATGTAGGGAACACGACAATAATTGCAGTGCTGCGGTACAGCTGGTAGCAGGAGCAAGTTGTAGGTTAGAACCTCAATACTTGCTCTAGATAACCTCGTATATGGTAAACAAGGTGGGTAGAGGTCAAGGTCAAGCAAGAGACGTGAATCAGCGCTTTAGCACGCCAGTTTCCACCCATATGTGCTCGGCCGCCTATCCAGGAGTGTTAGGAGACTTCTGGATAGTGTCGCTTCAAGCATCGAAACTCACGATGCGAGGCAGCATTCCTCGCCTTCCCAGATTACTACCCTGGTAGCCATTTCTGCCAGCGCCTGTGTCGATCGCGGGGATATTCTTCTCCAGCTACGAGTACAACTCACACACTGCTTCTAGCGGGAATCGAACACAGATTGTCCGAACGTCGGTAGCCCTGTCGGGTGGTTTTCCCAACTAGGCTACCGAAGCCCCCCCCCCTCACACAGTAAGCAAAATAAAGTAAAGTACCCCCGTCACGCCAAGTGCCGGCGTATAGGGAATATGGCATTAGTGACCATAAATTTTACAGACCTTCGGCACATGATTTTTGGGGTAATGTGGTCGGTATTACGCCCGTGTCGCTTTACTTTCCCAGAAAAAAAATCCGGTACCCATTTAAGGCTGGGTGAACCCGGAAGACGTCGGTTGGGATCGAGCTCTACCCCTTGTCCTTTGTAGTCTTGTTCACTAACCACTGAGGTATTGCGGCTCCCCCCCCCCCACAAGGTGGGTACAAAATAGATTACGAGAGGTTCAAACCGGATGATCGCAGCGGATACACCCCATATTGACATAGATGCGTTCTATTTAAGAGATTGAATGAAAGTTGTGGCAGTTAAAGCGCTCATTACAGCACTTAAATGAAAGAACATAAAATAATCTACTCAGAGCAAACGTATGTCATTTGAAAGGTGCAATGTTTCCAATCTGATCTCAACAAAGAAAATATGTGAAAACTTAAACATACATTAGCTGCTCATTTTTTTTTTTATAGATGACTTGTATTTACATTTATTTAACGTAAATTCATTCTGCATTTATTCTTTCTGTTCTTTTCTTTCTTTTTTTCTTTTATGCATCTTATACTGTCTTGAACCGTTGCAGAAGAAAAGAAAAATGTATTAAAATAATATGACGACTCTAGACGTTGTATTATTTGTTATGTTTTGGTTACATCCCTTACCGGATGTGATGTCATTCTTGTACGCATTTCGTCGCTGTTATAATTGACACTAATTTCCATTTATCACTATAACCACACCTGGTCTCAGCAGTGAGGCCCGGCTTGAAACGTCAATTACTCATCGATGAAAAAAATGTGAGTACCTCCGAAAACGGAGTTATCTGCCTGTACGGTGAGGGACCACTGCGCGCACGGCTGCCAGGGAAAAACGAATTAACACGCAAAAATTCAGTTCATAGTCTCAAGGGACTTCCGCCAGAAGTGAAAGCTGGCAAACGCAAAAAAAAAAATTAAATTTATCGAGTTACATTACTGATTTTACCTTTAACTTGAAAGTGTTTAATGTTTTAAGCAACTTTATTTGAAGTTGAGGTGGGCAATGCTATATCTGAAAGTGTTTAATGCTTTAAGCAACTTTATTTGAAGTTGAGGTGAGCAATGCTATATCTGAAAGTGTTTAATGTTTTAAGCAACTTTATTTGAAGTTGAGGTGGTCAATGCTATATCTGAAAGTGTTTAATGTTTTAAGCAACTTTATTGGAAGTTGAGGTGGGCAATGCTATATCTGAAAGTGTTTAATGTTTTAAGCAACTTTATTTGAAGTTGAGGTGGGCAATGCTATATCTAAGTGTTTGCAAACCTCACACTATCATTAAGCCATTCATGTTTTTTCAACTGGCATGACTGTGCAGTTCAGTCTGTGATTGCATTGCTCGGTCAACTTAAAGCCAAGCAGGGCTTATGTTCTTTATGCCACTCCTGTAATGTTAAACAGACCCCATTTTCTGCACAATTTCAATCACGTTATTTAAACGTCCGTTCTAAAACTCATGCTCTCAAATTTCATCAATTATCTCGCAAGCCCCTGGATGGATTACCGTGATTTTTTGCATGTAGTCTTAAATTGTCCATAATGTTACGACTTCATAATTTTAAATAGTGCACATTATACGGTTTCCTTTAAAACGGCAACTTTTTAAAATTTTTGTCGGCTTAGTAACTATCGTGTCGGTAAAAAATAGATTTTACTGTAATAGATAAATCTTGTGTAGACTTTTGATAAGCTGCAGTAACAGACACTAAGTTTGCACCACTTAGTTCATCATAAGTGCTATTTTGAGGGCTAATTACGTTTTTTTTTATAAATGCGCATATAGCAGTGACGAGTTGAAACTGTAAAGATTATATTATTTTCATTTCACTATAACAAATTTAACTATGTGTGTGTGTGTATACCAAATATATAACAAAATAAAAATCATTTGTTTGTTTCCAATTAATTTTTCTTGTTTGTAACGTCATAATAGTAAACAGTTGAAATAAAAAAAATGTCAACAATTGAAACGAAACGGTTATTTAATGAAAACATTTTGAAAATGAGCGTGAGTTTTGGAACGGCCTATAAAAGGTAGCGTTCTTTATTGTATTTTATTTTTATGGTAATTGACAATGATAATATTGTGGCTATTTACATGATATTTTATATTTTTTAGAAGATATCTACTCTATTACCCATTTCCGAACTATAATTTGAGTATATGATCATTTTCCTATACATCTAAGCTTAGCAAATGGAATGTTGCAGACGTTTCGGCTTCTTTTGTCCTGCAGCTTTGCGCCGTTCAGAACGAAGGTATGTACAGCTTTACGTCGTTCAGAACGAAGGTATGTACAGCTTTACGTCGTTCAGAACGAAGGTATGTACAGCTTTACGTCGTTCAGAACGAAGGTATGTACAGCTTTACGCCGTTCAGAACGAAGGTATGTACAGCTTTGCGCCGTTCAGAACGAAGGTATTTACAGCTTTACGCCGTTCAGAACGAAGGTATGTACAGCTTTGCGCCGTTCAGAACGAAGGTATGTACAGCTTTACGCCGTTCAGAACGAAGGTATGTACAGCTTTACGTCGTTCAGAACGAAGGTATGTACAGCTTTACGCCGTTCAGAACGAAGGTATGTACAGCTTTGCGCCGTTCAGAACGAAGGTATTTACAGCTTTACGCCGTTCAGAACGAAGGTATGTACAGCTTTGCGCCGTTCAGAACGAAGGTATGTACAGCTTTACGCCGTTCAGAACGAAGGTATGTACAGCTTTACGCCGTTCAGAACGAAGGTATTTACAGCTTTACGCCGTTCAGAACGAAGGTATGTACAGCTTTGCGCCGTTCAGAACGAAGGTATGTACAGCTTTACGCCGTTCAGAACGAAGGTATGTACAGCTTTACGCCGTTCAGAACGAAGGTATTTACAGCTTTACGCCGTTCAGAACGAAGGTATGTACAGCTTTGCGCCGTTCAGAACGAAGGTATGTACAGCTTTGCGCCGTTCAGAACGAAGGTATGTACAGCTTTGCGCCGTTCAGAACGAAGGTATGTACAGCTTTGCACCGTTCAGAACGAAGGTATGTACGGCTTTGCGCCGTTCAGAACGAAGGTATGTACAGCTTTTCTGGGTATTGTATTCAGTTGTGTACCATGAGTCGTCCTCTTGAATCTTGTAACGACTCTGTAAAACTGAACATGCAATTTGTCATGGATTTTCTGTAGGTCATGTAACTTTATGTTTCCTCATGATGTATCCTTGTTCTGTAGGTCATGTAGCTTTATGTTTCCTCATGATGTATCCTTGTTCTGCAGGTCATGTAACTTTATGTTTCCTCATGATGTATCCTTGTTCTGCAGGTCATGTAGCTTTATGTTTCCTCATGATGTATCCTTGTTCTGCAGGTCATGTAGCTTTATGTTTCCTCATGATGTATCCTTGTTCTGCAGGTCATGTAGCTTTATGTTTCCTCATGATGTATCCTTGTTCTGCAGGTCATGTAACTTTATGTTCCTCATGATGTATCCTTGTTCTGCAGGTCATGTAGCTTTATGTTTCCTCATGATGTATCCTTGTTCTGCAGGTCATGTAGCTTTATGTTTCCTCATGATGTATCCTTGCTCTGCAGGTCATGTAGCTTTATGTTTCCTCATGATGAATCCTTGTTCTGCAGGTCATGTAACTTTATGTTTCCTCATGATGTATCCTTGTTCTGCAGGTCATGTAACTTTATGTTTCCTCATGATGTATCCTTGTTCTGCAGGTCATGTAGCTTTATGTTTCCTCATGATGTATCCTTGCTCTGCAGGTTGGTTTGGTTTCATTAATGATCAGATATCCAGACTTTCTGATATTCTGTATAAACATTAGCTAGCGCTGTTACTCCCGTATTATTTGTATTTTTAAGTCAGTCTCAATTATGTGCAAGTGTGTGTGTGTACAATTCACATAGAATTTATATTTGAAGCTATATGTGTATATTGTTATGTTTCACTATGTATAGATATATATGTATTGCAAATTATGACCTATGGAAGTGAATCATGGACAGCTGACAAACAATGAAAATATGATTAGAGACCACAGAGATGGGAACTCTTAGAAGAACCTTGAAAGTTCTCTGGACAGCTAAAAAGGCCAACGGCGGCATTCTCAAAGAGGCCAACAAGAACAGAGAGCTTATAAAAACATAATAAAGAAAGAATCGACATTTTTTGGGACACCTTAAGAAGATCAATATTATAGTACTTGGTTACAACTGGAAAAAAACAGGGAAAGAGAGATCGCGAAAGACAATTAGAAGAGATGCTGGATAGCGTCGTGTCATGGCATAGAAAACAGTCAATCACAGAATTGTTACCATGTACTGTGGATAGAGTTTTATGGAAGGACATGATGGCCTACGCCAGCCGATATGACACATGATGGTGATACAAACTGGTTGACTTTTTTATGTTCTATATACACATTTGCTGGCATCATTACACCAGTACTATTATTGAAAAATGTATAACCAATTCAGTGTAATAGTGAAAAATACAAGGACATCCCAATGCAAGTAAAACAGACAAAAAGAGGTAGTGGCTGAATCAATAACTTGTCAAAATATAGTGGTTTTTTTTTTCAAAGTAAAACAGAAAAAAATGCAAAAAATTTGTCAAAAACATAAAATCCAGGAGAAGATTTCAGTTGAGACAAGCGAAACTATATAATGGTCAAAAGAAGATAATGATATAAACAGAGAAAGCTTCAGAGTAGCTGATCGTGGGAGCCACGTTCAGGACAGAGTAACTGCTCATGAGAGCCAAGTTCCAACAAAAGACAAGCAGCTAGATAATGATACCTTACATACAGAGTGTACCAAAAATCCCAAAACAAAGATAACGTACATAGAATGAATACGGTTGTTATAGTATTTATTTAAAGTCAATGTTGACATACGCAATTTGTTTACATATGTATCGATAGTTTGTTTGTTCTACATGCATTGTTTACGTGAAAGTCAACCCATGCTAATTCAAAAGACTACCTCTGCTACTTCAAAAGTCGCCTACTGCTAATTCAAAAGTCGACCCATGCTAATTCAAAAGCCGACCCATGCTAAATCAAAAGTCGACCAATGCTAATTCAAAAGACGACCTCTACTAATTGAAAAGTCGACCTCTGCCAAATTCTGACTATGCATCTAAGATTTTCGTGGGTTTGGGAATAACTTTTTTGACTTTTGGCACTAAGTTTTCTGACCTGTGATGATCACCATTATTGGCCCTACTTGTGATATTTGTCAGCACATGTGTACGAGGGTCAACCCATGTAAACAGTAAGAGGGTCAACCCATATAAACAGTACGAGGGTCAACCCATATAAACAGTAAGAGGGTCAACCCATATAAACAGTAAGAGGGTCAACCCATATAAACAGTACGAGGGGTCAACCCATATAAACAGTAAGAGGGTCAACCCATATAAACAGTACGAGGGTCAACCCATATAAACAGTACGAGGGTCAACCCATATAAACAGTACGAGGGTCAACCCATATAAACAGTACGAGGGTCAACCCATATAAACAGTATGAGGGTCAACCCATATAAACAGTACGAGGGTCAACCCATATAAACAGTACGAGGGTCAACCCATATAAACAGTACGAGGGTCAACCCGTATAAACAGTACGAGGGTCAACCCGTATAAACAGTACGAGGGTCAACCCGTATAAACAGTACGAGGGTCAACCCATATAAACAGTACGAGGGTCAACCCATATAAACAGTACGAGGGGTTTCCCAGCCCTAGCGATACCTGACACTACCTTCTTCATCATCATCATGTGCCATACCGGTTGGCGTAGGCGATCATGTCCCTCCACAATCATCTATCTACTGTGCTTCGTATCAGTTCTGTTGTTGACTGCTTTCCATGCCATGACACCAAGCTATCCAGTAATTTCCCTCTTTGTGGTCCGCGATCTCTCTTTCCTTTTATTTTGCTAGTTGTAACCAACTTTCCTCTTCTCATGGTGTGCTTGAAAAATGTTGATTGTTTCTTTCTGATGTTTTTTAGGAGCTGCCTTTTTGTGTTGGCCTCTTTGAGAACTTCCTCATTGGTCTTTTTAGCTGCCAGGGAACTTCCAACATTCTTCTGATGAATCCCCTCTCTGTGGCCTCTAATCGTCTTTTCATTTGTTTGTCTACTGTCCATGATTCGCTTCCACAGGTTAGAATTGGTTCTATATAGCACCGATGAACTCTCTTTCTCATTTCTATTGACATAGATTTGTTGCATAAGATATTTTTCATTTTCTGAAATGCTATTTTGGCCTGAGCTATTCTGCTTTTTATTTCCGTGGTTTCTTCGATATAACCGTTACTTCTGTTTTCTTACTATTCAGACTGACGCCTTTCTTGATGCTTTCTTTTACTGTTATGTCTATCATTTCTTGTAGTTCATTCTCTGTCTCTGCTATTAAGACTATGTCAACTGCATGTCGCAAATTATTTATGTTGTGACCGCTGACTTTAATTTTTTTTCTCTACTATTGATCTCATAATATGTGTCGCTGTAAAGTGAAAACAAATCCGGCGACAGAACACAGCCTTGTCTGACACTGTTAATTTGTATAGCTGCTGTTTGTTGCCAGTATATGTTTTTTTTTATGATTCGTAGATCCTTGCTATCAATGTCTAATTTTTCCAGCATATTGATTATTTCCACATGCTTTACTTTGTCAAATGCTTTTGTGTAGTCTATAAAGTACATATATAGATCTTTCTTCACCTCTATAGATCTTTCTATCAATGTTCTTAAGATGTATATTCCATTATTGGTTCCCTTTCCTTACATAAATCCACATTGTTCCTCACTTATTTCTGGAGTGCTCTATAAAGCTTACAGTGTTCCAGCTGCCAGTTCTCCATAAGACAGATTATTTATTATTAGGTCACATTTCCTTTGCAGAATGTTGTATTCACCTCAATCCGTCTGAAAGAATGTATGTCTCCTGCCAGTATCCTCACACATTTCTATGTTACTGTTCTTTGTCACTTTTATGCTCTGAAACCATTTTCTTCATGGTGTGTCCTGATGCATCATCCTGAAACCATGCCTCCAATTATTCATGTTTTCTCCAGCTCGCCGTGTCTTTAACGTGGCCATTGTATTTTATTTTTCTCCGCAGATTTGTTTAATGTTTAAATCTTTTAATATGTTTTTATTGCTCTTGTTTCATTTTCCAACGTATCATAAGAATTTTCTTTAGCATTGTGTTTCGAATTAATTGATTTTTTTTCATCGCTTTCCTTGATTGTCTATGATTCGCATCTATGTATTGTTATCGCGAACATAGGTGTCCACAATAATTGTAACTGCCTTGCTGGTAATGTGCCATACGTTCTTCATGGATTTCATTTGTGTGCTGCTTTGGCAAATCTTCTTTTGATCTCTTTCTGACAGTCTCCATTGTTAGTAACTACAGATCTAAGACTTTCATATTTTGTTACAATTTCTGGTTCTTCGCCGGTTATAGGGTTTCAAGTGACAGGTAGGATTTGTTAAATGTTTTTGCAATAATTATATTCCTCTTGCACGAATTTTAGAGATTTACTGCATCGAATGATAGAAGCGATCAGAGTTCACAAATGTGTGGCAGTGATTGCAATCTTCATGAAGCAACAACACAAAGACCTGACTGTTGGAACATAGTAACACATTCCGTGCCTAACAACAGGCGTCTTGTCGGCATGAATTACACATTTATAATTATCTTCTGCGATATTGTTCGGAGACTGTTGTGAAGCTATGGATATAACGAATAATGACGTGAAAACTTTGCTGCAAGAATTTCCAAATGATGACGCACTGTGTTGTTGCTCATTTAGTTCACTCAAGTTGAAAGTAAAATAAAAGTACAGAAATTGTCGTCATTTTTCTGATGGAATCAGAAATTTAAAATCAAATGAAAAATGTACCTTCTTTTCTGAACCATCTTTTTCTTCATTAATTCCAGAATATCTAATTGTAAAACGTCAATCAGAACATTGCCATTACAAGATAACGTGACAAAAAAGATGTTTTTTTACAACGTCGCATTTTTTGAGGTAACGAAATAAAAGAATTACGTAGTTATGGCTAATGTTTAAGTTTTGTTGGAATATAAAGACAGAGATAGTTGGGAATTTCGTTTTTGCTTTAGACACATCCAGTGAAGGTACACTTTTAGCAATCTTTACATATTTAAGAAAGAAAGTAAAGTCTACGCACAATAGTGGCATCATAATACAATTAACGCTTGAACAACAATCCTACACTGTGCATGCTCTTAATGTGCAATTATTCAATCTGTCAGGTTAATTACAATTAACATGTGGTGGAACTTCCGGTCAATATGGCGAATAGGCGGCAGGAACCATTATAGGCTGTGTCTGAAAAGTGTTCCTGGTTGCAGTTTCCTCATATTCCATGTTCGGCTTGCTTCAGGAGCTACTGAGTTTAGCGCTTTGTGCACACCGTGAGCTGTGCGTTTCATCCGTTTTGATCATGTTTCGATATTCCGATTGCTTATGATGAATGATGATATCGTATGACGGGGAACAGATGGCTGTGTTTACTTGCAGTGTGGTTTTGCTTTTTGTCTTTTGGCGCGTGCTGAGACTGCTATGATTGGGACTGCAGCTACCTTTCTTTGTTCGGTAGATGAGATATTAATTCGGATGATTCCACAGTTACGGGCGGTTGAACAATTATGGGGTTTAAGTCGTTTGTATTGATACAGGGGCCATCAAAAACCATAACATGTGGTCCTTAAGTATTTGAATTCTATTTATTTAAAACACTCACTACCGAACTGCACGTTCTACTAAAGTCCGTTCAAAAATTCATAATCACACCTGAATTAGTTTTGCGTGATAACCGTTTGTTATTTTGCTTTCAAATTTTGCGTGCAATCTTAGAATATTGATGACGTTATAGAAATATTTCTTGCTCTGAGAAATTTGATCTAGTTAAAAAGTTTTCTTCTTTATGCAATATTAACTTCACCCTGTTCGAATTTGACACAATTTTAGGATATATACATTAATTTGGTGCGGTCGTTCACGTAAAATAGTTTGGCTATTGCAGAAATACTAACTTCAGGAAAATCCCGTGCACAAAACTAAATTGTTATTGAACGACATGACGCACCACGGCCTTGGCATTAATTACCGAAGGGAATGCGTATCTTTATTAATTTTGTGAAGACTCAGTAGACAATTTGTTGACTTTAAATACCAACATTTATATCTAAATTACAATGAGTTTGAAATGCAAATTTATAACTATGCAAAAGGTTACTTTTTTACTATATCAGCACTTCCTTAGGGAATCCAAGATGGGGCATTTATATTGTGATATTCATGACCCAGAGAGACGAACGCAACTCGCGCTTGGTCTTAATAAATCGTCATTTTCTCGTTGGAATAAACAAGACTCAGAGTGCACTCATGTCAATCAAGGAAGGAAAAGGAAAGTCGACAGCTTTGACATGGATGTCATAAAACGTGAGATATTGAAAATGTTTGCTAATAATGTACTTGTTACTCTCAGGAATTTGAAATTAAAATTGCATGCAGACTGCAATATTGACATTTCTAAAAGTACTCTATGGAAGATTGTGCGAGGAGCCGGCTTCACTTTCAGAAAAACTGTTGGGGGCAGGAATATTATTTGTCAAAAACCACACTTGGTCATTGCTCGAAGCAAATACCTGAGTCAGATCCGTGAGCGGCGGAGTGAACGGTATGATATTGTATATTTGGACGAATCATGGGTCAACGCACACCACACCTATGCTAAAGAATGGCAGTCAGTAAATGGCAAACTCAAAAGAACAATTCCGAGCAGCAAAGGCCAGCGCATTATATTAACTCATGCTGGAAGCACTGAAAACGGCCTTGTCCATGATGCGGGACTTATTTTCCAATCAAAAAGTACCGACGGTAGGGACTACCATACTGAAATGAATGGAAACATTTTCAGGCACTGGTTGGAGAACGATCTTTTACCAATCCTGGAGAGACCTTCATGCATAGTCATGGATAATGCATCATACCACAATGTCGTATCAGCGGAAGACAAAGTGCCTACTGCATCAAATACAAAAGAGCAAATTAGGACATGGCTTGCGAATGAAAATGTAAATTTGACGACACATATTTAAAACCCGAATTGTTACAACTTGTGAAGAATATGAATAAGAAAAAGGTGTACCATGTTGACAAAATCATTGAGAAATACGGCCACACCTCTCTTCGACTCCCTGCATATCATGCGCACCTTAATCCAATCGAACTTGTCTGGGCTCACGTCAAAGGACAAGTTGCAGAACAGAACAGGACGTTTAAAATGTGTGATGTTGAAGTTCGGTCACGCGAGTCTCTCTCAAAAATAGACATTCCGTTCTAGAAGTGTGTTGAACATGTGCTGCGGGTGGAAGATGAGTACTAGAAACGAGATGGATTACTATTTGTCCAGCCAGCAATGATTATCAACCTCTTGGAATCGTCAGATTCGGAATGATTAAAATTAAGATGAATTCAATTCCAGCTGCAGTTAGGACGTCCTGGGGTCTAATGGCGACCGAAGGACAAGACTAATTGTAACCAATTGAATTCATGTTTGCAAATACACATAACGAACAACACCCACAATTAAGCACTGCACTATGTAGATACGCCTCTGACAAGAGTTGCAGTAAACTGGAAAATTTAATACGATTACTGGAAACTCTAAAATTTAAATCAACTTGTGTGATTTCGTCATAAAGGATCAAAGGAATTCGCTGATGTGCAAAATCTGTTGTGTTTTTGGAATAAAAAATACCAAAATCTTTGCGTCATCAATATTCTAAGATTGCATAAAAAATTTGAAACCAAAATAACAAGCGGTTATCACGCAAAACTAATTCAGGTGTGATTATAAATTTCTGAACGGACTATAATAATACACTAGTCACCGAAACAAATTATACATTAGAAAAATTCTATAAATGGCTCATGTGGATTTGTGGAACGTTGGGGCACCAATAATGCAATATACATCTTAAGAACATTGATAGAACGAGCTATAGATGTAAAGAAAGTTCTATATATGCGCTTTATAGACTACACAAAAGCATTTGACAAAGTAATACATGTGGAAATAATCAATATGCTGGAGAAATTAAACATTGATGGCAAGTATTTGTGAATCATAAAATAACACGTACTGGCAACAAACAGCAGCTATACAAATTAGCAACCTAACAGGACAATTCTAATATATAAAACAAGAAGTCAGACAAGGCTGTGTTCTGTCGCCGGATTTGTTTTCACTTTACAGCGAACATATTATGAGATCAATAGTAGACAAAAAAGGAATTGAAGTCAACGGTCACAACATAAATAATTTACGATATGCGGATGACACAGTCTTAATAGCAGAGAATGAACTACAAGAAATGATAGACATAATAGCGGAAGAAAGCAAGAAGAAAGGTCTCAGTCTGAATAGTAAGAAAACAGAAGTAATGGTCATATCGAAGAAACAATCATCACCATCATGCAGCATAAAAATAAACAGGACAAATCTGAAACAAGTGCAACGCGTCAAATACTTGTGCACAAAAATAACATCTGATGGAAGATGCACCACAGAAATAAAAAACAATCAGAATAGCTCAAGACAAATTAGCATTTCAGAAAATGAAAAATGTCTTATGCAACAAATCGATGCTAATGGAAATGAGAGAGTTCATCGGTGCTATATAGAACCAATTCTTACCTATGGAAGCGAATCATGGACAGTAGATACACAAATGAAAAGATGATTAGAGTCCTCAGAGAGGGGATTTCTCAGAAGAATGTTGAAAATTCCCTGGACAGCTGAAAAGACCAATGAAGAAATTCTCAAAGAGGCCAACACAAAAATGTAACTTCTAAAAAACATCAGGAAGAAACAATCAACATTTTTTGGGCACTTCATGAGAAGAGGACAGTTGGAATAATTGGTTGCCACTGGCAAAATAAAACTGTCCTCAAACAGAGGATGTACTGACGCTCTATTCACATCGAAACAGTTTGCATAAAAAACGACAGAACACAATCAAAGTTTATACATAGCTAGCTTTCATTGACCAGGAAAAAGCATTCGACAGAGTAAACAGAGAACAACTGTGAGAGATACTAACAACATAGGGAGTAAGCCAACATCTAACCGACCTAATTAAAAAACTCTACATCAACAGCAGCTTCAGTGTCAGAGCAGCAGCAGGCTGACCACTTCGAAGTTAGATCAGGTGTAAGACAGGGGTGCGTACTATCACCCCTCCCCCCCCCCTTTTACTGTTTATCACATGCATGGACTATATATGCAAGCTAGCCAACCCATCAGAGACAGGAGATCTACGAGCTTTTATTTGCAGACGATCAGGCACTAATACATGCAACAATAGAAGACCTACAAGAACACTTAAACAAACTCAACAGCTCAGGCACAAAATACAACATGAAAATCAACATCAACAAAACAGAAGTCATGAATGTTGCCAAAAATAAACAGAACATCAACATAACTATGGAAGGCAGACAACTAAAACAAGTAGAGGAATTCAAATACCTAGGAAGTTTAGTGACAAACGATAATTCACAAACAGCAGAGATAGAATCAAGATGCAACAAAGCTTTCTCAAATCAACGGACAGTTATCACCACTATTGTCCAACAAGGAAATAACTCTGGAGGCAAAACGAGCACTCTACAATACAATCTTCATCCCAACGTTGTGCTACCAATGCCAGTCCTGGACCCTAGATGCAAGAACAATAAGAAAAATAACCTCTACAGAGATGAAATGTGTTAGACGAATGACAGGAAACAGTCTAAGAGATAAGATCAGAAATGAAGAACAGAGAAAAAAGCTAGGAATAGCCCACGCCATAGAATATATAAGGAAACAACAGATAAAATGGTTTAGCCACGTGACAAAGCAGAAAGATCAAAACACAACACAACGAGCCTTCAGCAAACGTTGTGAGAATACCAGACCCAAGGGTCGACCACGAAAAAGATGGATGGATGGAATAGCAGAAGCACTAGGAAACATAACAGCAGCAGAGGCGAACAGAAGAGCAAAAAACCGCAAATGATATCTCCCCTCGACGCTGAAAGGCAGATGAGGAAGGAAAGTAGAAGAAGAATCAGCTGCAATTAACCTAAGATAAGAAGCCTTTATGCTATTGGTTGTGTACAATTATTACAACCAATGCATACGTTGCAGAAAACATTACCAAAGAATGTTGGTTATTAAAGACAAAAATGTAATATTATTACCAGCACTAACGAACGTATTAAATAACAAAAATAATATTTTCTCTTCTACAGGTCTTAGCTGAGACGGGATCGATGGATAACGATATCATTAAAGGCATCACCAGCTTAAATGTATTGGATGTGTTTCATGTCAACTCAAACTACGGTATCGATATTCTAACTGAGCTGGATATTAAGATGCCCATTGATCAGTACAAAAGTGTGTTCGGCAAGAGCAAGCGCAAAAAAAGGAAAGCACTGAGTAATTTATGGCCTGGCGGGATAGTACATTATGAAATCGCAAGTGATCTCAATTTGGATACGCAATGGACAATCAGGGAAGCTATTAGACACTGGATGCACTATACCTGCCTACATTTTACTGAAAATTTAACGAATTCCAATGGCAGGATTTATTTTATACAGTCAGGTGGTTTTTGGTCATATTTAGGGAAACAGCCGTGGGAACAGCAGAACGTGGGGGTCAATTGGGCACATAGAGGAGCAATCGTACACGAGATTGGGCATGCAATAGGCTTTCATCATGAGATGGTTCGTCCTGATCGAGATAAGTACATCAGATTAACCACGACTCCAGAAGAATTATCAAGCGCCAACTTTAAAATAGCGCCAGACCTTAACACTTACGGTATTGAATACGATTACATGAGCGTCATGCATTATTTTTCTATAGGGGGGGACATTACCACTCTTGATCCCAGATATCAGAATCGTATCGGTCATCATTACGGTCTATCGTTTAAGGATATCAAACTTGCCAACTTGATGTACAATTGCCAGAGTGTCAACGGTAAATGCCCCCCTAAAGAATGTCCCTTCAACGGAATGGTGTTCTTTAAGCCTTTTAAAGATCAGCCTGCATGTGAGTGCTTTTGTGATAGTGGAGATATTTACGATCCTCTTGTGCCATGTTCTTCCATTACTCAAGAGGCTAATGTTTATAACCTCACTTTAAGCGCTCAGGCAAGCTCAATGGCCACTCCTCCTTGTTTAGATCTTCTATCAAACTGTGAGGAGTTAAAAACTAAAGGTCTGTGCCAGAGCGAGCCAACATCGATGCTAAAACAATGCACAAAGACATGTGCATTTTGTGGAAAGGGGGATAATCTGTGTGCTGATTATAGCAGTAGTTGTGCCATTATGGAAGCATATTGTGGAGATCCCGATATGAAGGATTTGATGAGTGATGTGTGCCCAAAAACGTGCAAGATGTGTACAGATACTGCGTCTTCCTGTGATGTTCAACAAACTTTAAATGCAAAATAACAAGCCGAAGATTGCCCTATACTCATTTTGTTGAACATATTTGTTTTTACAGTCAATATATTTGCTGGCTTAACTAATTCAAAAAGAAATAAATGTTCTTTTTTCCAAATAATTGTTCTATACTAACGTGTATTTCATAACACCTGCAAATACTTTACTATCAGCTCCTAGCATTTAAATTCTTTACAAATGGGATAATAATATACGTTACAATGGTCGTTTTCATTTGGCAAACCATTCAACTTTCTTTCAGTTAGCCCCATGTAGTCATACAATCATATTCGTCATTGTGACTAGAGCATTGCTAAATGTCCACAATTTGGACCTTAACTTTCAGTTGAACTTTAGCTATTTGTATATCTTAAAATTAATGCGTTTCTCTTCTTATACACGATTTCGTTTACTTTCTTTTGTTTCTTCTTCTTTACCAATCAACGAACACACAAAAAATTGTGTAATCACGATCTTTATATGTAGAGATGATCTAATCGGTGAGTGGTTTACGTTCATCTTGGAGAGTCAATGCTCATACACAACAGTATATATGGGAATCTGCAGATATTGTATTGTTTATTAATAGTTGCTACAGTCCGCAGGAACCTCTTTTCGTTCTACGCTTCTTACCCTGACTTTCAAATTCAAGTAACTTTCCTTTTTGTCCAGCATTCTCTGCCAGCATTCTCTGGCAGCATTCTCTGGCAGCATTCTCTGGCAGCATTCTCTGGCAGCATTCTCTGGCAGCATTCTCTGGCAGCATTCTCATTTTAACAGTTTTTTTTTCTGTTCTAGTATACATGTTTTCCTTTATTCCTCATTTCAGCTTGTCAGATAACTATTGTCACAAATTACTCTTTCTGTAAAACGGCAACTTCTTTTTTATTTGTCGGCTTAGTAATATGTGTGTTCCGAAAGACGTTGATTTTACTGTAGTTGAAAAATGTATGAGACGTTTGACAAGCCATAAGTTTATCATCAAAATTGTGTTTGTAGAAACGTGTAGATAAAGTACTTGCTATTATTTGAGTTTGTCGTGAAACAACTGTCAATGTTGGAAGGGACCGAGTGAGTCAACATTATCAATAGAACGGATAGTACGTCGTTGTTTCATGTGCAGAAATTGCTTTTTCTTTTATTAAAGAAATCGTTGGAAACGGACATGCTTTACAATTTGATGCCAACAAAATAACAAACAGATTTATTTAGCGGCGGACTTAATCAGATTCATGATTTACATTCATAACTAGAAGAGTCTCAAAGACTGATTGATGTTTTCAGTCAGAACAAACCGTAAATCATCCTTTTTCCAATATCCGCCTTGCTGATATTTACGCTAATTAAACTATGTCTACCTCTGAGAGGTCGAGGTTTGTAATTGCCTGAACAGTCCATAATTTCGAGTATTTATTCTCAGCTGCTACTTGTCCTTCGACTTATGCCCAAATTAATTCAATTAGATTGTAATGTGTCTGATATGGTGGTAGCCTACAAAGTCCATGACCATACTCTTGGGTTAACTTCTCTCTGTGAAATATCTCTGTCCGTTGTGTCTGTTTTACAAACGATAGTGCGAGTCGTTAAATGTTATGTGTTCCGTGTGAACTACAACTTTATGGCATATTTTGTACTCGATGAAGTCAGACATTTGTCACTAGGTTATGATAAGATGCAATACCAGACGAGGACGTCGATTAAATGATGGAAGAACTGTTATCTCAATCCACTTTCTAAATATGGGCCCTTCATCATAGAGTGATAGTCCCGAATGTCTAGACTTTTAAACAAGTACAGCATTCAGCAGCAGCCCATTACTTTTGTTGAATCAACTGAGAGGAAGAGGTATGTTTACAGCTCTCGGAAAAATTGACAAATAACAACAGAAAAAAATATGGACCAAAGCAGGATCGAAAAAATACAGATACACTATGTATTTCCGAGCTGTGATCGCGGCCTTATGCTATAGTCATGAGAACACCTGCGCGAAAGACATTGCCTACGAAGCTATTTTTTTAGTTTTATGTGTCAATTTTTCCGAGTGCTGTAAACATACCTCTTCCTCTGAATTGATTCGCTCATTATCGCCTCGGAAGTTTCCCTCTATAATAATATTCATTTATTATTATGTGTCTCCATTATTTTTGTCACCTGTTTGTCTAAATATTTAGACCTGCCCTTTGCTGCAAGATACTCAACTTTCAAAGCTTCCATATATTTGCCATGCCATTTATTGTTCATTTGTGGGTTCAGCATTGATCTATTTTTAACCAAAATAAACAATATCTTTTACCCATTTAAACTGCTGTTTATTTATGTATTCTATCTTCTTCCTCTTCCCCTTCTATTCTTCTTCTTCTTCTTCCTCTTCTTCTTCTTCTTCTTCTTCTTCTTCTTCTTCCTCTTTCCTTCCTCATCTGCCTTTAGGCGTCGAGGGGAGATATAATTTGCGGTCTTTTGCTTTTCTGTTGGCCTCTGCAGCTGTTATGTTTCCTAGTGCTTCTAATATTCCATCGACCCATCTTTTTTGTAGTCGACCCTTGGGTCTGGTATTCTCACAACGTTTGTTGAAGGCTCGTTGTGTAGTGTTTTGTTCTTTCTGCCTTGTCACGTAGCCAAACAATTTTATCTGTTATTTCCTTATATATTCTATGGCGGGGGCTATTCCTAGCTTTTTCTCAGTTCCTAATTTCTTATCTTATCTCTAAGACTGTTTCCTGTCATTCGTCTAACACATTTCATATCTGTAGAAGTTATTTTTCTTATTGTTCTTGCATCTATGGTCCAGGTTTGGCATTGGTAGCACAACGTTGGGATGAAGATTGTATTGTATAATGCTCGTTTTACCTCCAGAGTTATTTCCTTGTTGGGCAATAGTGGTGATAACTGTCCAATGATTTGACAAGCTTTGTTGCATCTTGATTCTATCTCTGCTGTTTGAGAATTATTGTTTGTCATCAGACAGAAACCTTGCGTGCCAAAATGGCACATATTGCAGAGATCACTGCTTTTAAAATCTATGGCTCTGTTTCCATAACAATGCTTTTTACAATGACAGCTTGTCAAGCCATCGATCAACCTCCTTAGTCGCATCTTACGACATGCCTGGAAGGTCACAGTGTCACTATTCTTTACTTCCCACATAATGAGGCCCCGGTAACACACGGGAGAGGAGCCTCTAAGGCTTACACAACTTTATCTAAAGAACATCAATGTATTCAGATTGCATATATTGTATGTTTCATGTTAGGATCATTATCACTGCACATCGAACGAATCCATAAGTGCTGTGATACTTCCCTCTAGAATCTCGAGAAATATCCGAGGACAATCCTGACCCACGTGCACGAACTCAATAGCACGGCCTGGGATCCACGGTGTGAGTAGGTTTGTACAGACAATTTTGCCCGGACAGCGGCCATATTTTTGGCCCTCTCTGTATTTTTATTTTAAACATTACGGGATCTTTAACCTGCGCGAGTGCACACGGGATCTTTAACGTGCGCGAGTGCACACGGGATCTTCTGTTTATTGCCGTTATCCGAGAGGGCTAGATATAGAACCTCAATAGCCAATAGCTCAGGGAAGGTTAACGTCATAAAGAAACCACCAATTATTTTTTCCTACTTTTAAACAAATCACTACCACCTCTTCTGATGGGCTTCTAGATTACCCCGTCCGCAAGTCACATATACAAACAATTGATAAAAGAATAAACATTTCATATTTGTATACACATTTACAAATTGTAATCTCTCCGGGGCACTAGATGGTCTAGAGGTGAGACGTCGGCATGTGGACAAGAAGGTACCGGTTTCGATCACCACCGCAAGCAGTGGACATTTGTCAAAAGTCTAATTCGTGATTTGTCCCTTAGTTTACCTTCCCCTGGTCTCTGGGTAATGAAATTCGATTTCTAGTCGGGAAAAAGGAGATCCCATTTAGGATAAAGTTCAAGAAATGCAAATAATTGCATCACAATGCTGCAGTGAAGCTAACAATGAGGAGAAATGAAAAAATAGAACCACCTTTCGGCACAAAGGCCTTCAACGTGAACAAACATACAACACACGTACAACACACATACAACACACATACAACACACATACAACACACATACAAATATGTATTTAAAATAAAAAATAAATAATTAAAAAAAACTGAACTAGGAAGAGAAATAAAAAGTAAAGGAGAATAAAATGATAATAAAAAGTTGCCTGTAAGAATCTTGCTTCTGAAGGAACGTAAATGATCCCATTTACACTCACACACATTATGATCCCATTTACACTCACACACATTATGATCCCATTTACACTCACACACATTATGATCCCATTTACACTCACACACATTATGATCCCATTTACACTCACACACATTATGATCCCATTTACACTCACACACATTATGATCCCATTTACACTCACACACATTATGATCCCATTTACACTCACACACATTATGATCCCATTTACACTCACACACATTATGATCCCATTTACACTCACACACATTATGATCCCATTTACACTCACACACATTATGATCCCATTTACACTCACACACATTATGATCCCATTTACACTCACACACATTATGATCCCATTTACACTCACACACATTATGATCCCATTTACACTCACACACATTATGATCCCATTTACACTCACACACATTATGATCCCATTTACACTCACACACATTATGATCCCATTTACACTCACACACATTATGATCCCATTTACACTCACACACATTATGATCCCATTTACACTCACACACATTATGATCCCATTTACACTCACACACATTATGATCCCATTTACACTCACACACATTATGATCCCATTTACACTCACACACATTATGATCCCATTTACACTCACACACATTATGATCCCATTTACACTCACACACATTATGATCCCATTTACACTCACACACATTATGATCCCATTTACACTCACACACATTAAATAACCTTCAGCAGTACAAACTCAAAAATAATTCGCTGTCAGGGCAAGCAAAACTGCCCATCCTTGCCGCAGACGGATGTGTCGGGCGTAGAGGTCGACCGGAAGATATTGTGACGTAGCCGCAAACTAGCGATACAACGCAACCACGCCCATTTAGCGGATACACTATAAAGAGAAGAAGTAAGAAGAGAAGAAGTATAAAGTAATATAACCAACGGTATGTCTCGTTTAGTTGTCATTATGTCAAGATATTAAGATTCTACGTGAAGAATGTTGAGAATACCATGGACAGCTAAGAAGAGTAACGAAAACGTTCTGAGAGAGGTCAAAGCAAAAAGAGAGCTAATTTCCAATTATTAGGAAAAAACAATCATCATATTTTGGCCATGTAATGAGAAGATAACAGCTGGAATATATTGTAACAACTGGGAAAATTAAGGGACGAAGAGATAGAGGGAAGTAAAGAGAAAAGATACCAGACAGCTTAAGAGAATGGCTTGGCAGTAGGTCAACAACAGAAATGATAAATAACTGTAGTGGTCGAAAGTTGTGGAGAGACATGATCACCTACGCCAGCAGGCCCTGTACTTGATGATGATGATGATTCTGACATAGTATTTGGTGTTCAAATGCCACAGAGAAATAACACTGTTTCTAGTACCTGTAATTTGTAAAATTTGAAGTAACAATGTGGCAAGCTGACTGTCAGAAGATGGTGTTTTCTTCCACTAGAGACATCAGAAATAAATGACGAAATATCCCTAACAAAACTGAAAGTCATCTTGACACCAGTACTAGATAAACAACAAAACACATAATGAATCAACATTGTTTCCTTATGTTAAGGATATGTGTATGGTCATTTGATATCCCTGTTTCAACTATTCATGATTACATGTAACAAAACTATTGTTCTAATAATAAATTACCGGAACTTTATTTTTCCAGCCCATAAAAGAAGTAGATCGTGATATTCCATGTCTCTGAAGCTCTCATGTACTAGAATGATTATCTAATGCTATATTTGTTACAATTATCCTATATAGCTAATTTGTCTGTCATTCAGGAACCAGAAGTTGATGTATGAGAATAAAAGATGAGCTGTGATTTCTGCAATATATGCCATTTTGGCACGCAAGGTTTCTGTTTTTGAGATTGTGGTTCTGCCCTATGTGCCGTCTTCGGCTCGAAAGGACAATAAATAGATAGAATAATAGATGAACTCGTAGTCTGAGACAACCAATAATTGGATGCAAATCAAAGTACTCACATTCTTTATGTGTAGAGAAACTATAGTCGGTGTGTAGACTGTGTTCGTCTTTGAGAAGCCAGGCTCACATTCAAGAGTAGGCTAGAAGATGCTGCTGAGGAGGATCATAAGCGTCTACGACTTCCGGTCGCTATAGTAGGGGCGGCGCACAATCAGCTGAACAAGTTTGACCTAATAGTGGTTTGCACCGATAACTGTCTGCGTCAGGTTGGCTGATAGAAGGAGAAATGATAAAATAGCAAAAAATGGTATGTTTAAATCTTTACGTAATTAATGGACGACACAAATTTGAACCACGTTTCGGCTCAATGACCTTACCATTTTTTCCCATTTTTTTAAATTTCTCCTTGACAATCAGCTTTACTGCAGCTTCTCATTTATATGTATTTCTTGACACTGACCCCTGGCTAACAGAAGCTAGGATCGCCGTATTCCTTGTAGTAGTGGCTCTGACTGATATCAAAGACCCAGTGTTGCAGTACCTGTAGGCTGGACAAGTAGTTTGCCACTATTACCTGGGATAGACAAGCTCCAACTTCTCCAGTACGAGCCGGGAATGTAAAAAAAAGCCATTACAAGCCACCACATCAATGAGTAAAAGATCGACTTGCGTCATTCCGTCAAGAGTCAACAGAATGCTGCTGACTGTGTTTATTATCAGTTACTATAATGCAACAGACATTTCTGCTCTGTCAGGACACCAGATACAAGATGCATTTCTGCAATTGTAAGCCTCTAACACAGACCCTCCAATTCAATTTTACCGGGTTTTTTTTTTTTTTCAGCACTCCGACGATAACACTCTGGAAAATCGATTGTGCGCATCCTAGGATGCATGTCACTTCTGTCAACTGAATACCGATTTACGTTCGTCTTTGAAGGTTGCCAGAATACTTTGAATGGTCAAGGGAATCGGTTACTTTTCTTAATTCATTTTCTAACTTCTCCAAATTCAGAATTTTAATGTTCAAAAGTTTAACTGCTTATTTAGCTTCACTATTAAGAGGACATTTGTTCGTATTCGTGTCTTATACAAACATAGATGTCCATTTCACTTTACAACCGAGTACGCTCTGGCAATTCTTACTGTCGGTACGACGCAAATTGGCGCACTAGTTCAACTGATTCATACAAAAGGTGGACAGATTGACTTCAGGGGGGGGGGGGGGGGCGGCCCTCGGTAGCCTAGTTGGGAAAACCACCCGACAGGACTACCGACGTTTGGACAACCCGACTAGACTACCGACGTTTGGACAACCCGACTGGACTACCGACGTTTGGACAACCCGACTGGAGTACCGACGTTTGGACAACCCGACTGGACTACCGACGTTTGGACAAACCGTGTTCAATTCCCGCTTGGAGCAGTGGAGTTGTACTCGTGGTTGGAAAAAAAATACCCCCACGGTATTGGTGATGATGTCCGCCCGATCCATTGGTTGATCGTCCTCAACGACAGCGCAGCTAGCCAACCTGTCCGCTCTTTCATTTCCTCGTACTCCCGCGTGATCAGGAACGTAGACAAAGGTGACCTTACGTAATTGTTTACTTCTACAATGGCTCTACCCATTGCCTGCTACAGAGCCCGCCTCCACTTCTTGTATTATACTCATCGCGTCACTCAGTAAACAGGCGTGGGTGTAGTCTTGTGACTCTAACCAGTTGAATGCCCTGGTCACTGCCATCACCTCCATTGTCATTATACTCGTGGTCATGACGTATATACCACTGTCTACCTTGGCTATTCTGCCTGCCGAGCGTGCTGTAAATGCCCATGCACTCCGTTTTGTGTCGTATACAAATCCGTATGTATAGATGAATGCATCTTTCTTATCGGTGTTATCCCAGATGAGACCATTGATCTTCGCATTGACCACGACTGAGTTATTTTCCCTACATTTCCTGTCGAGTGTGACAATACACGAACATGTTCATCTGAACGAAGTAGGCCCTGGTATCCACTCCTTATATATGGCCCTTTTCGTCTTGTCAGACGGTCTAGTGGAGGCTATTGTGTATTTTTATAGGTTTTGTTTTTATTGAACAGCTTCTCTCGTGGCTAATTCTACCAATGTTTGACAAACACACGTGATCACAGAATGAACAAGTCGGGCCCACTGGTCCACAGAGTTTTCCATCCTTTTTCATGAGTCTTTTGTCTTCTAAGTTTTGCCTTAGCACAGTTTCAAATGATGTTATACCGTTCCTTATACATGCTGTCCGTGATGTTCGATCACTTGCCAGATGTCTCCAGTCGTATTCACATATGGAGAAGTCATTCATATCCACTTCTCGCCAGCGTTGATATTGGTAAGCCCACAGACCTGTTGGATGACATCATCTGCTCAGCCCACCCATGATTTTCTTCTTTTTAGCCTGATACTTTTCCCTGTGTTGAGCTCGTGGTGCAATGGATGCTCCTTATCTGCACTTATCTTCAGGTATGTTCGGGTCCTCCAGATCTTGATCGTGTTATCCATGATTGAAAAGTGAAGAAGATACCTTATTGCTACACAGGGAGTGTCCCTCGTACACCCCAAAATAATGCGCATTACTTTATTTTGTATTTTCTCCTGCCTGTCAATTTGAGTCGCACTGACAGTAAGAATTGTCAGAGCGTACTCTGTTGGTGCGAGAACTAGGCCCTGGAACAGAAGAGTAAGTAGCCTCTGCTCTATGTTGGCAGCAGCCATGATCTTCAAGGCGGCTAATCCTTTGCGGGATTTTGTTATCACATATTCTACATTGTCCCGAACACACAGGCTGCACAACGGAGAACTTTCGTTGTAAAGATGGCGGATCTAGGTCACGTTTTCTTGATCGCTGCAGAAAGTACATTCGGGTCTGAGTAATTTCGGCACCCCATTGCACTTTTCTGCGTTAACATAAAAATTATAATCTACTTATTACATCTGCGCTGCTAAAGCGAAGTCGTACGCCGGCAACATTCAATTTTTGACAAATCAAATGTTGTGAATGCGACTAGATCTGCGCTTTACGTCACATTGGTGCTGTTCGTGGCCGTCGTTTGAATTCCTTGACACAAATTATTTCCATGTTACCCATTAATGTGAAATGCTTCGCCAGCCGCAGTTTTATCTCTTTAGGGAATTTGCACCGTGTTTTGTTCGTCGTAAGCTGCTTTCACTAGTGTAATCAGAAATCTAAAGAGAGCGAAATTGTTGTGTGTACGACATTTTTGTGTGCTACGTCATCGTAATGGCTCATCGTACAACCCTAGATCGGCGTACGCTAATCTTACGGTCTGTTGTTTGATGTGCGACGGGGATAATCTAACGACTAACTTTGTATTTATATGTTCGGAATTGGAGTCAACAACGATGACCTAACATCATCAAGCGCTATACATTTTTTATTATAATGCGACGATCATCATTTTCAAGAGGACGTGAACTTCCGGTATATGGTTGATAGGCAGCGGGAACCATTGAAGGCTATGTATGAAAGTGTTCCTTGTTGCAGTTTACTCATATTCCAAGTCCGGCTTGTTGCAGGAGCTACTGAGTTAAGTGCTCTGTGCACACCGTGAGCTGTGTATCTCATCCGTTTTGATCATGTTTCGATATTTCAATTGTTTACGATGAATTATGATATCGTATGACAGGGGAACAGTTGGCTGTGTTTACTTTCTGCGCAATTTCGCCTTATGTCTTTTGGCGTGTGCTGAGACTGCTACGATGGGGACTACAGTTACCTTTCTTTGTTCGGGAGATGAGATATTAATTCGTATGATTCCGCTGGTACGGGCGGTTGAGCAATTATGGATTTTAATTCCTTTGCAGTGATTCCGGGGCCTTCCATAACCAAATAACACAGGCTGCGATCAAACTTAACTCCGAGGTACGTCATCATCCTGTCCCTGGTCAGCTCATCAGCTCCCATTCGTACCACCGGTGTTTCCGTGTTAACGATATGATTGTTAAGTGAGAACCATGCAACTGATGCTTTATTAGGATTAACCAAACCATCTGAAACCCCACACCAGGAAGAGATGCAATCGAGTTCGTTATGCAGAGTGGAGGCAGTTTCCCATCAGTCTCTTCCCTGTCGATATACCAGAATATCATCAGCAAAAGTCATAGTTCTTCCCCTCCCATCCAGCTGTTTTCCGTGATCGTTATTGTGTACACGTTAAATAGAACTCGTGACAATGGTGAACCTTATGGCAGTTCTAGACAAGTGGATGTTGGCTTGGATGACAAACTTCCACATCTGAGTATCACCTTCCTCTGAAACAATGCAGCAGCGATCCATCTAATGAGCAAGTTTGAGGAGCATATGCATGAGGTATTCAAATGGTACCCTGTTGTATGCATCCTCCAGATCTATAGCAGCAGCACATGTCTCCTCTCGTCTGTGGAAGCCTTCGAAGACGTCATTGGCAAAGACTTCAGCATTGAGTCATGTCTCTTTGTTATATCTATAACCTCAGAGTGTGGGTGGGAATGCGCGTTTCTGTTCAAGGTGACAGGTGAGGACACGGGCAACTATTTTCTCCCGTAGTTAGCCCACAGTGTTCTGCATCGTGATGATTCTTCAGACACTGATCTGAAAATGGTCCTTGTTTGGCTTCGGTAGCGGTAGTAAGTAGCTGTGTAGCCACTCGTCCTTATTCTGGCCACTCCGAATGCTGGCATTAAACTCATTGGCCAGTTTTGTCAAGTCGTCGTCAGTTAAATCGCCTATGTCATCATACAGAACACCATCTGGACCAGGAGCAGTGTTGTGTGACCTTTTAAGTGTCGTGCGAATGGTTTCGGTTGTGATTGTGAGATCTTCTCCCAGCACTACATTCTTACACAATTTTGACAGCGATCCCCGTATCCTCATTCTTACAGCCTCATTTCTTTGGTCCGTCTGCTCAATGTAGCGGGCAAGCAGGGCCTTCCCTTCGCTCTCATCAGGTTTGTGCCATATCTGGCTTGTGCTCTGAAAGTCTGGCATGCCTCTGGGTCGTGTTGTGCCATTCATGCTCTGATGAAGCCGCCAGAATGTCGCTAGCGATTTTTCAGAGCACATTTTTCCTACAGAAGTCATCCCACTTGGCTTCCTTAGCCTAGTACATAGTTTAAAGTGCGTCATTTGTTGGTCGACCGCTTCTTTCAGACGCTTCACAAGATCAGGTTGTGTTCTTCCATTGTTTCTGGCTTTCTGCCATGTCTTGGACATTTGTCTCTTGTTCCACCAAGATTAATCGACTAGAAACGATATTAAATGGTAGAAACAATAAAGGTAAAATGCAGAATAGATCAAGTAAACGTTGTATTTAAGAAAAAAGATACAATATCACGCATTTAAAAAAAAAAGTGAAATGAGTTCTTAGTATTCGGAGAAAGGGACGCAAAAACATGGCTTGAGATAACACGAATAAGATTTGTGAGTATGTGTTGAAAATACCTGGTGAGAAAAGAATATCGAAGGTCCGGCCATTCACTGTGGAGAGAACAGCTTCGATTTATTCGGTAACATTTGTTTTGATTGTGATTTCTTTTGCTAAAGATCTGATTTTAAATACTGTATGAGGAATCTATTTTATTGCTTGATTGTGAAATATGTTATCAGACTGCCTAGTGGAATGGCCTTAACATGAACGAGTAACATCACAAGATGGACAAGTCAGCCTATGACAAGGTACAAATAATAATACATAAATATTATTATATGGGGAACTTCCGAGGCGATAATAGGGAATAATAGAACAAAGAAGTATGTGTTAGCACTCGGAAAAAACAATTTATTCCGGTCTGTGATCGTTACCCTATGCTATAGTAATTGAGAACGTCATCGTGTAAGACACTACTGCAATAGCCAATTTTTTAGTGGCTGCGTGGTAGTGTGCCAAGCGTTCGGCTTCTCGTGGCAAGGCGCGGTGCCACTGAGTACGGGTTCGATCCCACTTCGGACTATATATGTTCTTCGTTTTTTTCTATTGTTGTTTGTCTGTCAATTTTTCCGAGTGCTAACACATACTTCTTTGTTCTATTATTCCCTATTATCGCCTCGGAAGTTCCCCATATAATAATATTTATGTATTATTATTTGTACCTTGTCATAGGCTGACTTGTCCATCTTGTGATGTTACTCGTTCATGTTAAGGCCATTCCACTAGGCAGTCTGATAACATATTTCACAATCAAGCAATAAAATAGATTCCTCATACAGTATTTAAAATCAGATCTTTAGCAAAAGAAATCACAATCAAAACAAATGTTACCGAATAAATCGAAGCTGTTCTCTCCACAGTGAATGGCCGGACCTTCGATATTCTTTTCTCACCAGGTATTTTCAACACATACTCACAAATCTTATTCGTGTTATCTCAAGCCATGTTTTTGCGTCCCTTTCTCCGAATACTAAGAACTCATTTCACTTTTTTTTTTAAATGCGTGATATTGTATCTTTTTCTTAAATACAACGTTTACTTGATCTATTCTGCATTTTACCTTTATTGTTTCTACCATTTAATATCGTTTCTAGTCGATTAATCTTGGTGGAACAAGAGACAAATGTCCAAGACATGGCAGAAAGCCAGAAACAATGGAAGAACACAACCTGATCTTGTGAAGCGTCTGAAAGAAGCGGTCGACCAACAAATGACGCACTTTAAACTATGTACTAGGCTAAGGAAGCCAAGTGGGATGACTTCTGTAGGAAAAATGTGCTCTGAAAAATCGCTAGCGACATTCTGGCGGCTTCATCAGAGCATGAATGGCACAACACGACCCAGAGGCATGCCAGACTTTCAGAGCACAAGCCAGATATGGCACAAACCTGATGAGAGCGAAGGGAAGGCCCTGCTTGCCCGCTACATTGAGCAGACGGACCAAAGAAATGAGGCTGTAAGAATGAGGATACGGGGATCGCTGTCAAAATTGTGTAAGAATGTAGTGCTGGGAGAAGATCTCACAATCACAACCGAAACCATTCGCACGACACTTAAAAGGTCACACAACACTGCTCCTGGTCCAGATGGTGTTCTGTATGATGACATAGGCGATTTAACTGACGACGACTTGACAAAACTGGCCAATGAGTTTAATGCCAGCATTCGGAGTGGCCAGAATAAGGACGAGTGGCTACACAGCTACTTACTACCGCTACCGAAGCCAAACAAGGACCATTTTCAGATCAGTGTCTGAAGAATCATCACGATGCAGAACACTGTGGGCTAACTACGGGAGAAAATAGTTGCCCGTGTCCTCACCTGTCACCTTGAACAGAAACGCGCATTCCCACCCACACTCTGAGGTTATAGATATAACAAAGAGACATGACTCAATGCTGAAGTCTTTGCCAATGACGTCTTCGAAGGCTTCCACAGACGAGAGGAGACATGTGCTGCTGCTATAGATCTGGAGGATGCATACAACAGGGTACCATTTGAATACCTCATGCATATGCTCCTCAAACTTGCTCATTAGATGGATCGCTGCTGCATTGTTTCAGAGGAAGGTGATACTCAGATGTGGAAGTTTGTCATCCAAGCCAACATCCACTTGTCTAGAACTGCCATAAGGTTCACCATTGTCACGAGTTCTATTTAACGTGTACACAATAACGATCACGGAAAACCAGCTGGATGGGAGGGGAAGAACTATGACTTTTGCTGATGATATTCTGGTATATCGACAGGGAAGAGACTGATGGGAAACTGCCTCCACTCTGCATAACGAACTCGATTGCATCTCTTCCTGGTGTGGGGTTTCAGATGGTTTGGTTAATCCTAATAAAGCATCAGTTGCATGGTTCTCACTTAACAATCATATCGTTAACACGGAAACACCGGTGGTACGAATGGGAGCTGATGAGCTGACCAGGGACAGGATGATGACGTACCTCGGAGTTAAGTTTGATCGCAGCCTGTGTTATTTGGTTATGGAAGGCCCCGGAATCACTGCAAAGGAATTAAAATCCATAATTGCTCAACCGCCCGTACCAGCGGAATCATACGAATTAATATCTCATCTCCCGAACAAAGAAAGGTAACTGTAGTCCCCATCGTAGCAGTCTCAGCACACGCCAAAAGACATAAGGCGAAATTGCGCAGAAAGTAAACACAGCCAACTGTTCCCCTGTCATACGATATCATAATTCATCGTAAACAATTGAAATATCGAAACATGATCAAAACGGATGAGATACACAGCTCACGGTGTGCACAGAGCACTTAACTCAGTAGCTCCTGCAACAAGCCGGACTTGGAATATGAGTAAACTGCAACAAGGAACACTTTCATACATAGCCTTCAATGGTTCCCGCTGCCTATCAACCATATACCGGAAGTTCACGTCCTCTTGAAAATGATGATCGTCGCATTATAATAAAAAATGTATAGCGCTTGATGATGTTAGGTCATCGTTGTTGACTCCAATTCCGAACATATAAATACAAAGTTAGTCGTTAGATTATCCCCGTCGCACATCAAACAACAGACCGTAAGATTAGCGTACGCCGATCTAGGGTTGTACGATGAGCCATTACGATGACGTAGCACACAAAAATGTCGTACACACAACAATTTCGCTCTCTTTAGATTTCTGATTACACTAGTGAAAGCAGCTTACGACGAACAAAACACGGTGCAAATTCCCTAAAGAGATAAAACTGCGGCTGGCGAAGCATTTCACATTAATGGGTAACATGGAAATAATTTGTGTCAAGGAATTCAAACGACGGCCACGAACAGCACCAATGTGACGTAAAGCGCAGATCTAGTCGCATTCACAACATTTGATTTGTCAAAAATTGAATGTTGCCGGCGTACGACTTCGCTTTAGCAGCGCAGATGTAATAAGTAGATTATAATTTTTATGTTAACGCAGAAAAGTGCAATGGGGTGCCGAAATTACTCAGACCCGAATGTACTTTCTGCAGCGATCAAGAAAACGTGACCTAGATCCGCCATCTTTACAACGAAAGTTCTCCGTTGTGCAGCCTGTGTGTTCGGGACAATGTAGAATATGTGATAACAAAATCCCGCAAAGGATTAGCCGCCTTGAAGATCATGGCTGCTGCCAACATAGAGCAGAGGCTACTTACTCTTCTGTTCCAGGGCCTAGTTCTCGCACCAACAGAGTACGCTCTGACAATTCTTACTGTCAGTGCGACTCAAATTGACAGGCAGGAGAAAATACAAAATAAAGTAATGCGCATTATTTTGGGGTGTACGAGGGACACTCCCTGTGTAGCAATAAGGTATCTTCTTCACTTTTCAATCATGGATAACACGATCAAGATCTGGAGGACCCGAACATACCTGAAGATAAGTGCAGATAAGGAGCATCCATTGCACCACGAGCTCAACACAGGGAAAAGTATCAGGCTAAAAAGAAGAAAATCATGGGTGGGCTGAGCAGATGATGTCATCCAACAGGTCTGTGGGCTTACCAATATCAACGCTGGCGAGAAGTGGATATGAATGACTTCTCCATATGTGAATACGACTGGAGACATCTGGCAAGTGATCGAACATCACGGACAGCATGTATAAGGAACGGTATAACATCATTTGAAACTGTGCTAAGGCAAAACTTAGAAGACAAAAGACTCATGAAAAAGGATGGAAAACTCTGTGGACCAGTGGGCCCGACTTGTTCATTCTGTGATCACGTGTGTTTGTCAAACATTGGTAGAATTAGCCACGAGAGAAGCTGTTCAATAAAAACAAAACCTATAAAAATACACAATAGCCTCCACTAGACCGTCTGACAAGACGAAAAGGGCCATATATAAGGAGTGGATACCAGGGCCTACTTCGTTCAGATGAACATGTTCGTGTATTGTCACACTCGACAGGAAATGTAGGGAAAATAACTCAGTCGTGGTCAATGCGAAGATCAATGGTCTCATCTGGGATAACACCGATAAGAAAGATGCATTCATCTATACATACGGATTTGTATACGACACAAAACGGAGTGCATGGGCATTTACAGCACGCTCGGCAGGCAGAATAGCCAAGGTAGACAGTGGTATATACGTCATGACCACGAGTATAATGACAATGGAGGTGATGGCAGTGACCAGGGCATTCAACTGGTTAGAGTCACAAGACTACACCCACGCCTGTTTACTGAGTGACGCGATGAGTATAATACAAGAAGTGGAGGCGGGCTCTGTAGCAGGCAATGGGTAGAGCCATTGTAGAAGTAAACAATTACGTAAGGTCACCTTTGTCTACGTTCCTGATCACGCGGGAGTACGAGGAAATGAAAGAGCGGACAGGTTGGCTAGCTGCGCTGTCGTTGAGGACGATCAACCAATGGATCGGGCGGACATCATCACCAATACCGTGGGGGTATTTTTTTTCCAACCACGAGTACAACTCCACTGCTCCAAGCGGGAATTGAACACGGTTTGTCCAAACGTCGGTAGTCCAGTCGGGTTGTCCAAACGTCGGTACTCCAGTCGGGTTGTCCAAACGTCGGTAGTCCAGTCGGGTTGTCCAAACGTCGGTAGTCTAGTCGGGTTGTCCAAACGTCGGTAGTCCTGTCGGGTGGTTTCCCAACTAGGCTACCGAGGGCCGCCCCCCCCCCCCCCCCCCTGAAGTCAATCTGTCCACCTTTTGTATGAATCAGTTGAACTAGTGCGCCAATTTGCGTCGTACCGACAGTAAGAATTGCCAGAGCGTACTCGGTTGTAAAGTGAAATGGACATCTATGTTTGTATAAGACACGAATACGAACAAATGTCCTCTTAATAGTGAAGCTAAATAAGCAGTTAAACTTTTGAACATTAAAATTCTGAATTTGGAGAAGTTAGAAAATGAATTAAGAAAAGTAACCGATTCCCTTGACCATTCAAAGTATTCTGGCAACCTTCAAAGACGAACGTAAATCGGTATTCAGTTGACAGAAGTGACATGCATCCTAGGATGCGCACAATCGATTTTCCAGAGTGTTATCGTCGGAGTGCTGAAAAAAAAAAAAAAACCCGGTAAAATTGAATTGGAGGGTCTGTGTTAGAGGCTTACAATTGCAGAAATGCATCTTGTATCTGGTGTCCTGACAGAGCAGAAATGTCTGTTGCATTATAGTAACTGATAATAAACACAGTCAGCAGCATTCTGTTGACTCTTGACGGAATGACGCAAGTCGATCTTTTACTCATTGATGTGGTGGCTTGTAATGGCTTTTTTTTACATTCCCGGCTCGTACTGGAGAAGTTGGAGCTTGTCTATCCCAGGTAATAGTGGCAAACTACTTGTCCAGCCTACAGGTACTGCAACACTGGGTCTTTGATATCAGTCAGAGCCACTACTACAAGGAATACGGCGATCCTAGCTTCTGTTAGCCAGGGGTCAGTGTCAAGAAATACATATAAATGAGAAGCTGCAGTAAAGCTGATTGTCAAGGAGAAATTTAAAAAAATGGGAAAAAATGGTAAGGTCATTGAGCCGAAACGTGGTTCAAATTTGTGTCGTCCATTAATTACGTAAAGATTTAAACATACCATTTTTTGCTATTTTATCATTTCTCCTTCTATCAGCCAACCTGACGCAGACAGTTATCGGTGCAAACCACTATTAGGTCAAACTTGTTCAGCTGATTGTGCGCCGCCCCTACTATAGCGACCGGAAGTCGTAGACGCTTATGATCCTCCTCAGCAGCATCTTCTAGCCTACTCTTGAATGTGAGCCTGGCTTCTCAAAGACGAACACAGTCTACACACCGACTATAGTTTCTCTACACATAAAGAATGTGAGTACTTTGATTTGCATCCAATTATTGGTTGTCTCAGACTACGAGTTCATCTATTATTCTATCTATTTATTGTCCTTTCGAGCCGAAGACGGCACATAGGGCAGAACCACAATCTCAAAAACAGAAACCTTGCGTGCCAAAATGGCATATATTGCAGAAATCACAGCTCATCTTTTATTCTCATACATCAACTTCTGGTTCCTGAATGACAGACAAATTAGCTATATAGGATAATTGTAACAAATATAGCATTAGATAATCATTCTAGTACATGAGAGCTTCAGAGACATGGAATATCACGATCTACTTCTTTTATGGGCTGGAAAAATAAAGTTCCGGTAATTTATTATTAGAACAATAGTTTTGTTACATGTAATCATGAATAGTTGAAACAGGGATATCAAATGACCATACACATATCCTTAACATAAGGAAACAATGTTGATTCATTATGTGTTTTGTTGTTTATCTAGTACTGGTGTCAAGATGACTTTCAGTTTTGTTAGGGATATTTCGTCATTTATTTCTGATGTCTCTAGTGGAAGAAAACACCATCTTCTGACAGTCAGCTTGCCACATTGTTACTTCAAATTTTACAAATTACAGGTACTAGAAACAGTGTTATTTCTCTGTGGCATTTGAACACCAAATACTATGTCAGAATCATCATCATCATCAAGTACAGGGCCTGCTGGCGTAGGTGATCATGTCTCTCCACAACTTTCGACCACTACAGTTATTTATCATTTCTGTTGTTGACCTACTGCCAAGCCATTCTCTTAAGCTGTCTGGTATCTTTTCTCTTTACTTCCCTCTATCTCTTCGTCCCTTAATTTTCCCAGTTGTTACAATATATTCCAGCTGTTATCTTCTCATTACATGGCCAAAATATGATGATTGTTTTTCCTAATAATTGGAAATTAGCTCTCTTTTTGCTTTGACCTCTCTCAGAACGTTTTCGTTACTCTTCTTAGCTGTCCATGGTATTCTCAACATTCTTCACGTAGAATCTTAATATCTTGACATAATGACAACTAAACGAGACATACCGTTGGTTATATTACTTTATACTTCTTCTCTTCTTACTTCTTCTCTTTATAGTGTATCCGCTAAATGGGCGTGGTTGCGTTGTATCGCTAGTTTGCGGCTACGTCACAATATCTTCCGGTCGACCTCTACGCCCGACACATCCGTCTGCGGCAAGGATGGGCAGTTTTGCTTGCCCTGACAGCGAATTATTTTGAGTTTGTACTGCTGAAGGTTATTTAATGTGTGTGAGTGTAAATGGGATCATAATGTGTGTGAGTGTAAATGGGATCATAATGTGTGTGAGTGTAAATGGGATCATAATGTGTGTGAGTGTAAATGGGATCATAATGTGTGTGAGTGTAAATGGGATCATAATGTGTGTGAGTGTAAATGGGATCATAATGTGTGTGAGTGTAAATGGGATCATAATGTGTGTGAGTGTAAATGGGATCATTGGCATTTCCGTTCTTTCAGAAGCAAGATTCTTACAGGCAACTTTTTATTATCATTTTATTTCCTTTACTTTTTATTTCTCTTCCTAGTTCAGTTTTTTTAATTATTTATTTTTTATTTTAAATACATATTTGTACGTGTGTTGTATGTGTGTTGTATGTGTGTTGTATGTGTGTTGTACGTGTGTTGTATGTGTGTTGTATGTGTGTTGTATGTGTGTTGTACGTGTGTTGTATGTTTGTTCACGTTGAAGGCCTTTGTGCCGAAAGGTGGTTCTATTTTTTCATTTCTCCTCATTGTTAGCTTCACTGCAGCATTGTGATGCAATTATGTGCATTTCTTGAACTTTATCCTAAATGGGATCTCCTTTTCCGACTAGAAATCGAATTTCATTACACAGAGATCAGGGGAGGGTAAACTAAGGGACAAATCACGAATTAGACTTTTGACAAATGTCCACTGCTTGCGGTGGTGATCGAAACGGTACCTTCTTGTCCACATGCCGACGTCTCACCTCTAGACCATCTAGTGCCCGGAGAGATTACAATTTGTAAATGTGTATACAAATATGAAATGTTTATTCGTTAATCAATTGTTCGTGTATGTGACTTGCAGACGGGGTAGTCTAGAAGCCCATCAGGAGAGGTGGTAGTGATTTGTTTAAAAGTAGGAAAAATTAATTGGTGGTTTCTTTATGACGTTAACCTTCCCTGAGCTATTGGGTATTGAGGTTCTATATTTAGCCCTCTCGGATAACGGCAATAAACAGAAGATCCCGTGTGCACTCGCGCAGGTTAAAGATCCGTAATGTTTAAAATAAAAATACAGAGAGGGCCAAAAATATGGCCGCTGTCCGGGCAAAATTGTCTGTACAAACTACCCACACCTTGGATCCCAGCCGTGCTATGGAGTTCGTGCACGTGGGTCAGGATTGTCCTCGGATATTTCTCGAGATTCTAGAGGGAAGTATCACAGCACTTATGGATTCGTTCCATGTGTGCAGTGATAATGATCCTAACAAGAAACATACAATATATGCAATCTGAATACATTGATGTTCTTTAGATAAAGTTGTGTAAGCCTTAGAGGCTCCTCTCCCGTGTGTTCCCGGGGCCTCATTATGTGGGAAGTAAAGAATAGTGACACTGCGACCTTCCAGGCATGTCGTAAGATGCGACTAAGGAGGTTGATCGATGGCTTGACAAGCTGTCATTGTAAAAAGTATTGTTATGGAAACAGAGCCATAGATTTTAGAAGCAGTGATCTCTGCAATATGTGCCATTTTGGCACGCAAGGTTTCTGTCTGATGACAAACAATAATTCTCAAACGGCAGAGATAGAATCAAGATGCAACAAAGCTTGTCAAATCATTGGACAGTTATCACCACTATTGTCCAACAAGGAAATAACTCTGGAGGTAAAACGAGCATTATACAATACAATCTTCATCCCAACGTTGTGCTACCAATGCCAAACCTGGACCATAGATGCAAGAACAATAAGAAAAATAACTTCTACAGAGATGAAATGTGTTAGACGAATGACAGGAAACAGTCTTAGAGATAAGATAAGAAATTAGGAACTGAGAAAAAGCTAGAATAGTCCCCGCATAGAATATATAAGGAAACAACAGATAAAATTGTTTGGCTACGTGACAAGGCAGAAAGAACAAAACACAACACAACGAGCCTTCAACAAACGTTGTGAGAATACCAGACCCAAGGGTCGACTACAAAAAGATGGGTCGATGGAATATTAGAAGCACTAGGAAACATAACAGCAGCAGAGGCGAACAGAAAAGCAAAAGACCGCAAATTATATCTCCCCTCGACGCCTAAAGGCAGATGAGGAAGGAAAGCAGAAGAAGGAGAAGAGGAGGTAGAAGAAGAAGATAGAATACATAAATAAACAGCAGTTTAAATGGGTAAAAGATATTGTTTATTTTGGTAAAAAATAGATCAATGCTGAACCCACAAATGAACAATAAATGGCATGGCAATATATGGAAGCTTTGAAAGTTGAGTATCTTGCAGCAAAGGGCAGGTCTAAATATTTATACAAACAGGTGACAAAAATAATGGAGACACATAATAATAAATGAATATTATTATAGAGGGAAACTTCCGAGGCGATAATGAGCGAATCAATTCAGAGGAAGAGGTATGTTTACAGCACTCGGAAAAATTGACACATAAAACTAAAAAAATAGCTTCGTAGGCAATGTCTTTCGCGCAGGTGTTCTCATGACTATAGCATAAGGCCGCGATCACAGCTCGGAAATACATAGTGTATCTGTATTTTTTTCGATCCTGCTTTGGTCCATATTTTTTTCTGTTGTTATTTGTCAATTTTTCCGAGTGCTGTAAACATACCTCTTCCTCTCAGTTGATTCAACAAAAGTAATGGGCTGCTGCTGAATGCTGTACTTGTTTAAAAGTCTAGACATTCGGGACTATCACTCCATGATGAAGGGCCCATATTTAGAAAGTTGATTGAGATAACAGTTCTTCCATCATTTAATCGACGTCCTCGTCTGGTATTGCATCTTATCATAACCTAGTGACAAATGTCTGACTTCATCGAGTACAAAATATGCCATCAGTTGTAGTTCACACGGAACACATTACATTTAACGACTAGCACTATCGTTTGTGGGTGTCCGGTTAGCGCAATCGATAGGCGGTTGGCTTACCACGGCAACAGCCGGGGTTCGTAATCCTGGCGAGGACACCTGGGTTTTACTAATTCCTAAAAATTAGTAGGAGCCGCGATAGCTCAGTGGTTAGTGAACTGGACTACTACGGACAAGGGGTAGGGTTCGATCCCAACCGACGGCTCCGGGTTCACCCAGCCTTAAATGGGTACCGGATTTTTTCTGGGAAAGTAAAAGCAGCACGGGCGTAATACCGACCACATTACCCCAAAAATCATGTGCTGAAGGTCTGTAAAATATAGGGTCACTAACACCATATTTCCCTATACGCCACTTGGCGTGACGGGGGGTACTTTACTTTACTTTTTTACTATCGTTTGTAAAACAGACACAACGGACAGAGATATTTCACAGAGAGAAGTTAACCCAAGAGTATGGTCATGGACTTTGTAGGCTACCACCATATCAGACACATTACAATCTAATTGAATTAATTTGGGCATAAGTCGAAGGACAAGTAGCAGCTGAGAATAAATACTCGAAATTATGGACTGTTCAGGCAATTACAAACCTCGACCTCTCAGAGGTAGACATAGTTTAATTAGCGTAAATATCAGCAAGGCGGATATTGGAAAAAGGATGATTTACGGTTTGTTCTGACTGAAAACATCAATCAGTCTTTGAGACTCTTCTAGTTATGAATGTAAATCATGAATCTGATTAAGTCCGCCGCTAAATAAATCTGTTTGTTATTTTGTTGGCATCAAATTGTAAAGCATGTCCGTTTCCAACGATTTCTTTAATAAAAGAAAAAGCAATTTCTGCACATGAAACAACGACGTACTATCCGTTCTATTGATAATGTTGACTCACTCGGTCCCTTCCAACATTGACAGTTGTTTCACGACAAACTCAAATAATAGCAAGTACTTTATCTACACGTTTCTACAAACACAATTTTGATGATAAACTTATGGCTTGTCAAACGTCTCATACATTTTTCAACTACAGTAAAATCAACGTCTTTCGGAACACACATATTACTAAGCCGACAAATAAAAAAGAAGTTGCCGTTTTACAGAAAGAGTAATTTGTGACAATAGTTATCTGACAAGCTGAAATGAGGAATAAAGGAAAACATGTATACTAGAACAGAAAAAAAACTGTTAAAATGAGAATGCTGCCAGAGAATGCTGCCAGAGAATGCTGCCAGAGAATGCTGCCAGAGAATGCTGCCAGAGAATGCTGCCAGAGAATGCTGGCAGAGAATGCTGGACAAAAAGGAAAGTTACTTGAATTTGAAAGTCAGGGTAAGAAGCGTAGAACGAAAAGAGGTTCCTGCGGACTGTAGCAACTATTAATAAACAATACAATATCTGCAGATTCCCATATATACTGTTGTGTATGAGCATTGACTCTCCAAGATGAACGTAAACCACTCACCGATTAGATCATCTCTACATATAAAGATCGTGATTACACAATTTTTTGTGTGTTCGTTGATTGGTAAAGAAGAAGAAACAAAAGAAAGTAAACGAAATCGTGTATAAGAAGAGAAACGCATTAATTTTAAGATATACAAATAGCTAAAGTTCAACTGAAAGTTAAGGTCCAAATTGTGGACATTTAGCAATGCTCTAGTCACAATGACGAATATGATTGTATGACTACATGGGGCTAACTGAAAGAAAGTTGAATGGTTTGCCAAATGAAAACGACCATTGTAACGTATATTATTATCCCATTTGTAAAGAATTTAAATGCTAGGAGCTGATAGTAAAGTATTTGCAGGTGTTATGAAATACACGTTAGTATAGAACAATTATTTGGAAAAAAGAACATTTATTTCTTTTTGAATTAGTTAAGCCAGCAAATATATTGACTGTAAAAACAAATATGTTCAACAAAATGAGTATAGGGCAATCTTCGGCTTGTTATTTTGCATTTAAAGTTTGTTGAACATCACAGGAAGACGCAGTATCTGTACACATCTTGCACGTTTTTGGGCACACATCACTCATCAAATCCTTCATATCGGGATCTCCACAATATGCTTCCATAATGGCACAACTACTGCTATAATCAGCACACAGATTATCCCCCTTTCCACAAAATGCACATGTCTTTGTGCATTGTTTTAGCATCGATGTTGGCTCGCTCTGGCACAGACCTTTAGTTTTTAACTCCTCACAGTTTGATAGAAGATCTAAACAAGGAGGAGTGGCCATTGAGCTTGCCTGAGCGCTTAAAGTGAGGTTATAAACATTAGCCTCTTGAGTAATGGAAGAACATGGCACAAGAGGATCGTAAATATCTCCACTATCACAAAAGCACTCACATGCAGGCTGATCTTTAAAAGGCTTAAAGAACACCATTCCGTTGAAGGGACATTCTTTAGGGGGGCATTTACCGTTGACACTCTGGCAATTGTACATCAAGTTGGCAAGTTTGATATCCTTAAACGATAGACCGTAATGATGACCGATACGATTCTGATATCTGGGATCAAGAGTGGTAATGTCCCCCCCTATAGAAAAATAATGCATGACGCTCATGTAATCGTATTCAATACCGTAAGTGTTAAGGTCTGGCGCTATTTTAAAGTTGGCGCTTGATAATTCTTCTGGAGTCGTGGTTAATCTGATGTACTTATCTCGATCAGGACGAACCATCTCATGATGAAAGCCTATTGCATGCCCAATCTCGTGTACGATTGCTCCTCTATGTGCCCAATTGACCCCCACGTTCTGCTGTTCCCACGGCTGTTTCCCTAAATATGACCAAAAACCACCTGACTGTATAAAATAAATCCTGCCATTGGAATTCGTTAAATTTTCAGTAAAATGTAGGCAGGTATAGTGCATCCAGTGTCTAATAGCTTCCCTGATTGTCCATTGCGTATCCAAATTGAGATCACTTGCGATTTCATAATGTACTATCCCGCCAGGCCATAAATTACTCAGTGCTTTCCTTTTTTTGCGCTTGCTCTTGCCGAACACACTTTTGTACTGATCAATGGGCATCTTAATATCCAGCTCAGTTAGAATATCGATACCGTAGTTTGAGTTGACATGAAACACATCCAATACATTTAAGCTGGTGATGCCTTTAATGATATCGTTATCCATCGATCCCGTCTCAGCTAAGACCTGTAGAAGAGAAAATATTATTTTTGTTATTTAATACGTTCGTTAGTGCTGGTAATAATATTACATTTTTGTCTTTAATAACCAACATTCTTTGGTAATGTTTTCTGCAACGTATGCATTGGTTGTAATAATTGTACACAACCAATAGCATAAAGGCTTCTTATCTTAGGTTAATTGCAGCTGATTCTTCTTCTACTTTCCTTCCTCATCTGCCTTTCAGCGTCGAGGGGAGATATCATTTGCGGTTTTTTGCTCTTCTGTTCGCCTCTGCTGCTGTTATGTTTCCTAGTGCTTCTGCTATTCCATCCATCCATCTTTTTCGTGGTCGACCCTTGGGTCTGGTATTCTCACAACGTTTGCTGAAGGCTCGTTGTGTTGTGTTTTGATCTTTCTGCTTTGTCACGTGGCTAAACCATTTTATCTGTTGTTTCCTTATATATTCTATGGCGTGGGCTATTCCTAGCTTTTTTCTCTGTTCTTCATTTCTGATCTTATCTCTTAGACTGTTTCCTGTCATTCGTCTAACACATTTCATCTCTGTAGAGGTTATTTTTCTTATTGTTCTTGCATCTAGGGTCCAGGACTGGCATTGGTAGCACAACGTTGGGATGAAGATTGTATTGTAGAGTGCTCGTTTTGCCTCCAGAGTTATTTCCTTGTTGGACAATAGTGGTGATAACTGTCCGTTGATTTGAGAAAGCTTTGTTGCATCTTGATTCTATCTCTGCTGTTTGTGAATTATCGTTTGTCACTAAACTTCCTAGGTATTTGAATTCCTCTACTTGTTTTAGTTGTCTGCCTTCCATAGTTATGTTGATGTTCTGTTTATTTTTGGCAACATTCATGACTTCTGTTTTGTTGATGTTGATTTTCATGTTGTATTTTGTGCCTGAGCTGTTGAGTTTGTTTAAGTGTTCTTGTAGGTCTTCTATTGTTGCATGTATTAGTGCCTGATCGTCTGCAAATAAAAGCTCGTAGATCTCCTGTCTCTGATGGGTTGGCTAGCTTGCATATATAGTCCATGCATGTGATAAACAGTAAAAGGGGGGGGGAGGGGTGATAGTACGCACCCCTGTCTTACACCTGATCTAACTTCGAAGTGGTCAGCCTGCTGCTGCTCTGACACTGAAGCTGCTGTTGATGTAGAGTTTTTTAATTAGGTCGGTTAGATGTTGGCTTACTCCCTATGTTGTTAGTATCTCTCACAGTTGTTCTCTGTTTACTCTGTCGAATGCTTTTTCCTGGTCAATGAAAGCTAGCTATGTATAAACTTTGATTGTGTTCTGTCGTTTTTTATGCAAACTGTTTCGATGTGAATAGAGCGTCAGTACATCCTCTGTTTGAGGACAGTTTTATTTTGCCAGTGGCAACCAATTATTCCAACTGTCCTCTTCTCATGAAGTGCCCAAAAAATGTTGATTGTTTCTTCCTGATGTTTTTTAGAAGTTACATTTTTGTGTTGGCCTCTTTGAGAATTTCTTCATTGGTCTTTTCAGCTGTCCAGGGAATTTTCAACATTCTTCTGAGAAATCCCCTCTCTGAGGACTCTAATCATCTTTTCATTTGTGTATCTACTGTCCATGATTCGCTTCCATAGGTAAGAATTGGTTCTATATAGCACCGATGAACTCTCTCATTTCCATTAGCATCGATTTGTTGCATAAGACATTTTTCATTTTCTGAAATGCTAATTTGTCTTGAGCTATTCTGATTGTTTTTTATTTCTGTGGTGCATCTTCCATCAGATGTTATTTTTGTGCACAAGTATTTGACGCGTTGCACTTGTTTCAGATTTGTCCTGTTTATTTTTATGCTGCATGATGGTGATGATTGTTTCTTCGATATGACCATTACTTCTGTTTTCTTACTATTCAGACTGAGACCTTTCTTCTTGCTTTCTTCCGCTATTATGTCTATCATTTCTTGTAGTTCATTCTCTGCTATTAAGACTGTGTCATCCGCATATCGTAAATTATTTATGTTGTGACCGTTGACTTCAATTCCTTTTTTGTCTACTATTGATCTCATAATATGTTCGCTGTAAAGTGAAAACAAATCCGGCGACAGAACACAGCCTTGTCTGACTTCTTGTTTTATATATTAGAATTGTCCTGTTAGGTTGCTAATTTGTATAGCTGCTGTTTGTTGCCAGTACGTGTTATTTTATGATTCACAAATACTTGCCATCAATGTTTAATTTCTCCAGCATATTGATTATTTCCACATGTATTACTTTGTCAAATGCTTTTGTGTAGTCTATAAAGCGCATATATAGAACTTTCTTTACATCTATAGCTCGTTCTATCAATGTTCTTAAGATGTATATTGCATTATTGGTGCCCCAACGTTCCACAAATCCACATGAGCCATTTATAGAATTTTTCTAATGTATAATTTGTTTCGGTGACTAGTGTATTATTATAGTCCGTTCAGAAATTTATAATCACACCTGAATTAGTTTTGCGTGATAACCGCTTGTTATTTTGGTTTCAAATTTTTTATGCAATCTTAGAATATTGATGACGCAAAGATTTTGGTATTTTTTATTCCAAAAACACAACAGATTTTGCACATCAGCGAATTCCTTTGATCCTTTATGACGAAATCACACAAGTTGATTTAAATTTTAGAGTTTCCAGTAATCGTATTAAATTTTCCAGTTTACTGCAACTCTTGTCAGAGGCGTATCTACATAGTGCAGTGCTTAATTGTGGGTGTTGTTCGTTATGTGTATTTGCAAACATGAATTCAATTGGTTACAATTAGTCTTGTCCTTCGGTCGCCATTAGACCCCAGGACGTCCTAACTGCAGCTGGAATTGAATTCATCTTAATTTTAATCATTCCGAATCTGACGATTCCAAGAGGTTGATAATCATTGCTGGCTGGACAAATAGTAATCCATCTCGTTTCTAGTACTCATCTTCCACCCGCAGCACATGTTCAACACACTTCTAGAACGGAATGTCTATTTTTGAGAGAGACTCGCGTGACCGAACTTCAACATCACACATTTTAAACGTCCTGTTCTGTTCTGCAACTTGTCCTTTGACGTGAGCCCAGACAAGTTCGATTGGATTAAGGTGCGCATGATATGCAGGGAGTCGAAGAGAGGTGTGGCCGTATTTCTCAATGATTTTGTCAACATGGTACACCTTTTTCTTATTCATATTCTTCACAAGTTGTAACAATTCGGGTTTTAAATATGTGTCGTCAAATTTACATTTTCATTCGCAAGCCATGTCCTAATTTGCTCTTTTGTATTTGATGCAGTAGGCACTTTGTCTTCCGCTGATACGACATTGTGGTATGATGCATTATCCATGACTATGCATGAAGGTCTCTCCAGGATTGGTAAAAGATCGTTCTCCAACCAGTGCCTGAAAATGTTTCCATTCATTTCAGTATGGTAGTCCCTACCGTCGGTACTTTTTGATTGGAAAATAAGTCCCGCATCATGGACAAGGCCGTTTTCAGTGCTTCCAGCATGAGTTAATATAATGCGCTGGCCTTTGCTGCTCGGAATTGTTCTTTTGAGTTTGCCATTTACTGACTGCCATTCTTTAGCATAGGTGTGGTGTGCGTTGACCCATGATTCGTCCAAATATACAATATCATACCGTTCACTCCGCCGCTCACGGATCTGACTCAGGTATTTGCTTCGAGCAATGACCAAGTGTGGTTTTTGACAAATAATATTCCTGCCCCCAACAGTTTTTCTGAAAGTGAAGCCGGCTCCTCGCACAATCTTCCATAGAGTACTTTTAGAAATGTCAATATTGCAGTCTGCATGCAATTTTAATTTCAAATTCCTGAGAGTAACAAGTACATTATTAGCAAACATTTTCAATATCTCACGTTTTATGACATCCATGTCAAAGCTGTCGACTTTCCTTTTCCTTCCTTGATTGACATGAGTGCACTCTGAGTCTTGTTTATTCCAACGAGAAAATGACGATTTATTAAGACCAAGCGCGAGTTGCGTTCGTCTCTCTGGGTCATGAATATCACAATATAAATGCCCCATCTTGGATTCCCTAAGGAAGTGCTGATATAGTAAAAAAGTAACCTTTTGCATAGTTATAAATTTGCATTTCAAACTCATTGTAATTTAGATATAAATGTTGGTATTTAAAGTCAACAAATTGTCTACTGAGTCTTCACAAAATTAATAAAGATACGCATTCCCTTCGGTAATTAATGCCAAGGCCGTGGTGCGTCATGTCGTTCAATAACAATTTAGTTTTGTGCACGGGATTTTCCTGAAGTTAGTATTTCTGCAATAGCCAAACTATTTTACGTGAACGACCGCACCAAATTAATGTATATATCCTAAAATTGTGTCAAATTCGAACAGGGTGAAGTTAATATTGCATAAAGAAGAAAACTTTTTAACTAGATCAAATTTCTCAGAGCAAGAAATATTTCTATAACGTCATCAATATTCTAAGATTGCACGCAAAATTTGAAAGCAAAATAACAAACGGTTATCACGCAAAACTAATTCAGGTGTGATTATGAATTTTTGAACGGACTTTAGTAGAACGTGCAGTTCGGTAGTGAGTGTTTTAAATAAATAGAATTCAAATACTTAAGGACCACATGTTATGGTTTTTGATGGCCCCTGTATCAATACAAACGACTTAAACCCCATAATTGTTCAACCGCCCGTAACTGTGGAATCATCCGAATTAATATCTCATCTACCGAACAAAGAAAGGTAGCTGCAGTCCCAATCATAGCAGTCTCAGCACGCGCCAAAAGACAAAAAGCAAAACCACACTGCAAGTAAACACAGCCATCTGTTCCCCGTCATACGATATCATCATTCATCATAAGCAATCGGAATATCGAAACATGATCAAAACGGATGAAACGCACAGCTCACGGTGTGCACAAAGCGCTAAACTCAGTAGCTCCTGAAGCAAGCCGAACATGGAATATGAGGAAACTGCAACCAGGAACACTTTTCAGACACAGCCTATAATGGTTCCTGCCGCCTATTCGCCATATTGACCGGAAGTTCCACCACATGTTAATTGTAATTAACCTGACAGATTGAATAATTGCACATTAAGAGCATGCACAGTGTAGGATTGTTGTTCAAGCGTTAATTGTATTATGATGCCACTATTGTGCGTAGACTTTACTTTCTTTCTTAAATATGTAAAGATTGCTAAAAGTGTACCTTCACTGGATGTGTCTAAAGCAAAAACGAAATTCCCAACTATCTCTGTCTTTATATTCCAACAAAACTTAAACATTAGCCATAACTACGTAATTCTTTTATTTCGTTACCTCAAAAAATGCGACGTTGTAAAAAAACATCTTTTTTGTCACGTTATCTTGTAATGGCAATGTTCTGATTGACGTTTTACAATTAGATATTCTGGAATTAATGAAGAAAAAGATGGTTCAGAAAAGAAGGTACATTTTTCATTTGATTTTAAATTTCTGATTCCATCAGAAAAATGACGACAATTTCTGTACTTTTATTTTACTTTCAACTTGAGTGAACTAAATGAGCAACAACACAGTGCGTCATCATTTGGAAATTCTTGCAGCAAAGTTTTCACGTCATTATTCGTTATATCCATAGCTTCACAACAGTCTCCGAACAATATCGCAGAAGATAATTATAAATGTGTAATTCATGCCGACAAGACGCCTGTTGTTAGGCACGGAATGTGTTACTATGTTCCAACAGTCAGGTCTTTGTGTTGTTGCTTCATGAAGATTGCAATCACTGCCACACATTTGTGAACTCTGATCGCTTCTATCATTCGATGCAGTAAATCTCTAAAATTCGTGCAAGAGGAATATAATTATTGCAAAAACATTTAACAAATCCTACCTGTCACTTGAAACCCTATAACCGGCGAAGAACCAGAAATTGTAACAAAATATGAAAGTCTTAGATCTGTAGTTACTAACAATGGAGACTGTCAGAAAGAGATCAAAAGAAGATTTGCCAAAGCAGCACACAAATGAAATCCATGAAGAACGTATGGCACATTACCAGCAAGGCAGTTACAATTATTGTGGACACCTATGTTCGCGATAACAATACATAGATGCGAATCATAGACAATCAAGGAAAGCGATGAAAAAAAATCAATTAATTCGAAACACAATGCTAAAGAAAATTCTTATGATACGTTGGAAAATGAAACAAGAGCAATAAAAACATATTAAAAGATTTAAACATTAAACAAATCTGCGGAGAAAAATAAAATACAATGGCCACGTTAAAGACACGGCGAGCTGGAGAAAACATGAATAATTGGAGGCATGGTTTCAGGATGATGCATCAGGACACACCATGAAGAAAATGGTTTCAGAGCATAAAAGTGACAAAGAACAGTAACATAGAAATGTGTGAGGATACTGGCAGGAGACATACATTCTTTCAGACGGATTGAGGTGAATACAACATTCTGCAAAGGAAATGTGACCTAATAATAAATAATCTGTCTTATGGAGAACTGGCAGCTGGAACACTGTAAGCTTTATAGAGCACTCCAGAAATAAGTGAGGAACAATGTGGATTTATGTAAGGAAAGGGAACCAATAATGGAATATACATCTTAAGAACATTGATAGAAAGATCTATAGAGGTGAAGAAAGATCTATATATGTACTTTATAGACTACACAAAAGCATTTGACAAAGTAAAGCATGTGGAAATAATCAATATGCTGGAAAAATTAGACATTGATAGCAAGGATCTACGAATCATAAAAAAAACATATACTGGCAACAAACAGCAGCTATACAAATTAACAGTGTCAGACAAGGCTGTGTTCTGTCGCCGGATTTGTTTTCACTTTACAGCGACACATATTATGAGATCAATAGTAGAGAAAAAAAATTAAAGTCAGCGGTCACAACATAAATAATTTGCGACATGCAGTTGACATAGTCTTAATAGCAGAGACAGAGAATGAACTACAAGAAATGATAGACATAACAGTAAAAGAAAGCATCAAGAAAGGCGTCAGTCTGAATAGTAAGAAAACAGAAGTAACGGTTATATCGAAGAAACCACGGAAATAAAAAGCAGAATAGCTCAGGCCAAAATAGCATTTCAGAAAATGAAAAATATCTTATGCAACAAATCTATGTCAATAGAAATGAGAAAGAGAGTTCATCGGTGCTATATAGAACCAATTCTAACCTGTGGAAGCGAATCATGGACAGTAGACAAACAAATGAAAAGACGATTAGAGGCCACAGAGAGGGGATTCATCAGAAGAATGTTGGAAGTTCCCTGGCAGCTAAAAAGACCAATGAGGAAGTTCTCAAAGAGGCCAACACAAAAAGGCAGCTCCTAAAAAACATCAGAAAGAAACAATCAACATTTTTCAAGCACACCATGAGAAGAGGAAAGTTGGTTACAACTAGCAAAATAAAAGGAAAGAGAGATCGCGGACCACAAAGAGGGAAATTACTGGATAGCTTGGTGTCATGGCATGGAAAGCAGTCAACAACAGAACTGATACGAAGCACAGTAGATAGATGATTGTGGAGGGACATGATCGCCTACGCCAACCGGTATGGCACATGATGATGATGAAGAAGGTAGTGTCAGGTATCGCTAGGGCTGGGAAACCCCTCGTACTGTTTATATGGGTTGACCCTCGTACTGTTTATATGGGTTGACCCTCGTACTGTTTATACGGGTTGACCCTCGTACTGTTTATACGGGTTGACCCTCGTACTGTTTATACGGGTTGACCCTCGTACTGTTTATATGGGTTGACCCTCGTACTGTTTATATGGGTTGACCCTCGTACTGTTTATATGGGTTGACCCTCATACTGTTTATATGGGTTGACCCTCGTACTGTTTATATGGGTTGACCCTCGTACTGTTTATATGGGTTGACCCTCGTACTGTTTATATGGGTTGACCCTCGTACTGTTTATATGGGTTGACCCTCTTACTGTTTATATGGGTTGACCCTCGTACTGTTTATATGGGTTGACCCTCTTACTGTTTATATGGGTTGACCCTCTTACTGTTTATATGGGTTGACCCTCGTACTGTTTATATGGGTTGACCCTCTTACTGTTTACATGGGTTGACCCTCGTACACATGTGCTGACAAATATCACAAGTAGGGCCAATAATGGTGATCATCACAGGTCAGAAAACTTAGTGCCAAAAGTCAAAAAAGTTATTCCCAAACCCACGAAAATCTTAGATGCATAGTCAGAATTTGGCAGAGGTCGACTTTTCAATTAGTAGAGGTCGTCTTTTGAATTAGCATTGGTCGACTTTTGATTTAGCATGGGTCGGCTTTTGAATTAGCATGGGTCGACTTTTGAATTAGCAGTAGGCGACTTTTGAAGTAGCAGAGGTAGTCTTTTGAATTAGCATGGGTTGACTTTTGAATTAGCGGAGGTCGACTTTTGAATTAGCATGGGTCGACTTTTGAATTAGCAGTAGGCGACTGTTCAAGCAGCAGATGTAGTCTTTTGAATTAGCATGGGTTGACTTTTGAATTAGCGGAGGTCGACTTTTGAATTAGCATGGGTCGACTTTTGAATTAGCAGTAGGCGACTTTTCAAGTAGCAGAGGTAGTCTTTTGAATTAGCATGGGTTGACTTTTGAATTAGAAATGGTCGACTTTTGAATTAGCATGGGTTGACTTTTGAATTAGCGGAGGTCGACTTTAGAATTAGCGGAGGGTGACTTTTGAATTAGAAATGGTTGACTTTTGAATTAGCATGGGTCGACTTTTGGATTAGCATGGTTCGACTTTTGAATTAGCATGGGTCGACTTTTGAATTAGCAGTAGGCGACTTTTCAATTAGTAGAGGTCGACTTTTGAATTAGGAGTAGGCGACTTTTGAATTAGGAAAGGTCGACTTTTGAATTAGCATGGATCGACTTTTGAATTAGCAGAGGTCGACTTTCGAATTAGAAATGGTCGACTTTTGAATTAGCAGGGGACGACTTTTGAATTAGGAGTAGGCGACTTTTGAATTAGGAAAGGTCGACTTTTGAATTAACTTGGATCGACTTTTGAATTTAGCAGTAGGCGACTTTTAAATTAGCAGAGGTCGACTTTTGAATTAGAAATGGTCGACTCTTGAATTAGCAGGGGATGACTTTTGAATTAGCAGAGGTCGACTTTTGAATTAGTGGGGTACGGATTTTGTATTGATAAACGATTTTTTAATATGGGGGTGTCTAATATAAAACTTGGAGTAAGTCTATAGGTTAAATTTTAAATTTTTTAACGATTTCATAGGCATAGCCAACAAAGAATGGGATGTGTTTTTATTTTAGTTGAGTTATGTTCATTTGTCTTTACCACAGGAATGTCTTGATTTCAGCTATGGTACAAATATTGTATTTTCAGAACATTAGCTTCACACAAAATATACATACCTCTCACAAAAAATGTTAAACGACCGACCTCTCTCAGACAAATCCAGGTTATGAAAAGACAGAACCTGTGTTTCGCGTGTGAAGATATATCCCTACATGGGTCAGAAGGACCAATCACATGGATGTATTCATTCTCGCGCATGCGCAGACATATACCATTTCACCTATATTCAGAACTACCGTCTTTGATGATATGTTCATCTTAAGGTAATTGAATTGCTGGGGTTTTCAACGAGGTTCGTGAGCATTTCTGTTCATAGAATGTGTTTGGATAAACTTATGAATGACTTTTGTGCTCCTGGGTGTTGATGTTATTCATACATATGATTAGAAGTGTAAGAAACATTCCAAGTCTTATAAAGCGATGGCTAAACTACTATCCTTATCTCTATCCCTTTCTCTTATCTCTATCCCTTTCTCCTATCTCTATCTTTATCTCTATCCCTTTCTCTTATCTCTATCCTTTTCTCTTATCTATATCCTTATCTCTATCCCCTTCTCTTATCGCTATCCTTATTTCTATCCCTTTCTCTTATCTCTATCTTTATCTCTATCCCTTTCTCTTATCTCTATCTTTATCTCTATCCCTTTCTCTCATCTCTATCCCTTTCTCTTATCTCTATCCCTTTCTCTTATCTCTATCCCTTTATCTCATCTCTATCCCTTTCTCTTATCTCTATCCCTTTCTCTTATCTCTATCCCTTTCTCTCATCTCTATCCCTTTCTCTCATCTCTATCCCTTTCTCTTATCTCTATCACTTTCTCTCATCTCTATCCCTTTCTCTTATCTCTATCTTTATCTCTATCCCTTTCTCTCATCTCTATCCTTTTCTCTTATCTATATCCTTATCTCGATCCCTTTCTCTCATCTCTATCCTTTTCTCTTATCTATATCCTTATCTTTATCCCTTTCTCTCATCTCTATCCTTTTCTCTTATCTATATCCTTATCTCTATCCCTTTCTCTCATCTCTATCCTTTTCTCTTATCTATATCCTTATCTCTATCCCTTTCTCTCATCTCTATCCTTTTCTCTTATCTATATCCTTATCTCGATCCCTTTCTCTCATCTCTATCCTTTTCTCTTATCTATATCCTTATCTTTATCCCTTTCTCTCATCTCTATCCTTTTCTCTTATCTATATCCTTATCTCTATCCCTTTCTCTCATCTCTATCCTTTTCTCTTATCTATATCCTTATCTCTATCCCTTTCTCTCATCTCTATCCTTTTCTCTTATCTATATCCATATTTCTATCCCTTTCTCTTATCTCTATCCTTATCTCATCTTTCTTTCCACTAATCGCGTAATCTACTTTTTGTTTGTCACGTCACCGAATTATTGAAAAAAAAGCAGGAAACGATAAAAAAGAATGGAATTCAATAGAGATAAGAGAAAGGGATAGAGATAAGAGAAAGGGATAGAGATAAGAGAAAGGGATAGAGATACAAATTCTCAGAGATACAATATTGGCAGATTCAACCCGCTACAGTCTGTCAAGACGCCAAAGGTCACATATGATGTACTGAATTCTATATTCATAGCTCTACCTGAAATCTAATGAATTCAATGTGAGAATAGTTGTATCGTAGGTCGTATTAGTTACTTGATCAACATTTTACCAATATTTGTTTTATTTTTACAAATTAAAATTGTGAGAAGTACATCATAATTAGAAACACTTTAATGAACTATGTAATTTTAAAAAAAAAAATTAAGAATGTGATTATCGGCAAGAACATTTTTTTAAAGTGGAAAGGTCTATAGAAGAGAACAAAATTAATGGAAGTGAAATCTCATCTTTGAATTATTTAAATACTAGGACAAGACAATTGTAAAAACAACAAAAAAAACAGCTTCGGATAACAAATTAAATGCAATTTTACAAAACACAAACGTTGACTGTAATGACCTGAGGATTAAAAGACATTTGTTGACTTATTTTAAAAAAGCGGAAAATGACTGTAATTGGAGAGTTGGTATATTTGTAATTAACAAAAACATTTGATAAACTTGACAAGCACGCACTTACTGGATGAGCTAACAGGAATACACAAGCCACTTTCACGAAGAATAAAGCATGACGGTTCATCGCATTTGCAATGTTCGGTTTTGCCATTCTCATTGATATAGCAGTTTCATATATTTATTTTACGTAAATACCTTCAAGTAATATATCCTTTAATTCATTACAACGCTGAAATAGAAATAAGATGTTTGGTTTTAATTTCATTATTTATTTCCTATTGTAGGAGCGATGGTAACTATTTTGTAGCTTGTTCACGTCACATTAACCATGGTTACTGCATTTCAAAATAAATAAAACGAAATAGTGTGTATAGGACATTGTTGAGATCCGTTTGGAGTTCGATAAGGCTGCATATTTCTCGTACAATTTGGTGTGCACGTTACACTTTTAGACAGCGTTAGAGAACAATATAATTAGAAGTTATAGTAAAAAAAAGCAAAAATAAAGGACTAAGCATTTATAGCAAAAAGACAGAAGTAATGGTAACAACAAAGAAAAAAAGACATCAGTGCAAAATAAAGACAAGGGGAACAATATTAAAAAAGTTAAATCTCTCTCTCTCTCTCTACAATCAAGTCACAATCATAGTATGATTCCAGACTCTCCTCATACAGTCAGCTGCCAGTTGAAGTGATTCGATTGCCCCATATAGTTTCTCTTCCAAGGAGGTGGGTGTAGACCACATTGTCCTTCTCAGGTCTGTGTACTGGGGGCAATCCTGTAGAACATGTTTTGTTGTCATGTGTACAGTGGCATAGGCTGGTAGTTCCTATTTTAAATTTGGTGAACATGTGGTTTCTCATTCTATTGTGGCAAGTGCGTAGGCGAAGTATGATGACTTGATCCCTCCTTGATAGTTGGTGGTATCCGTCACTCTCGTTATGCTTTGGATGTTCTCGTTTCCATTTTTCATGGAACTGTCCCTTCAGGATGGATTTGGTTTCATCATAACTGAGCGGATGGTTCTCTTGTGGTAGTCTGCCTCCCTCTTTAGCTAATTTGTCTGCGCGTTCATTTCCGTGTACCGTTCATTCCGTGTGAAGGCATCCACGTGAAACAGGGAGAGAGAAAGGGGAAGTGTGTGTGTGTGGAGAGGGAGAATAAGAGTGAAGTGGAGAGAAAGAGAAATTAGAGTCAGGGAAACCACGGGAAAAAAATGAGTGAGTGATCTCAATGAGTCATTTAGTTCATTGTTCTTGGGGCTTTTTAGAGCTGATAGTGCATCAGGCAGTATCACCAATTTATTGTGGATGTTATTTTTATGTTGAATAGCCAGTGTTGCAGCATCTCTGAGGGCCTAAATTTCTGCTTTAAAGTTGTTTGAGAATTTCCCAGTAGCTATTGACTTGGTGATATTTCCTGGTTATTCAGCGTCAAGAACACATCTTACCCTCCATTTCTGGTGGCATCAAAAAGTTAAATGAATTTAAGTATTTGGGATCTATGTTAACCTCAGACGGAAGATGTACAAAAGAGATGAGATGCAGAATAGCTCAGGCAAAAGCAGCTTTCCAAAAAATGAAAAAGTTGCTATGCAATCCATTTTTGACAATAGAAACAAGAAAAAGAGTACTGCTACATTTATGTATATACTGCTACATGTATGTATATACTGCTACATTTATGTATATACTGCTACATGTATGTATATACTGCTACATGTATGTATATACTGCTACATGTATGTATATACTGCTACATGTATGCATATACTGCTACATTTATGTATATACTGCTACATTTATGTATATACTGCTACATTTATGTATATACTGCTACATGTATGTATATACTGCTACATTTATGTATATACTGTGACATGTATGTATATACTGCTACATTTTTGTTTGTACTGCCACATTTATGTAAATCAATCTATCTATTGACCTTTCGAGCCGTAGCCAGCCCATAAGGCATAGACCCAGATACTATTTCTCTTATCTAAATTTTATTCTAGCAGTTTTCAGTCCTTGTAAAGATCTTTTGTCAAATGTGGCCCTTCTGTCTCTGTTCTGTGCAAGCAACTCTCACTGAGTGAGCCGATTCCTGCTGCTCTTGCCTCTCTCATCAATGTTCTTCTCAGTGTCTCTGTGGGTCGGCCTCTTTTCCTCTTACCTGATGTTTCCCACATCAGGGCTTTGTTTGTTATTCGGTTATTATCTCTCATCATCACATGTCCAACATATGACCATCGTCTTTTCTTTATTACTGAAGATATTAGTGGTTGATTGGTGATTTCTCTAATTTCCTCGTTTGTTTTGAGTTCGTTCCACGCAATACTATGTATTTTCCTTAGACATTTATTTTCGAATGCTTTGAACTTTGTTTCTATGTCTCTTGTTAGTTTCCAGCTCTCACATGCATACGTAAGGGTAGATAGTGCGTTTGATTTGTTTAGTCTATGTTTTGTGTTTGTGCTGATGAGTTTTGATTTCCACAACTTTTCGAGGCTTCTGAAAGACATGGTTGCTTAAATATTCTGATTCTAATTTATTTACTTGTATCCCCTTCCAGTTCAATGTGACTTCCAAGAGATAAAGTCAGTAATTTGGTAAAGCATTAGTGTCTTATACTGAGTGCTGCTTTACTGAACATCTTCTCTCGTGGCTGAGTTTGCCAATCCTGGACAGACAGATCCATCCACAGAACGAGCAAGGTGTACCCGCGGTACCCGGCCTTGTCTCCTTTCTCTTGCGTCTTTCGTCTTCTGAATTTGACATCAGCGCTGTCTTGAAAGTTGCTGTGTCATTTTTTATGTTAGCTCTCCATGTGCTACGATCCGCAGCCACATTTTCCCAGTTCTTTTCATATATAGAAAATTCACTCAAGGAAGCCTTGCAAGCATCCTTATATCTCAGCACTGGTCTGCCCTTTGGTCTTTTTCCACCCTTATGTTCGCTACACATAATGGAAGGACATTGCATAGGTAAGAAGTCAAGGTGGGATAGCTAATTGTATTAGGCGAAGGATGGAGGAAGTTAAAGAAGAGACAAGATTTTAGGGCGTATTTAGCCAAGAGGTATGCCGGGTATAAGGATGCACAACATGCAATGTGAAATGAAAGTCCAAGCAGCAACAAAGGGCTGAGTCAGTACAAGAATACGGAGAGAAAGTGTTAGGGCTAGCAGAACAAGGTTTTGGACAAGGAATCGATAACGAGCAGGTAAATAAATTGTTGGTATCAACATTTATAGCTGGGTTGAGGAATAGAGGATTGAAGTTACAGTTGGCAAGAAGAGCAATGACAACGATGTCTCAAGTTATAGGTGTGGCCATAGAGGAGGAGAGCATTAGTAAGAGGTTTGAGGAAGACCAGCAGCAGGGTAGAGAGGAATTATTTGAACAGGAGAGACAAGAAAATCCAATGAAGGTAGATCATATGAGGCAAATATATAGGGAACATAATTATAGAGGGGTAGTAAATAGCATTCAAGAGACAAGGAGGTGCTATAGATGCAATCGAGTGGAACACATTGAGAGACAGTGTTGTGCAGGAAATTACACACAAGGAGATAGCGGAAGATATCGAATTTGGGGAAACTCTATGGGTGCTCAAAACGACAAAGCTGTTTTGAGCACAGATTGGATAAGGCCTGATCATTTCGGAATTATTGGGAGGATGGAAGACCCATGTTCATGTATAGTACAAGTCGGAAATCAAAGATTCAGGGCGATTATAGACACATGAGCAAGTGGCGGTGTAATTAAGGAGAGTGCATACAAGTCTATGAAAGAAAGGGGAAGTTATATAGAACAAATAATAATTTGGAGTCCATAAGTGGACAGCTACTAGAGGTGATATCGAAAACAATGATAGATTTTAGAATTTACAAGTGTTCGAAGTAATTAAAGGGATAAATAGAGTAATGGTATTGGATGAATAGGAATAGGCTAATAGAAATTACAAGACGCAGAAATTACAGATAGGGAATACAATAGTACAGATGAAAGTTGATATACATATAGCCTCATTGGCAAGGGAAAAGAAAATGGGATGCTGGAACCACATATAGTATATATATATATATATATAGTAGTATAAGGATAAGAGGTAAAACCGATGCCACAGAGAGAAGACATCGGAGTTGAAAAGATGCATATGTAGGGAATAGTTAGAGGTAAGACACTAATCTAATATGGATACATATAGAGGAGATATAATACAAAGAGTAAAAGAAGGATATTGATGAAGGCCAAGGATTTTGTATATAGTAATGAAGTGTATATAGGGGAGGAGAGGGGACGTCAAAGTGTTTATACGAGTTCAGTGGTGTAGTGGTGAGTTAGCCAATCCGGAAGGGATAGACTAAACAGAAGACTTATTGAATAGACGATACATTGCGGAATGCAATGAGTCGTGATAGAGAGGAATAGGTACATCAAAATGGTGTAAATAAAAGGGGAGAAGTATAGGGGTGAGATAGCTAATCCGGAAGGGATAGGCTACAGAGGTACCTATTGAATAGACAATAGGGAGACATTGCAGGATGCAACAGGTGTTAATATAGACTGCCTGGAATAGTAGTGAAGAGAAAGAGAGGAGTTATGAGGAAATAGTCAGAAAAGGGATGTGCAGGACTAGACTAGTTAGTGACGGGAAAAAGGATCAATGGAAATAGGTGAATATGGCCTGGTCTGCGGGTTCTATAGGGTCTATTACTAGAACCTGTGGACAATGCTGACGACATAGACTGGCAGAGACGCTGCATAAAGAGGAAAGAAATAACTTCATAATAAAGTAAAGGCGGATGAAATATATTAAGGAGGAGATAGATAGAAAGAAGAGGTCTCTGATAGGGACAATAAGAGTAGAGTGGTGAAGAGATAATGCAAGGAGAAGGCTAAACGGGCCGACTCGGTAATAAGACAGAGGATATAGGACTAAGAAGAGATAAAGTAGGAAGTAGGCTCAAAAGGGGCTTTGAAGCAGAGAAGGGATAAGGAGAGTGGACCAAGGTGGCATACAAGGTAAAATAGGATAAGGAGAGTGGACCAAGGTGGCATACAAGCTAAAATAGGATACAAGTAGAGTTGGTGATAGAGAAGGGTAGGGAGTAAAAAAAAGTAAAGTACCCCCGTCACGCCAAGTGGCGTATAGGGAAATATGGTGTTAATGACCCTATATTTTTACAGACCTTCAGCACATGATTTTTGGGGTAATGTGGTCAGTATTACGCCCGTGCTGCTTTACTTTCCCAGAAAAAAATCCGGTACCCATTTAAGGCTGGATGAACCCGGAAGCCGTCGGTTGGGATCAAACCCTACCCCTTGTCCGTGGTAGTCCAGTTCACTAACCACTGAGCTATCGCGGCTCCCATAAGGGTAGGGATTAATAGGGTGTAAATCAGACTTAGGGATAAACGAAACTTAAGTAGGACGGTATGTACATACAGAGTAGATAAAGTTGGAGTGATAGGGTAGGGCGTTTTTGGTGGTACGGTTTAGTCGTTAGGTTAGATAAACGACTAAAATGGGTATGTGGCAAGTGTACCAGTGAGTTGAGAATGTATAATAATATGTGAACGAGAGAGTGAAATAACGGGAATGAGGTGGAGGTTTAACTCCGAAAAAAATAATCGAAAATAGAGGTATAGCCAAAAATGCAGGGAAAGTATAGTCAGACTAGAAGTAAAACTTACTCAGGCGGACGGCTTGATAGCCGGGCCGTAGGTGTCGGTAGCCATGACAGGCTTACCAACCTCCTTAGATGAAGGTCAATAGTTAGGTCGAGCCGGAGCTCTAAAATGTTTATCAGTGTTTTTAGTTAAGCGATGTAAATAGATCATGCTCATGCAGCTAAACTGAGAGCAAATGTTATCGGGAGGCAGTCACCAAACATCCACAACGTTAATGTTATTTGTTCCAGTAAGTTTTGTCAAACCAAGAGTCGACCATGTTGCTAATGTTAGTTTAAGAGTTGTCAATGGTAGAACTTCGGCTCCAGTGTAAACTGAAGACAGTTATTTGAGTTAGCGTAATGAGTCGATTTCAGTCAGACTAAGAACTTTCCTGTATGGACGATTAGAGAATGAGAGTGATAGAGGCACATTTGTGAAGCTGTGTCTGACATTTATTAGTGCATGTGAGCAGCCGAGAACCAGGTAGTTTGCTGAATTTTAAACTATTGTGTTCATGTACAAACTATTGATGAATAAACTGGTGTTTTAAGATTGGATTTCCTTGAATAGTAAAACCTGGTCAGTGTTTGAGTGTATGTGGCATAGCGAAGATCGAACATTCAGTGCGGCCGAAACATCAAAGTGAAGTACATAATTTTTAGACATCGCGTATGGACGCGAAGTCGTGTCCTGGTCATTCATGGTTCAACCGTTCTAACGTCACGGTGCAACACCTGGGAGATATGAGACAGATAAACAGATTCATCAACAGTCATTAGAGTGTTGCAAGTGGAGAAAGGGTTTATCAGCGGCCTGTTGGTCGAGGTGAGCAGGTTGACAGGATCAAATCAATTCAGCCAGCAACCCATCAATCGAAATGAATGAGAAGGTGTCACAGTCAAGTCTCATTAACCGTCTCATTCTGATAATAATGATCATTCCAACGATCATCTGAACAGGGTATAAAGGAAAGGCGGTGACACGGTTTGTAACAAGCAATATTGACATGCGTACAAAGAACGTGTTCACACTAAGTAGCAAACAAAGGGGTGATATGGTACATTTATGTATATACAGGCAAACGTACTCATCATCTTTGAAAGAATCATGATTCGTTAGAGTACCATGAATACACCGTCTGTATTGGTTTCACAACTTTAATCCGTTTCACAACATCAGCCCCTCTTCAAAATGCTATAACTATATAACCGTTTGTTGGAATTGTGTAAATAAACTGTTTATTATGATGATGTTATGGAAAATAAATTTCATTGGAAACAAACTTATGGTTTTTGTCATTATGAGAACTGTCTTTGTCCACGGAAAAGTATTCGACAGAGTAAACAGATAACAGCTATTAGAGATACTAACAGCATACTGAGAAAGCCACCATATTCTAACCAAACTTTGTAAATCTATCTACATTAACATCACCGTCAGTCAGAACAGCAGCAAACTAAACCTACCACATTGAAGTTAGATTAGGAGTAAGTAGGGGTTTGTACCATCTTCCCTATTGTTGATTAGCGATATGAACTGCATATGTAAGTTAGCCATCCAATAGAGACAAACGAGATTAACGAGTTTCTGTTTATAGCAACTAACCTTGACAAAAGAATACCCAAATAAATACTTAGATTTAACACCACAGCAACCCAATGCAAAATAAAAATAAACTTTAATAAAGCAGAAGTCATCAATATAGCAAAACAGAAAGAGAACATCAACAAAACGATAGACAGCAGCCAATTTAAATGTCTAGGAATTATCAACAAGAAGATAAAACTAAAAGCAAACTGGGCATTCTACAACACAATCATCATCCCAACATTCAACTACCAATGCCAGACCTGTATTCTGGGATGAAGAACAATAAGAAAAATAACCAGTGAGAGGAAATGTGTTAGTCGTATGACATGAAAAGCCCGTGAGATAAGATCAGAAATGCAGAACAGAGAAAAAAAGCTACGAATAATTTCCGCAATAGAAATACATAAATAAGCAACAGATAAAATGGTCTGGCCACATAAGATAGAAAGAAAAAAAAATACAATGAGACTTAAATAAACGCTGCGAGAACAGATACAAAGGGAGACCACACAATGTATATACGGAAAAGTACATTGGGAAAGCTAGACGAAGAAGAAAAGGAAAAAAGAGGAAGAAATTAGAATGTATAGTAGGAAATTAAAATATAATAGGAAAAAAGAGGAAGAAATTAGAATGTATAGTAGGAAATTAAAATATAATAGAAAAAAAGAAGAAGAAATTAGAATGTATAGTAGGAAATTAAAATATAATATGAAAAAAAGAAGAAGAAATTAGAATGTATAGTAGGAAATTAAAATATAATATGAAAAAAAGCAGAAGAAATTATAATGTATAGTAGGAAATTAAAATATAATATGAAAAACAGATCTTGAAAGAAGAAGTTTTTGATAGAGAGACTACTTGCTATTGCAGAAGTCGCAGCTACAACTGATAAATTATACAAATAGAGAGTATTCAAGAATATGACTGCCTGTACAACTGATAAATTATACAAATAGAGAGTATTCAAGAATATGACTGCCTGTACAACTGATAAATTATACAAATAGAGAGTATTCAAGAATATGACTGCCTGTACAACTGATAAATTATACAAATAGAGAGTATTCAAGAATATGACTGCCTGTACAACTGATAAATTATACAAATAGAGAGTATTCAAGAATATGACTGCCTGTACAACTGATAAATTATACAAATAGAGAGTATTCAAGAATATGACTGCCTGTACAACTGATAAATTATACAAATAGAGAGTATTCAAGAATATGACTGCCTGTACAACTGATAAATTACACAAATAGAGAGTATTCAAGAATATGACTGCCTGTACAACTGATAAATTATACAAATAGAGAGTATTCAAGAATATGACTGCCTGTACAACTGATAAATTATACAAATAGAGAGTATTCAAGAATATGACTGCCTGTATTACTGATAAATTATACAAATAGAGAGTATTCAAGAATATGACTGCCTGTACAACTGATAAATTATACAAATAGAGAGTATTCAAGAATATGACTGCCTGTGCAGGTGTACGATATATTCAGAAGAAGAAACAAAAGAAAATAAACGAAATCATGTATAAGAGGAGAAACGCATTAATTGTAAGATATACAAATAGCTAAAGTTCAACTGAAAGCTAAGGTACAAATTGTGGACATTTAGCAATGCTCTAGTCACAATGACGAATATAATTGTGTGACTACATGGGGCTAACTGAAAGAAAGTTGAATGGTTGACAAATGAAAACGACCATTGTAACGTATATTATTATCCATTTGTAAAGAATTTAAATGCTAGGAGCTGATAGTAAAGTATTTGCAGGTGTTATGAAATACACGTTAGTATAGAACAATTATTTGGAAAAAAGAACATTTATTTCTTTTTGAATTAGTTAAGCCAGCAAATATATTGACTGTAAAAACAATTATGTTCAACAAAATGAGTATAGGACAATCTTCGGCTTGTTATTTTGCATTTAAAGTTTGTTGAACATCACAGGAAGACGCAGTATCTGTACACATCTTGCATGTTTTTGGGCACACATCACTCATCAAATCCTTCATATCGGGATCTCCACAATATGCTTCCATAATGGCACAACTACTGCTATAATCAGCACACAGATTATCCCCCTTTCCACAAAATGCACATGTCTTTGTGCATTGTTTTAGCATCGATGTTGGCTCGCTCTGGCACAGACCTTTAGTTTTTAACTCCTCACAGTTTGATAGAAGATCTAAACAAGGAGGAGTGGCCATTGAGCTTGCCTGAGCGCTTAAAGTGAGGTTATAAACATTAGCTTCTTGAGTAATGGAAGAACATGGCACAAGAGGATTTTTCACGTCACCACCATCACAAAAGCACTCACATGCAGGCTGATCTAAAAAAGGCTTAAAGAACACTATTCCGTTGAAGGGACATTCTTTAGGGGGGCATTTACCGTTGACACTCTGGCAATTGTACATCAAGTTGGCAAGTTTGATATCCTTAAACGATAGACCGTACTTATGACCGATACGATTCTGATATTTAGGATCAAGGGTGGTAATGTCCCGCCCTGTAGAAACATAATGCATGATGCTCAAGTAATCGTATTCAACACCATACGTGTTAATGCCTGGCCGTATTCTAAAGTTGGTACCTGATAATACATCTGGAGTCACGGTTAATCTGAAGTACTTATCTCGATCAGGACGAACCATCTCATGATGAAAACCTATTGCATGCCCAATCTCGTGTACGATTGCTCCTACATGTGCCCAATTGACCCCCACATGCTGCTGTTGCCATGGCATTTTCCCTAAGTATGACCAAAAACCACTTGAGTTTATAAAATACATCTTGCCATTGGAATTCGTTAAATTTTCAGTAAAATGTAGGCAGGTATAGTTCATCAAGTGTTTAATAGCGTGCCTGATTGCCCATTGCGAATCCAAATTGACATCACTTGCGATTTCATAATGTACTATCCCGCCAGGCCATAAATTACGCACTGCTTTCCTTTTTTTGCGTTTGCTCTTGCCGAACACACTTTTGTACTGATCAATGGGCATCTTAATATCCAGCTCAGTTAGAATATCGATACCGTAGTTTGAGTTGACATGAAACACATCCAATACATTTAAGTTGGTGATGCCTTTAATGATCTCTTTATCTATCGATTCCTTCTCAGCTAAGACCTGTAGAAGAGAAAATATTATTTGTGTTATTTAATACGTTCGTTAGTGCTGGTAATAATATGACATTTTTGTCTTTAATAACCAACATTCTTTGGTAATGTTTCCTGCAACGTATGCAGTGGTTGTAATAATTGTACACAACCAATAGCATAAAGGCTTCTTATCTTAGCTTAATTGCAGCTGATTGATTGTTATTACTACACGGTTGTGGATAATGAATTGAAAAAAAAAATAATCTTAAACGCCATTAATGTTTGTTAGTTTGTCATCAGATCATGCTCATTGCACATCGATGAAAGCCAGTCATGGTCGGATCCACTCATCACAACATGTCTCATCGTCTTATCGTTTTTGGCCTCAAGTTTATGTTGGTTTTTTTGTTTGTTCGCCACCTTTGACCTCTGACGAAGTCCCTAGAGACCAGGAACTGAACTTTGCATGTTAATCCATTCTTCCCTGGCAGCCGTGTACACAGGGGTCCCTCGCTGCACAGGCAGATAACTCCAACTTCGGAGGTACTCATATTTTTTCCATCGATGAGTAATTAACGTTACATGCAGGGCCTCGCTGCTGAGATCAGGGGTGGTTACCGCAGAGAGAAATCATTAATAAAAATCCCAAATGGTGTAGCCTCGATTTGAACCCAACAACTCTCTTTCTTGAGGCCGACGTTTTGCCTCTAGACCAACCAGTCCCCCTATCTTGGTTTAATAATCTACTTTGTCTCTGCTTAGTTTCCTGGGGCGTGTTTGTTGGTGAGTGGAATATTCTATTTCAGGACAAGAGACAGCCACACCTTTAAGGATGGTCCCTGATGATGGTCATGGTTTAGCAGAAAATATTTCCACCAGACAAATACGGGACTTTGGGATTGCAAAAATTGCAATGAATTTAAGTTTTTTTTTTTTTTTTTTTTTTTTTTGGGGGGGGGGGTTTGTTAAGTTTTCTTCTTCTTCACTTTCCTCTTGAGTTTCTTTAATGTTTTCTCATCATCTTACTCTGCGTCTGCCCCTTGCTCGTCTCCTTTCGCCTCTTTTAATATTTACCTTGTATGTCAAAGAGGCAAACGGAAACCTTTCTAGATTGGCAAACCAGTTTATTAGTTGTTTTCTTCATGTAGCTTATGAGTGACTCAGTGTTTACTCTTTCTCTTATGATATTATTTCTGATTTTGTAGGTTAAGACAATCTCTATTTTAGAACAAAATGTTGCAAAAGTGAAATCGTGTTATATATATAACTGAGCTTACTGTTATTTCGATAATTAAAACAAAGCCCGCAGTTTACAACATCTGCATCGTTAGTAACCTTTTGTATGGCAGCAAGTTGTCCAGATCATGAACAACTTACGAAAAGCAGGAGAGAAGATTAAATGCATTCCATATGCGATGCTTGCACCGTATTCTTGTTATCACCTGGAAGGTCAAGGAGACAAACATGGAGGTCCTCACAAGACTGCTCAAACAACGTAGCTTGGTCATCTACACTGTACCAAAGATGGTTGTGTACCAAGAGATGTACTATATGGACAACTAGCAGATGGCAAAATGACTATGGAGTGCCCAAAACTGCAATTTATAGACGTGTGTAAACATGGCATGAAGACTATGAATATTTACCCTGCAGCCGTGGAAGAAATAGCTGCAGACCGCAAAATTTGGAAACACTCTAAAGCTCCAAATCAAACAAGAAGCAGACAGATTCATAGAAAAAGATAATACACGGCGAAAGAAAAGAATAATTGCATTCTCTACTGGCGCTGCAAAATCCATAAGTCATCTATGACTGACGGAGACTGCAGCTTCTTTTCTTTCTCAATTATAGAAACCACAATAAATTTGACTTAGACTGATGTGAAGTGTTCTAAGCTGCGACAGCACCATGGATATTTCTCGATACATTAACACCTTATTATAAAATCATATGCAAGTCCTGGTCGTACTCCCAGCCATTTGTGTACAACTTACTAATTCTTCTATATGTTGTCTCTACTGTACTTGAGCGACCATTGTACTCCAGCTTAGGCCCAGGCAATTTAGGAATCATCATTTACTGGGAGTATCAAAACTTTGACCTTTTGTTTACTTCCTTTGATGATCTGTAGCCCTTTATCTGCTATATCCCTTGCTCTCTTTCTTTTGATGAGTCGATATACGACCTGAACCGACTCCTTTTAACTCCTCCCATGACGGTTGGGATTCACTGTTTCGCCAGAATAAACGTCATTTCCTTGGTCTTTTCTCGTGTGTTGGAGCAGTCACTAGACAATCTTCATTATCAGATACTATTCAATCATGTTTTCATCAACCATCACCATCTGGCAAAACGTACTGCCCAATGACTGGAAAACTCTTTTATATCAGTTTTCTCTAAACTCACTAGAAAACTCTTTTATATTAGTTGTATCTAAACTCATTAGAAAACTCTTTTATATGATGATGATGATGCGGTCGCCCGACGATTTGAGGTATTCTAGCGGATACGAACCGTAGACTTCCTCCACGTCATCCGCCCTTAAAAGGACGTTAAGTGGACGTAGTTACGTTGTGTTGAAGTTTGCAGTGTAACACTGTGATATCTGCGCCTTTCGGCCCAACACATCCGACTTCAGCCGACATTTTTGAGTACCGGGTTTGTCTTCCCTCTTCGATCCCTGCTCGCTTGGCCAGACTAGACAGGTTAGTCTGTTTCTGGAGGCACCGCGGAGAGGTGTAGCAGGGTCTGGATGGTTCTGGTTCACCGATCCTGGCGCAAGCCATCAGTTATGAGTCACTGACGACTTCCAGCTCTGGTGCTGGGTGGGGCGCGCCTTCGCCTCCAACTCTTTCAAATTAGTTGTATCTAAACTCACTAGAAAACTCTTTTATATTAGTTGTATCTAAACTCACTAGAAAACTCTTTTATATTAGTTGTATCTAAACTCACTAGAAAACTCTTTTATATTAGTTGTATCTAAATTCACCGGAAAACTCTTTTATATTAGTTGTATCTAAACTCACTGGAAAACTCTTTTATATTAGTTGTATCTAAACTCACTAGAAAACTCTTTTATATTAGTTGTATCTAAACTCACTGGAAAACTCTTTTATATTAGTTGTATCTAAACTCGCTAGAAAACTCTTTTATATTAGTTGTATCTAAACTCACTAGAAAACTCTTTTATATTAGTTGTATCTAAACTGACTGGAAAACTCTTTTATATTAGTTGTATCTAAACTCACTAGAAAACTCTTTTATATTAGTTGTATCTAAACTCACTGGAAAACTCTTTTATATTAGTTGTATCTAAACTCACTGGAAAACTCTTTTATATTAGTTGTATCTAAACTCACTGGAAAACTCTTTTATATTAGTTGTATCTAAACTCACTAGAAAACTCTTTTATATTAGTTGTATCTAAACTCACTGGAAAACTCTTTTATATTAGTTGTATCTAAACTCACTGGAAAACTCTTTTATATTAGTTGTATCTAAACTCACTGGAAAACTCTTTTATATTAGTTGTATCTAAACTCACTAGAAAACTCTTTTATATTAGTTGTATCTAAACTCACTGGAAAACTCTTTTATATTAGTTGTATCTAAACTCACTAGAAAACTCTTTTATATTAGTTGTATCTAAACTCACTGGAAAACTCTTTTATATTAGTTGTATCTAAACTCACTAGAAAACCCTTTTATATTAGTTGTATCTAAACTCACTGGAAAACTCTTTTATATTAGTTGTATCTAAACTCACTGGAAAACTCTTTTATATTAGTTGTATCTAAACTCACTAGAAAACTCTTTTATATTAGTTGTATCTAAACTCACTGGAAAACTCTTTTATATTAGTTGTATCTAAACTCACTAGAAAACTCTTTTATATTAGTTGTATCTAAACTCACTGGAAAACTCTTTTATATTAGTTGTATCTAAACTCACTGAAAAACTTTTTTATATTAGTTGTATCTAAACTCACTGGAAAACACATACTGTATTTTTTAAAAATTACTTTATCAAATAACACATTTTTTTTTTATTTTATAAAAATTATGAATTATTGCTTCCGATTTTTTTTTAACACACTGCAATTTATTGGTTTATTGTTGACGAGCAGTTGTTTGTGCGAAAACTTTCCTCGCATTAGACGGTATGATAAGTAGGTTCCCTAGTCAGCAATGTTATCCCTTTCACTATCGCCACCTTGTCTCACAAACACAAAAGGATGGTTGTAACAAATGCTATTCTCTACATGTTCTTTATGTTTCTGGCTCCACTGACGTTGGCTGACATTATTTCTTTCTCCAAGAGTATATATAGTTGGGGGACTAGTTGGTCTCGAGGCAAGACGCCGGCCTCAAGACAGAGAGGTTGTGGGTTAGAGTCCCGGCTGCACAGGTTGGAATTCTTATTTATGATTTCCCTCTGCGGCAACCACCCCTGGTCTTAGCAGCGAGGCCCGGCTTGAAATGTCAATTACTCATCGACAGAAAAAAATATGAGTACCTCCGAAGTCGGAGTTATCTGCGTGTGCGGCGAAGGACCCCTGTGTACACGGCTCCATGGAGAAATGGATTAACTCGCAAAATTCAGTTCCAAATCTCTAGGGACTTCGTCAGAGGTAAACAAGCTGCCGAAAGTAGAAACATAAAATATATCACAATGTTTGACAGCCTCGCTTGATCGCTGGGTTGTTAAGAATTAAAACTTGAACAAATATTAAATTTATCGGTAAAATAAAGAATAATGCTTGAGCAGAACAATCTTTATTACCAGCCAAAAGTCTCAAGTTTCATTAATTGCAGTGTACCCAGCAGACAAATATAGACGTAACGTAGTGACTCTTTATGTTTGAAATTAATCATCAATGCGGTCTTTTTTTTTAATTAAGAATTCGTTCTACTTATATTAGTAAAACAATTATAAGTAACAGTAATAATTATAACAGTAATAATAACAGTAATAATAACTTGTATTTTCATTAATTAGAGCCATAGAATCTTGCTAATGCGTAATTGTTCGGTCACTGTGTGTATTATTAGTTGAATATGTTAAATCTACGTGTTCTGATTAGTATAACTTGTGCAGTTCGGTCGTACGTAGAAATCAAATACTTCAAGACCACATGTTAATTATAATTAAAATGACTGATTCAATAATTTCACATTAAGAGCATAGGGGCCTCAGTAGACTATTATGGAAACCCACCCGACTGGGATACCGGTGGTCGGACAACCGGTGTTCGATTTCCGCTGGATGCAGTATGAGTTGTATTCGTGGTTGGAAAAAAAATACCCCCGCGGTCGACCCAGCCGCTGGCAGAAATGTGTACCAGGGTAGTACTCTAGAAGGATAAGGGGAAAAAATATTAATAGTATAATCTTATCATTGTATGTCCAGTGGGCATTTATATATTTGTGCAGCTCTCGTTTTATTAGTATGCCTACCCCTCTTTGATGTTCTCTTGTGTTACCTGAATATCAGCATCATCATGTGCCATACTGGTTGACGTAGGCGATCATGTCCCTCCACAAGCTTCGATCTTCATTGTATCGTATCAGTTCTGTTGTTGACTGTTTTCCATGCCATGACACCAAGCTATCCAGTATTTTCTCTCTTTGTCATCCGCGATCTCTCTTATATTTTGTCAGTTGTAACCAAGTATTCCAACTTTCCTCTTCTCATGATGTGCCCGAAAAAATGTTGATTGTTTCTTTCTGATGTTTTTTTTTAGGAGTTCCTTTTTTGTGTTGGCCTCTTTGAGAATCTCCTCATTGGTCTTTTTATCTGTCCAGGGAACTTTCAACATTCTTCTGAAAAATCCCATCTCTGTGGCCTCTAATCGTCTTTTCATTTGTTTCATACCTGTATATATATATATATATATATATATATATATATATATATATATATATATATATATATGTTCATTTATCGTTTTGTATGTATCCATTTTCTTTCCATCTTGTTTCTGATATGCTTTAAATATCAGTGGTTAATCGTTCTGCATCTACAATAAGATTTTCTAATTTTGCTTTTGGTATAAAGTCCAAACATCCCATGTAGTTATGTTTTAGCGCTTTCTTATGACAAAAGTCGGAATTTCTCTCCACGACTTTGGAATGTTCCATGATGAGGCTCCAAACTCTCTCTCAGCGGTCTGCCATATTCGTCTTTCGTGTCCTGAATATGCCTCATGTGTACCACACACTTCTGCTGTTTTCGTTTTCTGGGTCGTTGATCATTTCTGATTCATTCGTCCCACCCACCGTCATAGACTTTTTACATTCAGGATGGACATACCCGCCGGGCGCCGTTGTTGTCGAAATATGTTTTGCCTTTCGAACCGCGAACACAAGACACAAAGAAGAATAGATCATCATCATCATCATGTACCATACCGGTTGGCGTAGGTGATCATGTCCCTCCACAATCTTCTATCTACAGTGCATCGTATCAGTTCTGTTGTTGACTGTTTTCCATGCCATGACACCAAGCTATCCAGTATTTTCTCTCTTTGTCGCCCGCGATCTCTCTTTCCTTTTATTTTGCCAGTTGTAGCCAATTATTCCAACTATCATCTTCTCATGATGTGTCCGAAAAATGTTGATTGTTTCTTTCTGATGTTTTTTATGAGCTCCCTTTTTGTGTTGACCTCTTTGATTTGTCATGATTATTCCAGGCAATTTAAGAAGGTAGTTTGCCATTCCTTTCCTTCCCTTCTTGGCAGTGACTATACTAGTCGGAGATCGCAGCCATTGTCTCTATACATGAGATCCTCTGCCTGCTATCGCGGTGTGAGGACCATAACCGGCACTACTTGTCGGCTGCTCCCACAACACCATCCACCACCTGTTCCAATGGCTTCACATAACCCTGATATGGGGCTAAACGGGAGCTCCACCTTGCCCAGGGGTGTCCCGAAGACTAGCGGAGGAAAGGAGACGTCTTACCCCTCCTTGGTGATAGATCATGTTCCACTCGGTAAAGTTCACAGTCCATCCACTTGTCAGAAGTAAACACACCACAAACGGGGAATAGCAGTACATGAACAATACCAGCAAGGCAATTAGAATTAATATGGGTGCATATCTTCGCGATAGCAATATATGGTTATGAATCATGGACAACCAAGGAGAGCCATGAAGAAAATCAATTAATTGGAAGCAAAATGCTACAGAAAAATGCTTAAAATACGTTGGTACATTAAACAAGAGCAATAAAAACATGAAAATACTGGTTACTAATATGCAATCGGATGTGGAGGAAATCAATGTACTATGACCAAGTTAAAGAAACTGTGGGCTGGAAAAAAAAGTAAGACATGGTTTCAGGACGACGCATCAATACACATAATGAAGATGATAGTTTCAAAACATAAAAGTACCACAGAACAGGACAATAGAAATGTGAGCATACTGGCTGGAGACATACATTCTTTCAGACGGATTGAGGTGAATACAACGTTCTGCAAAGGAAATGTGACCTCATAATAATCTGCCATATGGAAAACTGGCAGCTGTAACACTGTAAGCTTGATAGAGCACTCAATGTTAATCTTATAGACGTATGCTGTGATTATATCTTTATTGCGCTAAACAGATAAGGCTAGTTCTTAATTCTGTATTGCGTGGATATGGCTGATAAGATGAGTACTAAAAGCATGTATTATAATGGGCTAAACCTAATTCCAAACATTTAGTTAGTTGGAATCCAACTTTAATATACCACTATTTAATATTGGTACGTCTAAGGATGAAACGATATTAATTCATGAACATAATACAAATAGTAATGCAGTTTTCATCGAGGCTATTTAAATATTGTCAGGTTCGTGCAAGACAGGGTGTAAGAGGTGATGAGCGTGATGACAGTCTTGCTATAGTCCGTTCAGAAATTCATAACCACACTTGAATTAGCTTTACGTGATAACCGTTTGTTATTTTGCTTTCAACTTTTGCATGTAATCTTATAATATTGATGTCGTTATAGAAATATTTTTTGCTCTGAGAAATTTGATCTAGTTTAAAAGTTTTCTTCTTTAGGCTATATTAAATTCACCCTGTTCGAATTTGACACCATTTTAGGATATATACATTAATTTGGTGCGGTCGTTCACGTAAAATAGTTTGGCTATTGCAGAAACACTAAGTTCAGGAAAATCCCGTGCACAAAACTGAATTGTTATTGAACGACATGACGCACCACGGCCTGGGCATTAATTACCGAAGGGAATGCGTATCTTTATTAATTTTGTGAAGACTCAGTAGACAATTTGTTGACTTTAAATACCAACATTTATATCTAAATTACAATGAGTTTGAAATGCAAATTTATAACTATGCAAAAGGTTACTGTTTTACTATATCAGCATTTCCTTAGGGAATTCAAGATGGGACAAAGTGCCTACTGCATCAAATACAAAAGAGCAAATTAGGACATGGCTTGCGAATGAAAATGTCAAATTTGACGACACATTTAAAACCCGAATTGTTACAACTTGTGAAGAATACGAATAAGAAAAAGGTGTACCATGTTGACAAAATCATTGAGAAATACGGCCACACTAATTGTAACCAATTGAATTCATGTTTGCAAATACACATAACGAACAACACCCACAATTAAGCACTATGTAGATACGCTTCTATAGTCCGTTCAGATTCGTTTGCCTAGACATTAATTTATTTTTTTCAAAAACTTATTGTTCATTTGCATTGATCTTTTGAAGTTAGGTTTAGAATACTAATGTCGCTATAAAAATATTTTTTTATCAAAGAAATGTGATCCAGTTTCAAAGATGCCTTATTTAACCTATATTAAAAAAAAGTTAATCGATATTATAAACATCGGCGGGATTATGTAGATGCTTACATCTCACAGCTGATTCTTTAACATATAGGCATGACCTTCACGGCTGAATGCGCACCGTCCTAAAATAGTTATGTTTCCACTATAAATTTTTATAAAGAAATGTTACATATGAAATTTCCCGTTTAGCACAAAATGACATTTTAGCCGAAACCGGAAATTATGTGACGTCAAAATCACGGCCGTAGACTCGAGTTCGAGTCATAATTCAGAGGCAAATCTCAATATTTACAGAAAGGAGGCGGCACTATCCATATTATCTTCTGCAAGTCTATGTGAGAATGAATATAAATGCAAAATATTTTACTGAGCATAACATTGCTATAAAGATTTATCAATACTTCTGCAGAGAACGTAAAAAGGGACATCTTTATTGTTCTTTATCAAACCCTGAGAAGAGAACAATGCATATTTTAGGTTTGTGTAAACGTTCATTTGATCGAATAGTTAAAGGAAGCGGATATTTATTGCCAACAAATGCAAGAAAGCAAGGAAGGAAAGAAACGTTAGACAGTTTTGATAAGGACCTAGTAAAAAGAGAAATCTGTCGAATGTTTGATATAAACGAAGAAGTGACACTTAGAAAGTTGAAGCTTTGGCTGAAAACTAACAACGACATTGAAATATCAAAAACTTCATTATGGAAAATATTAAGAAGTGCAGGCTTCACCTTTAGAAAGTATGCTGGTGGAAAAAACATTATTTGTGAGAAGCCACATCTAGTAGCTCTTAGAAGCAAGTATTTACGTGAAGTGAAGGAAATGCGCGAAAATGATTATGATATTGTTTATTTAGATGAAACTTGGATCAACGCTCATCATACAAATGAAAAGGAATGGCAGTTAGCAGATGGAAGTATTAAAAGATCAGTACCAAGCAGTAAAGGGCAACGTTTGATAGTTGCACATGCAGGTGGCAGACATAATGGGTTGTTGCAGAATGATCATCTCGTTTTCATTTCAAAATCCATAGACAATAGAGACTACCACTCCGAAATGAATGGGCACATATTTAAAGACTGGATCGAGAAAAGTATCATTCCAATATTAGATCGACCTTCTTGTCTGATAATGGACAATGCTTCATACCATAACGTAGTTAACGTAGAAGATAGAATCCCAACATCATCAAGTACAAAAGATGCAATCAAAACGTGGCTCATAAAAGAACACATACAAGTTAACGACAGCTACTTGAAACCCGAATTGCTTAGCCTTGTAAAACAGACACAACGTACAAAGATATTTAAAATAGACAAGTTAATTCAAGAACATGGCCATAGATGTTTGAGACTACCTCCATATCATGCACACTTAAATCCTATAGAACTAGTTTGGGCAAAAGTTAAAGGACACGTAGCATATACAAATAAAACTTTCAAATTATGCGATGTTGAGACACTTACAAATCAGGCTCTATCAAATATAAATAAAGACTACTGGGTAAAATGTGAGGATCATGTGTTACGACAAGAAGAGGAATATTGGAAAAAGGATGGTTTGTTGTTTGTTCAGCCGAAAGCAGTAATCGACCTATTTGACTCGTCTGATTCTGAATGATCATTACTCTGATTAAGTCTACAGATAAATAGTTTGATTTGCAAAATTTCCTAGTTGATTTGTTAAACAGTTTATTGTTCAAGACCACCCAAGCAATCAAAAATATGTTATAAGCAAACCAAACACCATTACTTTGAATGGAAGCCTGCTTGAGTCAGTACAGAAGTTCAGCTATCTTGGATCCACTATTACAGACACACTTTCCTTAGATGAGGAACTAAATGTACGTATTTGAAAGGCAGCGACAACATTTGGGAAACTCACACCAAGAGCATGGAACTATATCAAATTGACTCTACGAACAAAAGTTCTATATATAATTTAAAATTTGTATACTTGCCACCCAGTAAAATTTTATGGACACGCCTATGGGTCATCGTTGCACTAGATTACTGTAAAACATTTTGATTAGGGTCAAAATAATAGTTACATGGGCAAAGATCAAAGGAATTCGCCGCTTTAAGAAAACCGTTATAGCTAGACATCGAGTAACACATATGTTCTCGTGACATGGACATTTTAACACCGTATGCCAAAAATCATGTGAAATCATCAAGAACTTTTTGAATTATAAATCATAACATCTCGGCAAACGATTCTGAACGGACTATAGTTTGGTTGACAATGAGTGCAGGGCACTGGAATGATATAACATTCTGAATAGCTTCAGAGACGCTGGACGAAAAACTGACTTTAAAACCAAACGTGAATCATCTACAAGCATGAACAGACTACACAAATATCATATCAAGATGTAAAGGCCCAGACGCGAGCTCTACCCATGAATCCAAAGAAAACATCACAATCAACACCTGAGTTGTTCGTTAGTCACTAAACTTTGCCGGATATACTTCAGAAGAGCACTTATGGACTTGTTCCATGTGCAAAGAGGATGACCTGTTGAATAGACGAAATTAAAGTACACTCAGATAAGGAAAGTGTGATGAGTTGCAATGAGAGTTTTTTTCCCCAAAGACTGACAAATAATAGCAACAATTGTCGGACATGGAGTGACTAGAATTTGTTCCTGAAGTGTTGTATTCGGCTCAAATGTACGATAGACAGAGTCATAGATAGAGAAACAGATCAAGAGGCAGACAGACACACAGACGGACGGACGGACAGGCGGGCGGGCGGGCGAGCGGACGGACGGACGGGCGGACGGACGGACGGACGGACGGACGGACGGACGGACGGACAGACAGACAGACAGACAGACAGACAGACAGACAGACAGACAGACAGATAGACAGATAAACAGATAGATAGACAGATAGACAGACAGATAGACAGACAGACAGACAGATAGATAGATAGACAGACAGACAGACAGACAGACAGACAGACAGACAGACAGACAGACAGACAGATAGATAGACAGATAGACAGATAAACAGATAGATAGGCAGATAGACAGACAGACAGACAGACAGACAGACAGACAGATAGATAGATAGATAGATTTTCTAATCTTAAAGATAAAGCATGGGCCAATTTTTATATACATTCAGAAGACAAAAGGCGCAGGAGAAAGGAGATGAGGTCAGGCACCACCAAAACAACTTGTTCGTTCTGTGGACGATTCTGTTTATCCAATATTGGCAGATTCAGCCATGAGAGAAGCTGTTCAGCAAAGCAGCATCCAGCATAAGACACTAATATTTTTACAATGACTAATGAAAAAATGACATTACTTCTTGCAATCAACCGTCTGTCAAGACGCCAAAAGTCATATATGATATATATAATAAACCAAATTCTACATTCCATTCTATTCTACAGGCTCTAACAGAAATCTAGCGTCTTCAATGTGAAGATTTTGTTTTATCGTAATCGTACTAGTGTCTTGATGCAAATTTTACGAATAATTTTTTGTTATTTGTTAATTAAAAGTGTGTGAAGTACAACAATATTAAAATTGTAGAAAGGGCCATAGAAGTGAAGCACATAATAAGAACATTAGTTGTAAAAAGTCATGGATGTGAAATCATATCTGTAGAGAAGCTTGATTATTTACACCCTAAGAGAAAACATTGGTAAAAAAAAATTAATATCGGATAACAAATACAAATTATAAAACAGAAACGTTGACTATAATGACCTGAATATAATAAAAGACATATATTGACTTTAAAAAGGCGTAAAAGAACTGTAATTGGAGAGTTGGTATATTTGTAATTAACAAAAACATTTGATAAACTTGACAAGCACGCACTTACTGGATGAGCTAACAGGAATACACAAGCCACTTTCACGAAGAATAAAGGATGACGGTTCATAGCATTTGCAATGTTCGGTTTTGCCATTCTCATTGATATAGCAGTTTCATATATTTATTTTACGTAAATACCTTCAAGTAATATATCCTTTAATTCATTACAACGCTGAAATAGAAATAAGATGTTCGGTTTTGCCATTCTCATTGATATAGCAGTTTCATATATTTATTCCAAGTGTGTTTTGCTGCGTGATAATTATTGTTTCCTTCAAGTAATTTATCTTCTAATTCGTTACAACGCTGAAATAGAAATAAGATGTTTGGTTTTAGTTTGATTATTTATTTCCGACTGTAGGAGCGATGGAAAATGGCTCCCTGTATCTAAACTTCAACGCTTGAGATGACGTATGTTTCTATAGCTTGTTCACATCACATTAACCATAGTTACAGCATTCGGACATAAATTAAACGAAATAATGTGCATAGAGAATTGTTTACATCCTTTTGGAGTTCGACGAGACTGCCTACTTCCCTTATCTTATACTGTAGTGTACAATCTGGTGTGCAGGTTAGACATTTTCTCTCTCTCTCTCTCTCTCTCGCTCTCTCTCTCTCTCTCTCTCTCTCTCTGCGATCCAAACTCAATCAGAGTAGGATTCCAGACTCTCACATGAAGACAGCTGTCTGTTTAAGTGAATTCATTGACCCCACAGACAGAACATCATAATTAGAGTCTGTTAGATCCACTCTGATTGAATACCTGTTAAAACGTTGCACTGTGTTCTGCGGGACTTCCGTTTCCAAGATGGCGGAACTGAGTCACATTCTCTCTATCGCTGCAGAAATTCCGTTGGATTCTTATCAACTTCGGGTTTCCGTTTCAATTTTCTGCATTACAGTCGAAATGATGTTCTACTTGTTATATCTGCGCCATTGAATTGGCGTTGCACGCACTGCAATGCTCCGTTTTGACAATTCAAGTGTTGTGAATGCGCCTTCCAACGTCTAATGTTGATCTGCGTTTTACGTCACACAAAGTGCTGTTCAGTGACCATTTGATGGAGATGGTTGACGCAAGTTATTTACAAGTTACAACGCATTAATGTGGTGGGCTCCGTCAAGCCAGTCAAGTTAGCGTCTTTGGGAAGTTTGTACCATGTTTCGTTCGTTGTAGACTGCATTCACTAGAGTAATCATGAATACATGGGCGCAGACATTTTGTGCGTGCTGCGTCATCATAATGGATCATCGTGTGTCCCAAGACCGACCATGCGCTAATCTTGCGATCTTGCGTTTGGTGTGCATCGGGGATGATCTGAAGACGAACTGTGTTTTGTATGTTCGGAGTTGGAGTTAAACACGATGTCATAACATCATCAAGCGCCACACATTTACTATGACGATCATCATTTTCAGGAGGACGTGATCTTCCGGGCAATGTGATGGATAGGCGGCAGGAACCATTGAAGGCTATGTCTGCAAAGTGTTCCTTGTTGCAGTTTCCTCATGTTCCAAGTCCGGCTTGTTGCAGGAGCTACTGAGTTAAGTGCTCTGTGCACACTGTGAGCTGTGTGTCTCATCAATTTTGATCATGTTTCGATACTCCAACTGTGTACGATGAATGATGATATCATATGACAGGGAACAGTTGGCTGTGTTCACTTTCTGTGCGGTTTCGCCTTATGTCTTTTGGCGTGTGCTGAGACTGCTATGATGGGGACTACAATTACCTTTCTTTGTTTGGAAGATGAGTTATAATTCGGATGATTCCACTGGCACAGGCGGTTGAGCAATTATGGATTTTAATTCGCTTGCAGTGATACCGAGGCCTTCCATAACCAATAACCAATAACCAATAACTGTGTTCTGCGCCAGTGGCCCAGTACATCCGATTTCAGCCAGCATTTTATTGAAGTTTGCTTTCCTTAGCCTTTGATTGTCCCCAATCTTCCTGCGAGGCAGCAGATTGTCTTTTCTGTAGGGGGATTCTGCCATTAGATGGTCGACCTCCCAGGTTTACGAGCACCATCTGCCCGAGTCACTAGAGATGACTAACACAGACATGCACACACAAAGATATGAGAAGTGACTAGCACTGACATGCACACGACGATATGAGGCTTGACTAACATTGACACACACCAAGATATAAGATATGACTAACACAGACACACACACACACACACACACTAAGATATGAGATGTGACTAACACTCTAAAATACGAGATTTGACTAACACAGATACACACACTATGATATGAGATATGACTAAACATAGTCATGCACACACAAAGATATGAAACATGAATAACATAAACATGCACTCACAAAGATAGGAGATGTGACTAACATAGACATGCACACACAAAGATATGAGATATGACTAACATAAACATGCACACAAAGATATGAGATATCACTAACCCAGACATGCACACACAAAGATGTGGCACATGACTAACATAGATACATACTAAGATATGAGATATGACTAAACACATACACACATAAAGATATGAGACATGATTAACACGGACACACCAAGATATGAGATATGACTAACATGACACAAGCTAAGATATGAGCCATGGCTAGCACAGAAACACATCAATATATGAGCCATGGCTAGCACAGAAACACATCAAGATATGAGCCATTGCTTCACGGAAAAACACCAAGAAATAAACCATGTCCAGCACAGAAACACATTAAGGTATCCATATGCTTGGGTTTGTTGTAGTACTCTTCTTAACGTGGGAATCATCGACATACGAAACGCAGGCCCCGATTAACTGTTCACAGGTTTCGTTCAAACAGTTGTCCGGAGATTTGAGAGTGCAGTCTGACCCGTAGAACGTTCCCTTGCATGTACAGTTCCCGGTTGACTGTTCACAGGTGTCGTTGAAACAGTTGTCCGGACATTTGAGAGTGCAGTCTGACCCGTAGTTCGTTTCCTTGCACGTACAGTCTGTACTTCCCGGGTCAAATATTATGTCACAGCCATCAGAACACGTCTGTTCGCACTGTAGCCCAAAATTACCATCGGGACAAGTGTCATTACAGGTGTAGCCAGGATGCTTACATTGTTGGCATTTTCCGGATTTTTCCTCACATAAAGACAGACACTAAGACAAGACCCGGAGCAGTCGTGTCCATAGATCCCATGTGAACAGTTACCGTGACACGTACCGATGATGACGTTGACACGTACCGATGATGACGTTGCAGCCTCTGCAACTCCACTACACACTGCACAAAACGACCAAGTATGCCCGTCCAGACAATAGGTGTCTGTAAATGTTTGCACTTCACACGCCGTCAGTGTACTGACGGCCTGCGAAATGGTCGGTGAAAACTCAATCTTAATGTGTGCCATTGTCGCTTGTGTGGTGACTACAATAGTGTTTAAAGAAATATTTGGGTATGATTTGAGAGCCACATTCCGACCCCCGCCAATGTAGATGGGGCAGATATTTGTAACTATCGCCCCTTCAATCCGTAACTTGTTGATCAGACCAGCCCCAGAGCAAAAGACATCAAACTCATGCGAAGTAACTACAAACCTTGATACATTGTTTTAGTTTCTAGATCCCCCTCATGCAGTAGGATTCGTCAGTTCGCATTATTTCTCGACAGTGAATGACGTTTAGAGTTCTGCAGTGGTCTATTTTAAAGCGAAAATGTGGTCTGGTCGTGGTGTGATGTCAATCCTGAATCTGGGATCCTGTCTGTAGTTTATTTGCAGCTTTTGTTTCAATTCGTTTCACATTTGTTTCCTATGATGTATCGGCCTTTCTGCTATTCACTATGCGGATTTACTGGGTGTTCCTATTGCTAGTTGTGGAGAGGACACTATCTACCTCATTTCCATCTATTCCTCAGTGGGAGGGTGTAGGGGGGGGGGGGGTATTCATAGCAAGGCCACCTGTGTGGACAGTGACAGCTGATTTAGTTCTCAGATAATGTATTGTGTGTTGGACTGTGGTAGCTCATTTAATTCTGAGATGATGTCTTGAGTGGTGGACTGTAGCACTTCATACAATTCTGAGATGATGTGTTGAGTGGTGGACTGTAGCACTTCATACAATTCTGAGATGATGTCTTGAGTAAGTGGACTGTAGCACTTCATACAATTCTGAGATGATGTGTTGAGTGGTGGACTGTAGCACCTCATTTAGTTCTGAAATTATGTCTTGAGTGGTGGACTGTAGCACTTAATACTAGTTCTGGGATAATGTCTTGAGTGGTGGACTGTAGCACCTCATTTAGTTCTGAAATGATGTGTTGAGTGATAGATGGGGAATAATTTGTTACTGCAGAGGTGACTCGGAATCTGCAAATAAAACAGTTTCCGTCTTGGTTATTTATCTATCTCTTAGTGTCTGAAGTCATGCAGCTGATTCAGCTGTCTAATTGGAGAAATCTCTGCATTTTGCAAAGACCATTTCAATCTTACTTCTATATGTCTCTATAATTTATATAGACGTTCCCTCACCGTTTCTGACAGCCCCCACCTGCGGATCACCTGTGTAGTCGTTGGTCTTTTGGAATGAACTGTTTATTGTTGTCCATCCTCTCTAGGATCAGGGTTTGTCTCAAGTGTTATTTTGTTTGTATCCTCAATACTTTATTGCATGTAGTTATGTCTTCTCTACTTAGTTTGCTGTATGCTGAGGATAGAAGAAGTTCGATCTGTCTTGGCACACAGAGAACACGTCTGATTGTGCAGTACTCTGGTCATGTGGCTGAATGTGAATTGTCTATTTTTAAAATGTTCTTGTGCTCTCTTGTACATGGAGAGTGGATATTCTTGCACATTATTTTTTGATTGTGTATCTTCATTTTTGTGCATGCTTCCCGTACAGGAATTGAATTTTGGTAAAATCTTTCCCTAGATGGAAAGAATGCGGGTACATTGAAGACGAAAAATATACATTTATATACTCAGGAAACACAACAGAACATCAAAGGGGGGTAGGAATACTGATAAAAAGAGAGCTACAAAAATATATAAGTACCCACTGGACATACAGTGATAGGAATTATACTACAAAAGTTGAAAGCAAAACCATTCGACATAGCAATAATACAGACATATGCACCTACTCAAGACTACACAGATGAACAAATAGAGGCATACTATGAAGACCTAAATAAAGTTATGAAGCAAGTGAAATCTTCAGACATCTTGATTGTAATGGGTGACATGAACGCTAAAGTAGGAAAAGGTAGATATAAGACAATTATAGGAAATCGTGGTTTAGGAAAAAGAAATGACAGAGGAGAAAGATTAATACAATTCTGTGAAGAAAACAGGCTGACAATATGTAACACCTACTTTGAGCAAGAGAAAAGGAAACTATACACATGGAAAAGCCCTGGAGATAGGAAGAGGAATCAAATAGATTACATAATGATAAAACAAAGGTTCCGTAACAGCGTAAAGAAAGCCAAAACCTACCCAGGAGCAGATATTAATTCTGATCACAATCCTGTAATGATTAAAATGAAAATCAAGCTAATAAGAAACAAGCAAAAATCTAATTCATCAACAAATCCACTCGATATAACAGCTTTAAATCAAAAAGATATTAAAGATACCTATACAATACAAGTAAAGAACACATACCAGTAGCTGCTAGAGGAAGGAATTGAACAATACAGAAGAGAAAATCCTGATGAAAAAGTAACAACCAAATGGCAATGCATAAAGAAAAGCATACAAAAAGCCTGTGACACCTTACCCAAAAGAGATAAGAACAAAAAACAAAAATGGATAACTAACACCATCCTAGAAAAAATGGAAGAAAGGAGACAAGCGAAGAACACTGCCCAATACAATAAAATAGATAATGAGATACGCAAAATGTGCAAAAAGGCAAAAGAAGACTGGCTCAGCCAAAAATGTATAGAAATAGAAACTATGGAAAGCAAACAAGACCTAAGAGGAATGCACACAGAAATAAAGAGAATGACTAATAAAAATAAAAAAGCCACAGAAGGTGGATGCATTGCAGACAAAAAAGGAAAAATGCTAACAGACAATAAGGATATCATAGATAGATGGCAGGAATATATAACAGAACTATTTCATGATCAAAGGGACAAGAAACCAGTTATAAAATGTACATCAGGCTATAAAATCTTAAAATCTGAGGTGGAAAAAGCTATAAAAACAATGAAAAGGGGAAAAGCAGCAGGACCTGAAAGCATACAGATAGAGATGATACAGGCACTAGAAGATTTTGGCATTGAAGTGATTACAGACATATGCAAAGACATATACCACACAGGATACATACCAAATGAACTAAAAACATCAACTTTCATTGCATTGCCTAAAAAGAATGGTGCAGTTGAATGCAGTAACTTTAGAACAATAAGCCTAATGAGCCATGTTACAAAAATCTTGCTAAAAGTTATACAAGGAAGGGTTCAGAATAAAATCAATACTGAATTAGATGAGCAGCAATTTGGATTTAGGAAAAATAGCGGGACAAAAGAAGCCATATTCTGCATGAGAACATTAATCGAAAAATACACAGAAGTAAACAAACCAATATATGCCTGCTCATAGACTACACCAAAGCTTTTGATAGAGTACACCACAAACAACTTATAGAATGCCTAAAAGAGATACATCTAGATGACATGGACATACGACTAATATGCAATCTATACTGGGAGCAAACAGCAATAATAAAATATAACAAAGAGTTCTCTACACCCATTGATATAAAAAGAGGAGTAAGACAAGGATGCATCCTATCACCAAGCTTGTTCAATCTATACACTGAGCAAATCTTTAAAAACATCATAGAGATGCCAGGCCTACAAATTAATGGAAAGATAATCAATAACCTAAGATATGCTGACGATACTGTACTACTAGCAGAAAATCCTAAAGACCTACAACAATTACTTAATGAAATAAACACGACAAGCAAAAAATATGGACTAGATATAAATGTCAAAAAGACTAAAACTATGATCATAAACAAAGAAAATACTCAAAACCCACAAGTGGATATCAAAATTGAAGGAATTGACCCTGAGACAGTTCAGAACTATAACTACCTTGGACATACTATACCAGTGATGGAAAATGTACAACTGAAATAAACAAAAGAATAGGAATGGCAAAAAGTAATTTTAATGTCATGAAGGACATACTAACATCAAAACAAATAACACCAGAGCTAAAACTAAGAATAGCAAAATGTTACATCTTCTCAATATTCCTATATGGTGCTGAAACATGGACATTAGACAAGAAAACAGAACAGAGAATTGAAGCCTTTGAAATGTGGATATATAGAAGAATAGGTAGAATTGGATGGAAGGAAAAGAAAACAAACGATTAAGTCTTAAAACAACTAAAAATGAAAAGAGAACTTCTGAACACAATTAGAACAAGACAAATGCGATTCTTGGGCCATGTTAAAAGACACAATAGCCTACTAAAAGTAATCCTGGAGGGGAAAATACAAGGTAAAAAAGGCAGAGGCAGACCAAGATTAACATGGACGAGTAACATCAAAAGATGGACAAATCAACCTATGACAACCTGCACCATCAAAGCAAGAGATAGAGCAGAATGGCGCTCCATGGTAGCCAACCTTCGTTGCGGAGACGGCACTCAATGATGATGATGAAAATCTTTCCAGGGATTACATTTAAATAAAATATTTTCCAGTGATTGCATTTGGTAAAATTTTTCCAGGGATTGCATTTTGGTAAATCTTTGCTTGGATTGCATTTTGGTAAAATGTTTCCAGGGATTGTGTTTTGGTAAAATCTTTCCAGAGACTGCATTTTGGTAAAATCTTTCCAGGGATTGCATTTTGATAAAATCTTTCCAGGGATTGCATTTTGGTAAATTTTTGCAGGGATTGTGTTTTGGTAAAATGTTTCCAGGGATTGCATTTTGGTAACAGCTTTGCAGGGATTGTATTTTGATAAAATCTTTCCAGGGATTGCATTTTGGTAAAAGTTTTTCAGGGATTATATTTTTTTAAATCTTTCCAGGGATTATATTTTGGAAATTCATTCTAGGGATTGAATTTTGGTTAAATCTTTCCAGGGATTCTAGATCCTTCCCGCGTCGTTAGACGTCAGATGAAAATCTGTCTTTACTTGTCCTATTCTACTTCTAATTTCTGCATTGCATCTGCTACCTGGTGTAATTATTGATCCCACGTATTTTAATCTATGAGCTTGTTTCATGATTTTTCACTGTAGTTTTACTCTATATTTCTGTGTGTTTGTTTTCTGTGATATTATCATAGTTTATGTCTTTTCGATGTTGAGTTTCAAACTTTTTTTTTCACTTTCTTTCATTATTTTGTTGAACAGATTTTGTAGATCTTCTTGGTTTTCCGCAATCAGTACTATATCATATGCACACCGGAGATTGTTTATCCTTTTTCCACCCCCAGCTTTAATGCCAGACTTTTTCGAAATTGTTCTTAAAATATTTTCTCTGTACAAAGAAAACACATCTGGTAATGTAACAGTATATAATGATTAAAGCATGGGTCATGTAACTCTGCCGCTACCCATTTCTTAACAGCTTATAACAGTGGTATAGAATAGAGACATAGAAACAAAATTGAACGCATTCGAAAATACATGTCTAATGAATTGTCTAATAACAAATAAACATAAGAAAATGTCTACTATACTTGGCAGAGCGTGGAACGAATTCAAAACAAACGAGGAAATTAGTGAAATCGCCAATCAACCACTAATACCTTCAGTAATCAAGAAAAGACGATAGTGGTATGTTGGATATGTGATGATGAGAGATAATAACTGAATAACAAGGCAAGCCCTAATTTGGAAAACAACAGGTAAGAGGAAAAGAGGCCGACACAGGGAAAGACACTGGGAAGAACATTGATCAGAGAGGCAAGAGCAGCAAGAATCAGCTCCCTCAAGAAGATAGAATTGCTTGCACAGAATAGAGACAAATGGCAAGATTTGAGAAAAGATAAATAAATTTAATAAGCAGATTAGAAAAAAAAATCCTTTACAAGGATTGTGAACTGCCAGAATAAAAATTTAGATAAGAGAACGAAAAAGAGTATGTGGGTCTATGCCCTATGGGCCGGCTACGGCTCGAAAGGTCAATAGACAGACAGACAGACAGACAGACAGATAGTATAGATAGATAGATAGACAGACAGACAGACAGACAGACAGACAGACAGACAGACAGACAGACAGACAGAAACTGGAAAAATCCGGCTGCGGATCGTAGAACATGGAGAGGAAACATACAAAATGGCACAGCAACTTTCGAGACAGTGCTGGTAACAAATTCAGAAGACAAAAGGCGCAAGAGAAAAGAGACAAGGCCAGGTACCCAAAATACACCTTGCTCGCTCTGTGGATCTATCCTATCTATCTATCTATCTATCTATCTATCTATCTATCTATCTATCTATCTATCTATCTATCTATCTATCTATCTATCTATCTATCTATCTATCTATCTATCTATCTATCTATCTATCTATCTATCTATCTATCTATCTATCTATCTATCTATCTATCTATCTATCTATCTATCTATCTATCTATCTATCTATCTATCTATCTATCTATCTATCTATCTGTCTGTCTATCTATCTGTCTGTCTGTCTGTCCGTCAGTCTATCCGTCTGTCCATCCTTCCGTCCGTCTATCCATCCTTCCGTCCGTCTGTCTATCTATCTGTTTGTCTGTATCTATCTATCTATCTATCTATCTATCTATCTATCTATCTATCTATCTATCTATCTATCTATCTATCTATCTATCTATCTATCTATCTATCTATCTATCTATCTATCTATCTATCTATCTATCTATCTATCTATCTATCTATCTATCTATCTATCTATCTATCTATCTATCTATCTATCTATCTATCTATCTATCTATCTATCTATCTATCTATCTATCTATCTATCTATCTATCTATCTATCTATCTATCTATCTATCTATCTATCTATCTATCTATCTATCTATCTATATATCCATCCATCCATCCATCCATCCATCCATCCATCTATCGACCTTTCGAGCCGTAGCCGGCCCATAGGGCGTAGACCAAGGCACTCCTTGTCTTATCTAAATTTTTATTCTAGCAGTTTTCAATTCCTTTAAAGATATTTTATCAAATCTCGCCATTTGTCTCTGTTCTGTGCAAGCAGCTCTATCTCATTGAGGGAGCCGATTCCTGCTGCTCTTGCCACTCTCATCAATTTTCTTCTCAGTGATTCTCTGGGTCTACCTCTTTTTCTCTTACCCGTTGTTTCCCACATGAGAGCATTGCTTTGCCCTCGTAGAAACGTAGTTTCTTTCACTTATGGAAAGTTCCTTCCAGGAAACCATGGAGACATCCTTATATCTTATCCTTCCTTATAAGATCAATAAAGTTGATTATGACAGAATAGTATCCGATGATTGTGTTGGCTAAGTTGTGATCAATGTGATGTGACTCATAAAGTCTAATATAAACAAGAAAACTAAATCCTCATCCTATTATAGTAACAATAGACATCCCTGTCACACTCCTTGTCTTATTTGTTGATATTCTCTGTTTGTTTTCAATTCTCCTGGTTGCTTCTTGTTTCCATCATATATGTTTAATAACCACCATATCTTTACTAGCACACCCGAATCTTGATCCTTCTGGCACCGGTAGACGTAGCATTGAACTTTGCTGTATTTTTCGCCACCAATCTTTATTCTGAGTGAGATGTTCGTTCGTATCTAATGAGTCTATGCCTGTAAACTTTGCTTCTCGTATCAGTGCTCCTTTCAGTGCCTCTTAATTAAGGTTTTCCTCCTTTTCTGTTTCCTGATGTTACCCGTAGAAGAGCCTGTTTTGGAATTCTCTTCTCAGCACATGTTCGACAAATGTCCATTTTCTTTCCATAATTGCAGATGACATCTCTAGTTCCATTCTCTCATTAGGTCATTCATTTCTCTTATTTAAATATTATTCTTGAATTCATTCCATTGTACTCAGAGTATTTTTCTAAGTTATTTTTCTTCAAAAGCGTTTAGTTTTTTTCTCAATCTATTTTAATATTTTCCAGCTGAACATTCATAGGTAACAGTTGATAATACATATGAGTTCAATTTCCTAAGTTTGGTTTTCTTTGCATTGTATTTTTATTTCCATAATTTGTCCACGTTTTTAAACTTCATTGCTGCTTTTACTATCTGTCTCTGATCTCTTTCTTTGTTTCTTCTTCTTGATCTATATTACTAAATATATATATATATATATATATATATATATATATATAATTATTGAGTTATTTATGAGTCATCATCATTGCACTCCGAACATGTCCGTATGTGCTCAGATACTGCAAGTCTCGCAGTGTCCAACGACTGATGACTCCAATTCTATGTTGGTTTATAAGTCTTCTTACACGCCCACTAAGTTTCTAGTTTATGGCTGTGCCTATCTTAAATCCCATCTCTTTTACCAGAAGAAGTGACGTGGCTTCATGTTTGTCTTCTTTTCATAGTTTTGGTGTTGCTGTTAAGTAGCAGCAAGATTTCATGGTAGTTGTTAAGTAGCAGCAAGATTTCATGGTAGTTGTTAAGTAGCAGCAAGATTTCATGGTAGTTGTTAAGTAATATTAATTAAATATCAAAGTTTAAGGAATACATCTAGAGACAGCCCAGAGCTACAACTATCTTGGACATACTATAACCAGTGATGGAAAATGTACAACTGAAATAAATAAAAAAATAGGAATGGCAAAAAGTAATTTCAATGCAATGAAAAATATACTAACAAAAAAACAAATAACACCAAGGCTGAAACTAAGAATGGCAAAATGTTACTTCTTCTCAATATTTCTGTATGGTGCAGAAACATGGACATTAGACCAGAAAACAGAAAAGAAAATTGAGGCCTTTGACATGTGGATTTATAGAAGAATAGGTAGAATTGGATGGAAGGAAAAGAAAACAAACGAAGAAGTTTTAAAACAACTAAAAGTGAAAAAATAACTACTAAACACAATTAGAACAAGACAAAAGAAATGTTTTGGTCATGTTAAAAGACACAACAGCCTAATAAAAATAATATTAGAAGGGAGAATACAAGGTAAAAGAGGCAGAGGCAGACCAAGACTAATATGGACGAGTAACATCAAAAGATGGACAAGTAAGCCTATGTCAGTCTGCACCACCAAAGCAAGAGACAGAGTGGAATGGCGCTCCATGGTAGCCAACCTTCGATGCGGAGAGGGCACACGATGATGATGATGTTAAGTAGCAGCAAGATTTCATGGTAGTTGTTGAGACTACATTCTTATCTTTTTTTAATTAAACGACTTTCAGTTATTTTATTTGATATAATAGTACAATGTATTGTAAGTAAAAAAATACTATTTTTTACAACTAACATCATTTCGTTGCTATAGAAACCAGAATAAACAGCCGCCATATTGGAATATTTTGATTTCAGTTTTCTGTCTTAGTATACACAACAGCAGTACAATTTTTGGCACAAGTGTAGATTATGTATGTACTGATGGAACTGTAATGTTAGTTTTTTGTTAATGTGTCAGATTTCTTTTAAATATTTGTTTCCTTGTTGTTGTAAAAATTTAAGGGGGGGGGGGCATGGTAATTGATCATTTAATAGGAGAATATTATTTAGTCTAAACATAATCTCTTCATGGCATATCAGAATAGAACTGTGCAAAGTTTCATGAGATTTGAACAGATAGTTCCTGAGATATCTCAAATCATGTGAATTATATATAGCAACAATAAAAAACAGAGAAAAACGAGAAAAAATGAAAACAAACATACTTAAAGATTGAAAACGTACAGCTAAAGTAATTTAATTTTCTAAAATAACACAATTGACAACATACTTTATAATTAAAAGTGGCCCGCAGCATATGCTGGGCCACCTTCTAGTCTGGCAAGCTCCTCATGAGGCTTCACTCGAGCTGCTCTCACAATTTGTCGCCGTTTGTTGGCCAGGTCCCTTTCCTGCTTTTCACTATTTATCTCCCTCTTTTGCTGCCTGCTCGCCCCTAGCCTCTTCATATTTGAGCCCTTAGCAAATCCCAAAAACCTGGCTGTGTCTTGAGCTGCTATTGCGCCAAACTTAGACTCTCTGATCGATGTCAGGACAGCAAATTCCACTCTGTGATCGATGTCAGGACAGCAAATTCCACTCTGTGATCGATGTCAGGACAGCAAATTCCACTCTCTGATCGATGTCAGGACAGCAAATTCCACTCTGTGATCGATGTCAGGACAGCAAATTCCACTCTGTGATCGATGTCAGGACAGCAAATTCCACTCTGCGGCGTGCAGCAAACTTTGATTTTGTGCACCGACTCCACATGTGGCTATGCAGCGACTCCACATGTGGCTATGCAGTGACTCCACATGTGGCTATGCAGTGACTCCACATGTGGCTATGCAGCGACTCCACATGTGGCTATGCAGCGACTCCACATGTGGCTTTGCAGCGACTCCACATGTGGCTATGCAGCGACTCCACATGTGGCTATGCAGCGACTCCATATGTGGCTATGCAGCGACTCATTGGCATTTTGTGTCTTGCGAGACACACACCTGCTGAGCAATTCATCATCAGTCAGCCTGGCATAAATTGGTTTCAGGAGCACATCCTGTTGTTCTCGGTTAAGAGGGGTGTGCACCAGCGCGGCATGTGGACCAGGTTCCTGATGTTGAGCTACAGCCTGCTGGAAAAAAAACACCATTACTCTTCACCCTGAGGACAATATTGATGTGAGGCCTGCGTATCAGTTGAATATCCATGGTAGAGAGAAGCAAGCACAGCTTTCCTCATCTCCCCTACTGTCTCGTGGCCCCTTATCGCCCGGTAGTAATATATTGTCAGCTTATTGATTGTGTTTTGCGTAAGCTGACCATGGCCACGTCCTCCCAGGGTGATTCCTCTTTTCCTGCAGTCAGACACCAATTTTCTTAGAGCTGTCCCAAGCCTTTTACTGACATGATTGATACACTCTTCTTTTTGTATTTTGATCTCTTCTCCATAAGGCTTCAGGTTGAGTAGAGCGCTGAAGGTTTTGGAGTCCCCATCAGATAATAGTGCAGCTTTTCACTCCTGCTCCAAAGTAGTCGTGCAGCTTCAACCTCCATCATGCCAGGAGTTCCTGTTAGAAATACAATTTGACAAACTATTACACATTTATTGTTAAGAAAAAAATATATAATTACAGCTATCTTATTTATTGAGTGTGCCAGAAGTTTTCTATGGAGTATATACTGAATGTATGCAATTTTCTGGAGATAAACATATTTATAAATGACTCTCCAATGACTTAAACATTTTTAAAGTAATAGTGTTCATTATACACAATACCAGTAAAGTTATGCATATCATCCCAAAATGGATGTTTGCTGTTCTATTCATTTGACAGTTATAATAAATGCAGAATTCTTTTATTCTAACCATTTGCCTGTAAAATATGTTCAAGAACATGTAAATAAAACAGTTAATTAAGTGTACAAACAAAAATGTATAACTCAAAAAGGAAATAATATAGTTCACCTGTATGATTCTTGCTACACTGATGATTCTGCAACCAGGCTGCATATTCCAGGGGTTTTTATTTCTTATCTTTTTGCCAATGGTCTCACACTTGTGGCAGTAGATGTTCATCACATGAGCATCAAGGCATATTCCTGTCACTGTATCGATGACACATCCGACACCAATGTTAGAGGTGTGGCCCCTTTTCATCCAAGCGCCATCATAGCTGACAGTTATATCCATGACTGCCTCACTGTCAGACAAAATGCCAGAACGCAAAGCATATACGTGTCGAACATGAGTTGCAGCTCCTGTGAAAATGAGACTCCTGAAGTCTTGCAGCTTATTATACAGATGTTGTGCTTTCCTCTGGAATGTTTTATGGTGCATACCTTGCAGATTTAACATTTCATTAAAATTGTTGAAGGAATTTGCAACCTGTCCACCTATCAATGCTGCAAACACAGCTTGCCTGTTCAATTCATAGTCTTTCTCTCCTTCATTCTTGTCGGCTACGAAACTATCTGTCCCTACCACTGTCTCCTCACATTTGGGCTACAGTGCAAACAGACGTGTTCTGATGGCTGTGGCATATTTGACCCGGAAAGTACAGTCTGTACGTGCAAGGAAACGTTCAACGGATCAGACTGCACTCTCAAATGTCCGGACAACTGTTTCAACGACACCTGTGAACAGTCAACCGGGAACTGTACATGCAAGGGAACGTTCTACGGGTCAGACTGCACTCTCAAATCTCCGGACAACTGTTTGAACGAAACCTGTGAACAGTTAATCGGGGCCTGCGTCTCGTATGTCGATGATTCCAACGTTAAGAAGAGTCTACCGACTACAACATACACAAGCATATGGATACCTTTATGTGTTTCTGTGCTGGACATGGTTCATTTCTTTGTGTTTTTCCGTGAAGCCATGGCTCATATCTCGATGTGTTTCTGTGCTAGCCATGGCTCATATCTTGATGTGTTTCTGTGCTAGCCATGGCTCATATCTTAGCTTGTGTGTGTTTGTGTGTGTGCTGGCCATGGCCCATATCTTGGTGTGTCATGTTAGTCATATCTTGGTGTGTCCGTGTTAATCATGTCCCATATATTTATGTGTGTATGTGTTTAGTCATATCTTAGTATGTATCTGTGTTAGTCATGTGTCATATCTTTGTGTCTGCATGTTTGGGTTAGTGATATCTCATATTTTTCTGTGCATGTTTATGTTAGTCATATCTCATATCTTTGTGTGTGCATGTCTGTGTACGTCACATCTCATATCCCTGTGTGTGCATGGCTATGTTAGTAACATCTCATATCTTTGTGTGCATGTCTATGTTAGGCATGTGTCATATCTTTGTGTGTGCATGTCTATGTCAGTCATATCTCATATCTTTATGTGCATGTTTAGTCATGTGTCATATCTTTGTGTGTGCATGTCTATGTCAGTCATATCTCATATCTTTATGTGCATGTTTAGCCATGTGTCATATATCTTGATGTGTGTCAGTGTTAGTCAGACCTCGTATCGCTATGTGCATGTCAGTGTATGTCACATCTCATATCCCTGTGTGTGCATGTCTATGTTGGTCATATCTCATATCTTTGTGTGCATGTCTATGTTAGGCATGTGTCATATCTATGTGTGTGCATGTCTATGTTAGGCATGTGTCATATCTTTGTGTGGAGGCGAAGGCGCGCCCCACCCAGCACCAGAGCTGGAAGTCGTCAGTGACTCATAACTGATGGCTTGCGCCAGGATCGGTGAACCAGAACCATCCAGACCCTGCTACACCTCTTCGTGGTGCCTCTAGAAACAGACTAACCTGTCTAGTCTGGCCAAGCGAGCAGGGATCGAAGTGGGAAGACGAACCCGGTACACAAAAAAGCGTCGGCTGAAATCGGATGTGTTGGGCCGAAAGGCGCAGATATCACAGTGTTACACTGCAAACTTCAACACAACGTAACTACGTCCACTTAACGTCCTTTTAAGGGCGGATGACGAGGAGGAAGTCTACGGTTCGTATCCGTTAGAATACCTCAAATCATCGGACGAACGCATCATCATCATCATCATCATCATCATATCTTTGTGTGTGCATGTCTATGTCAGTCATATCTCATATCTTTATGTGCATGTTTATGTTAGTCATGTGTCATATATCTTGATGTGTGTTAGTGTTAGTCATGCCTCGTATCGCTGTTTGCATGTCTGTGTTGGTCATATCTCATATCTTTGTGTGTGCATGTCTGTGTTAATCACCTCTAGTGACTCGGGCAGATGGTGCTCGTAAACCTGGGAGGGCTGATCATCTAAGGGCAGAATCCCCCTACAGAAAAGACAATCTGCTGCCTTGCAGGAAGATTGGGGACAATCAAAGGCTAAGGAAAGCTAACCTGAATAAAATGCTGGCTCAAATCGGATGCACTGGGCCACTGGCGCAGAAAACAGTGCAACGTTTTAACGGGTGTTCAATCAGAGTGGATCTGGCAGACTCTAATTGTGATGTTCCGTCTGTGGGGGCGATCAACACACTTAAACAGACAGCTGACTTCATGTAAGTCTGGAATCCTACTCTGATTGAGTCCTGATCGCAGAGAGAGAGAGAGAGAGAGAGAGAGAAAGAGAGAGAGAGAGAAAGAATCATTTGTAAATATAGAATCAATATAGGCCGGTCAAAATGTCGGGCAAAGAATTCCCTAGCAATAGGTACCAAACATGTCGGTGTTCGAGTACAAAAAAATACGCTTGCTAAAGCGTGAACAGTAGCGTTTTTCGCTTTTGTTCGATCAAAAACAAAAAAAAAACAGACTTTGGTGGGTGTAGAAAAACTTTTTTTTGAATATAAATGATACATTTCTGTGAAAAGAAGTTATAAAATATGAAAGTAGACATGTTAATGTATACAAAACTACAACAAGCAAAAACTGGTAAAAAAATTGCAAAATGCTTGTTTTTCAGTAGCGCATTTCCCCAAGTAAAAAAAAGTAAGTAAAGTACCCCCCGTCACGCCAAGTGGCGTATAGGGAAATATGGTGTTAGTGACCCTATATTTTACAGACCTTCAGCACATGATTTTTGGGGTAATGTGGTCGGTATTACGCCCGTGCTGCTTTTACTTTCCCAGAAAAAATCCGGTACCCATTTAAGGCTGGGTGAACCCGGAGCCGTCGGTTGGGATCGAACCCTACCCCTTGTCCGTAGTAGTCCAGTTCACTAACCACTGAGCTATCGCGGCTCCTACTAATTTTTAGGGAATTAGTAAAACCCAGGTGTCCTCGCCAGGATTACGAACCCCGGCTGTTGCCGTGGTAAGCCAACCGCCTATCGATTGCGCTAACCGGACACCATTTCCCCAAGTAGCAGCAAGATTTCATGGTAGTTGTTAAGTAGCAGCAAGACTTCATGGTAGTTGTTAAGTAGCAGCAAGATTTCATGGTAGTTGTTAAGTAGCAGCAAGATTTCATGGTAGTTGTTAAGTAGCAGCAAGATTTCATTGTAGTTGTTAAGTAGCAGCAATATTTCATGGTAGTTGTTAAGTAGCAGCAAGATTTCATGGTAGTTGTTAAGTAGCAGCAAGATTTCATGGTAGTTGTTAAGTAGCAGCAAGATTTCATTGTAGTTGTTAAGTACCAGCAAGATTTCATGGTAGTTGTTAAGTAGCAGCAAGATTTCATTGTAGTTGTTAAGTAGCAGCGAGATTTCATGGTAGTTGTTAAGTAGCAGCGAGACTTCATGGTAGTTGTTAAATAGCAGCGAGACTTCATGGTAGTTGTTAAGTAGCAGCAAGATTTCATGGTAGTTGTTAAATAGCAGCAAGATTTCATGGTAGTTGTTAAGTAGCAGCAAGATTTCATGGTAGTTATTAAGTAGCAGCGAGAATTCATGGTAATTGTTAAATAGCAGCAAGATTTCATGGTAGTTGTTAAATAGCAGCAAGATTTCATTGTAGTTGTTAAGTAGCAGCGAGATTTCATGGTAGTTGTTAAGTAGCAGCAAGATTTCATGGTAGTTCTTAAGTAGCAGTGAGACTTCATGGTAGTTGTTAAATAGCAGCGAGACTTCATGGTAGTTGTTAAGTAGCAGCAAGATTTCATGGTAGTTGTTAAATAGCAGCAAGATTTCATGGTAGTTGTTAAGTAGCAGCGAGACTTCATGGTAGTTGTTAAGTAGCAGCAAGATTTCATGGTAGTTGTTAAGTAGCAGCGAGACTTCATGGTAGTTGTTAAGTAGCAGCAAGTTTTCATGGTAGTTGTTAAGTAGCAGCGAGACTTCATGGTAGTTGTTAAATAGCAGCAAGGTTTCATGGTAGTTGTTAAATAGCAGCACGATTTCATGGTAGCTGTTAAGTATCAGCAAGATTTCATGGTAGTTGTTAAATAGCAGCAAGATTTCATGGTAGTTGTTAAGTAGCAGCAAGATTTCATGGTAGTTGTTAAATAGCAGCAAGATTTCATATTAGTTGTTAAGTAGCAGCAAGATTTCATGGTAGTTTTTAACAAGCAGCGATATTTCATATTAGTTGTTATCAAGCAGCGATATTTCATATTAGTTGTTAAATAGCAGCGATATTTCATATTAGTTAATAACAAGCAGCGATATTTCATATTAGTTGTTAACAAGCAGCGATATTTCATATTAGTTGTTAACTAGCAGCGAGATTTCATATTAGTTTTTAACTAGCAGTGATATTTCATATTAGTTGCTAACTAGCAGGGAGATTTCATATTAGTTGTTAACTAGCAGCGAGATTTCATATAGCAGCGATATTTCATATTAATTGTTAACTGGCTGCGATATTTCATATTAGTTGTTAACTAGCAGCGATATTTCATATTAGTTGTTAACTAGCAGCGAGATTTCATATTAGTTGTTAACTAGCAGCGAGATTTCATATTAGTTGTTAACTAGCAGCGAGATTTCATATTAGGTGTTAACAAGCAGCGATATTTCATATTAGTTGTTAACTAGCAGCGATATTTCATATTAGTTGTTAACTAGCAGCGAGATTTCATATTAGTTGTTAACTAGCAGCGAGATTTCATATAGCAGCGATATTTCATATTAGTTGTTAACTAGCAGTGATATTTCATATTAGTTGTTAACTAGCAGCGAGATTTCATATTAGTTGTTAACTAGCAGCGATTTTTCATATTAGTTGTTAACTAGCAGCGAGATTTCATATTAGTTGTTAACTAGCAGCGAAGTTATCAGGTAGTTGCAAATATTATCTGCCAGATTCTGTTATAGGTGTTGATAATTGGTAGTAAGATTCCACTGCACTGAATATAACCAGCGAGATTCCATTGTGTTCGTTGCATTTAATCACTGGTCGCCTTTGATTTTGTATAACAGTCCACTCAAAACTACTCTATCGACTATCCTTTTAGAAGCAGCAGTGGTATATACTTTGTTATTGGAAGCATTCAGTTGTGTTCCATAAATCAAAATTCAAATTCTCTTTATTTTTCTAAAACGGTTCATGTTTTTCTTTCTTACCGGGGGATAGCATTTTATTTCCTTTGGCTGATGTGGTGAAGTATGAAGTTTTTATTGAGGTCCACTATGTGATGCAACTACATATGCAACAACATATGCAACAACATATGCAACAACATTTGCAACAACATATGCAACTAAATATATAAAAGTATATCCATTTGCATTTGCAAATACATATGCAACAACATATGCAACAACATATGCAACAACATATGCAACTACATATGCAACTACATATGCAACAACATATGCAGCAACGTATGCAAAAACATATGCAACAACATATACAACTACATATGCAACAACATATGCAAATACATATGCAACAATATATGCAACTACATATGCAACAACATATGTAACTACATATGCAACTACATATGCAATTACATAGGCAACTACATATGCAACAATATATGCAACTACATATGCAACAACATATGTAACTACATATGCAACTACATATGCAATTACATAGGCAACTACATATGCAACAATATATGCAACTACATATGCAACAACATATGTAACTACATATGCAACTACATATGCAACTACATATGTAACTACATATGCAACTACATATGCAATTACATAGGCAACTACATATGCAACTACACATGCAACAACATATGCAACAACATATGCAACAACATATGCAACAACATATGCAACAACATATGCAACTACATATGCAACAACATATGCAACAACATATGCAACTACATATGCAACAACATATGCAACTACATATGGAACTACATATGCAACAACACATGCAACAACATATGCAACAACATATGCAACTACATATGCAACAACATATGTAACTACATATGTAACGACATATGGAACTACTATGTAACTACATATGCAACCACATATGCAACAACATATGGAACTACATATGCAACAACATATGGAACTACATATGTAACTACATATGCAACGACATATGCAACCACATATGCAACAACATATGGAACTACATATGCAACAACATATGCAACAACATATGCAACAACATAGGCAACAACATATGCAACAACATATGCAAGAACATATGCAAGAACATATGCAACATCATATGCAACAACATATACAACAACATATGCAAGAACATATGCAACAACATATGCAACAACATATGTAACAACATATGCAACAACATATGCAACAACATATGCAAGAACATAAGCAACAACATATATAACAACATATGCAACAACATATGCAACAACATATGCAAAAACAAATCAAGAACATATGTAACAACATATGTAACAACATATGCAAGAACATATGTAACAACATATGCAACAACATATGCAACAACATATGCAAGAACATATGCAACAACATATGCAACAACATATGCAACAATATATGCATGAGCATATGCAACAACATATGCAACAACATATGCAACAACATATGCAACAACATATGCAACAACAACAACATATGTAACAACATATGCAACAACATATGCAGGAACATATGCAACAACATATGCAACAACATATGCAAGAACATATGCAACTACATACACATGAAGTTCAGTAGCCCATTGAATTTGTTTATTTTTATCATATAAAACTGACATTATTGAAAATGTTGTTAAATTGATGTTAATTTGATGTTAATTTGCTTTTCGGAAAATTACTTCATGTAGCAATTGTAAAGTTAGTACGTGTAGGATTGGTGAATTTTTTATTTTTAACAAAGATGAATATTAGTGAATTGTATAAGAAACGTGCTGTGAATCTGAATTCATAAACACAGCGTCGAGAAGTTATGGCTAGACTGCTATGTGCACCAGTACACTGGGGAGAAATTATATACAACTGGAAAGTCATGACAGAAATTGAAATGATAAAATATACAGATAGAAGGTATAACAAATTATGATCGTACAAGCCGAAAGTACGAAATATGAAGAGGAGATGAAGAAGAAGAAGTAAAATAGAATAAGAAAACGTATATATTTTTAAGTAATAATGCAAGCTTGACTGATAGATAAGACATGTAATGTGCAAATGTATCACAGCTTTAGTCACAATGACGAATGTGATTGTGTGATTAGATAAGGCTAATTGAAAGAAAAAGTGATCTGGTCCGCTAACTAAACACGAACTTTGCAACGTGTATTGTTATAGATTTAGCACAGTATTTATAGTTAGAAGCTGATACCACCTTGTTTATTTCTATTTTGAAATACAAGTTTGTTTACAAAAATTATCATTTTTTAAATTCCTTAATTTTTTTTTTACTTCTTGAAATAATCATAGAAACAAGCAAATATATTGATCTATAACAAGAAAAATGGTTAGTAAATTGACCACAGGACAATCGTCAGGTGGAAGCCGCGTAGGCTCAGTGGTTAGTGAACTGGATTAGAAAGGACAAAAGATAGGGTTCGTTTCCAACCGACGGCTTCCGGTTCACCCAGCCTTTAATGGGTACCGGATATTTTTCTGGGAAAGTAAAGCGGCATGGGCGTAATACCGACCATATTACCCCAAAAATCATGTACCGAAGGTCTGTAACATTTATGGTCACTAACACCATATTCCCTATACGCCACTTGGCGTGACGGGGGCACTTTGTTTTTTTGGTGTTTTTTTTTTACAATCGTCAGGTTATTATTTTTCATTTAACGTTTCTTGAATATGACACGGAGAATCAAGATCTATACACTTCTTGCACGTTCTTGGACACATTTCATTCATCATTTTCTTCAAATCGAGATCTTTGCAAGATGCTGCCAAAAGCCCACAACCTCTGCTATAATCTGCACACAGATTACTCGCCTTTCCACAAAATGCACATGTCTTTGTGCATTGAAGTAACATCGATGTTGGTTCGCTCTGGCACATACCTTCAGCTTTTAACTCCCCACAGTGCGATAGAAGATCAAAACATGAGGGTATAGACATTGAGCTTGCCTGAGCGCTTAAAGTGAGGTTATAAACATTAGCCTCTTGAGTAATGGAAGAACATGGCACAAGAGGATCTTTCAGATCTCCACTATCACAAAAGCACTCACATGCAGGCTGATCTTTAAAAGGCTTAAAGAACACCATTCCGTTGAAGGGACATGTTTTTGGGGAGCAATTACCTTGGACATTATGACAATTGTACATCAGGTTGGCAAGTTTGATATCCTTAAACGATAGACCATATCTATTACCGATACGATCCTGGTATCTAGGATCAAGAGTGGTAATCATTCCAAACGAGGGATAATGCATGACACTCAGGTAGTCGTATTCAACTCCGTAATCATTAATATAACCTGATAGTTTGGACAATTTGCCATGAACAAGTTTATTCTTTGGATTCAAGTTAATTCTGATGTACTTATCTCTATCAGGACGACTATGCTCATGGATGAAGCCTAGTGTGTGCCCAATCACGTGTATGGTTGACCCTGTGGATGTCTCTCCTATACCTATGCTCTGTCTGTGAACATTCATTCTCCCCAAGTATGACCAATAGCTATCAGTCTTTATAAAGTGGATTCCATAGGACGTTACATTTGTTTCAGTAAAGTTTAAGCAGGTGTACTTCATCCAGTGACCAACAGCTTTTCTCACTGAAGTCTTTATGTCGTCGCTGACACTTGGTTCGATCTCATATTCCAAATTCCCTCCAGGCCATAAATTGTCAACTGATTTCCTGTTTTGGTTTAAAATTTTGTACTGATCAACAGATAACTTGATATCAAGGTCAATTAGAATATCGATTGTATAGTTTGAGTTGAGTTGAATCATATCCAATGTATCTAATTTGGTGACGCCTTTAATCTCGCTACTTATCAATTCCGACTCAGCTAGGATCTGTAAAAGAGAAAATAACTAATTTAAAATATTCGTTATTGCTGATAACAATTAAATAAAGAATGTTTTCCTAGAAACCCTCTTCCTTGACAATGTTACTGTTTATTGAAATGCATGCTCTGGTTCTACAATTAAAACCAAGATCATATAGAGCTCTTAACTTGGTTAAAACTTGTTAGATTACTGCTGTTATGGGTTGTGGATAGTGAATGCAAGACGTGTAAACTCTTCAACCAAATTAATCTTTGTTAGTTTGTCATATTCTCAATATTCCTGTATGGTGCAGAAACATGGGCATTAGACAAGAAAACAGAACAGAAAATTGAAGCCTTTGAAATGGGGATTTATAGAAGAATAGGTAGAATTATAGCAGGATTATATGTGGATTTATAGAAGAATAGGTAGGATTATAGCAGGATTATATGTGGATTTATAGAAGAATAGGTAGGATTATAGCAGGACTGCTGTCCATCTTGATGTTCTAGCTACTTTTATGGAGTTGAGGCGTCTATCTTGGTTTATGTGTTGAGGAATCTACTTCTTGCAACTTTCTAACTTCTTGAAGAATCTTCTTATAGACTTTGATAGGCTTTCATATCTTCTCGCTGACTTGACTTCATAATGTAGAGGCACACATATAAATATATAAAACTCATCAGCAAATTTGAACAAGTATAAATCAAGTCTTTATTGAAGATCTCCGCTTGAATAACAATATATTGACAAATCCTCTGACTCTCTCAACATGTTTCATTTTATATTTCCTTACAACAATTATGTTACATGACATAGCCTATAGGCGATGATGAATTGTCAGTTACCTGTGATCGTAAAATGTTCTTAAGTCTATCTACGTTCTTTCAGTTCTGTACGTTTCTAAGTTTACTTGTACATCCACGTTTCTCTCGGTGTGACTATCTCTGTCCGTTCTCTAAAAATCTCCTTTGGGACTTACTAACATCGCATATCTTGGTATAGTAGGACTACTTTAAACTGTTCTACTTTCTAAGTCCAACTCTTGTCACAATATTCTCTAAACGTACTTGTACATCTAAGTCCAACTCTTGTCACAATATTCTCTAAACGTACTTGTACATCTAAGTCCAACTCTTCTCACAATATTCTCTAAACGTACTTGTACATCTAAGTCCAACTCTTCTCACAATATTCTCTAAACGTACTTGTACATCTAAGTCCAACTCTTCTCACAATATTCTCTAAACGTACTTGTACATCTAAGTCCAACTCTTCTCACAATATTCTCTAAACGTACTTGTACATCTAAGTCCTGACTAACATCTTCCTTGAGGCAGGTATCTACTTCCTTCACTATATTTTCACCATCTCTCTGTTTTTTTTTTTGGGGGGGGGGGTGGGGGTGGGGGCGGGGGGGGGGTGGTAGAAGTAGTAGTAATAGTAGTAGTGAGTGTAATAGTAGTAATAGTAGTAGTGAGTGTAGTAGTAGTAATAATAGTAGTGAGTGAAGTAGTAGTAATAGTAGTAGTGAGTGTAATAGTAGTAATAGTAGTAGTGAGTGTAGTAGTAGTAATAGTAGTAGTGAGTGTAGTAGTAGTAATAGTAGTAGTGAGTGTAGTAGTAGTAATAGTAGTAGTGAGTGTAGTAGTAGTAATAGTAGTAGTGAGTGAAGTAGTAGTAATAGTAGTAGTAGTAGTAGTGAGTGTAGTAGTAGTAATAGTAGTAGTGAGTGTAGTAGTAGTAATAGTAGTAGTGAGTGTAGTAGTAGTAATAGTAGTAGTGAGTGTAGTAGTAGTAATAGTAGTAGTGAGTGAAGTAGTAGTAATAGTAGTAGTGAGTGTAGTAGTAGTAATAGTAGTAGTAGTAGTGAGTGTAGTAGTAGTAATAGTAGTAGTGAGTGTAGTAGTAGTAATAGTAGTAGTGAGTGTAGTAGTAGTAAGAGTAGTAGTGAGTGTAGTAGTAGTAATAGTAGTAGTGAGTGTAGTAGTAGTAATAGTAGTAGTGAGTGTAGTAGTAGTAAGAGTATAAATTGTTATTATTTGTGGAACTTTTATTTTTCCAGAATTTTATTTATTTCATAAAAGGGAACCATTTCATAAAATATGTTGTGTTTGTTGCCCTCAGAAGGGCATGAGGGTGTCACTGATAGTTGGCCTCTGGGTCGCAGAAATGTGGTACAATCTCTACTTCCCAGTCGTTGTACTCTGTATCTGAATAGTAGTTTGTGTTTGTCCATTGGTGTTCTTCGTTTTGTGGAAGTTCTTGTGCTGGTTGTGTGTTGTAATTCTGTATTTCTGGGAGTTTCTGTCTTCTCTTGTGCTGGTTGTGTGTTGTAATTCTGTATTTCTGGGAGTTTCTGTCTTCTCTTGTGCTGGTTGTGTGTTGTAATTCTGTATTTCTGGGAGTTTCTGTCTTCTCTTGTGCTAGTTGTGTGTTGTAATTCTGTATTTCTGGGAGTTTATGTCTTCTCTTGTGCTAGTTGTGTGTTGTAATTCTGTATTTCTGGGAGTTTCTGTCTTCTCTTGTGCTGGTTGTGTGTCGCAATTCTGTATTTCTGGTTGTTTCTGTCTTCTCTTGTGCTGGTTGTGTGTTGTAATTCTGTATTTCTGGAAGTTTCTGTCTTCTAGGCTCGTCTTTGGAAACTGTGGATGTGGGCGTCTGGGTTTTTGTTCTGTGAGTCTGCTGCTGTGTGTGCTCCTTTGTTACTTGTACTGTTTCCTTTTGTTTGGAGCTGTGTTTCTTCTTGACTGATGCTGTTGTAGTTGTATTGAGGTCGTTGGTCTGCGCTGGTTCTGTAATATCTGGTTTCTCGACTGTTGTCTGCCATCTCAGGCCTGGTTTCTTGGGGCACCTGTTTTCCCAGTGTGTGTCGAGTCCACAGTGAGAACATGGTGTTCTCCTGCCTGGCAGGGTCACCAAAACTTTGATAGTTTCGTTTATTTTCCCTGTAAGTCTTATTTTAATGTAGTATGGTATTTCCGCCTCTGGGGTTGGCTTATACCAAAAGGTCCACCTGTCGGCTTGGAAGGAGTCTTGTTTTACTTGGGCCTCCTTATCCCCGGTCATTCTGTATACAATATCTTGTACTTGTTGGTAGGTATCTTGTTTTAATTGGGTCTCTTTATCTACGGTCATTCTGTATACAATATCTTGTACTTGTTGGCTTTTCAGCGTTGGCGGCATCCAGTGGATGCATCCTCTTGCTCGCTCATTTTCTTGGTGGCATATCACTATTGTGAGGTTTGGATCTTTTAATTGGATAGTTTTGTCTCGGAGATCATTGTATCTCTGCTCGTGTACTTCGGGTTTTAAAGTAAAAACCACTTTCTTGTGTCGCTGAATCGGTACAAGGTGTTTATACCGTTGAGCATGACCCCGGCGGGGCCTACGAGGATGCTCGTCACCGTGGAAATTGAGATTTTTGAGGCGTCTGGGCCGCTGACATTTACCACCAACGTGCCTTTCACGTGCTTCTAGTCTATGTCCATCTCGTATGTTGCGTGTACCGCTTTATCTGACGGCTTGGGAGGCATCTGGACCTGCTCTGTTCTGGATCTCTCTTCTGAAGTTGTCTGGAAGGCTTGGGTAGTTTGGATTGTCTTCTTCCCTGTGTTTGGCGTTTTCTTTGGCATGATTTCGTCTTCCGTGCGAGTTTATTTTATTCTTATTCTTGTGTAATCTCTATTTCATTTAATAAATTTCTCTGTCTTGAAACAAATCGTCTGCTCTTTTAAATCATTGTTCTTTTTCTGTTTCTTAGACTCTCATGACATCTGTGTCATTTGCCAGCCTTCTTCGCACCTTTACTCGAGACCGTGGGAGGCATTGTGTCTATAAGAAACAAGTTCTCCGTCTCTCCTATCTGAATGTGTCCTCCTTTGTGTCTCGCGTTTTTAGTCTCAGGTGACCACACACACACGCACCCCCCCCCCCCCCGCCCCCCTGGCCATAGATACGGCCTAACCTACGTCTGTTGACCGTCAATACTTCTGTAACTCCGCCTTTCTTGACTATGTCCATAGTTTATTACTTTAATCACTTTAGTCGACAACCTGTCAGTCTTCTCAAACATTGTTTTCCCACAACTAAAACCGCAACTAGAACTCCTCCCTTGGTCCTTTGTTCACGTGCGGACCTCTTTGATCTCCAACTCCGAGAGACTCAAAGCGTTACTCACCGCTGAACATAAAGATAACCTGGTCTTTTGATTACGCCCTTTTTCGTCTTAACTCTGAATGTTACAGGGCTGGGCTAGCCATCCATGTCAGCAGATGTCTAGGAACTAGTGGTTGATTACGACACAGCGTCCGAGTCCGGGACTTAACGTACCCTTGCCACTCGTCAAGACTTTCTTCATTTCTACGCCGCCTAAAATTATTCTTTCTTTCATCGACGGCGAATCGTTTCTTTATTCATCCTCTGAAGATCGTAGTTTTCCTCCTCTACCTCCCATTATCCTACATGGATGAGTCACACTGTCACAGAATTGGATGGAAAGAAAATAGAACAAATGATGAAGTTTTAAAACAACTAAAAATTAAAATAGAACTACTAAACACAATTAGAACTTGAAACATGAAATTTTTGGGGCATGTTAAAAGATACAACAGACTTCTAAAGGTAATATTGGAAGGGAAAATATAAGGTAATAGAGACAGAGGCGGACCAAGACTAACATGGACGAGTAACATCAAAAGATGGACAATACAGTCTATGGCAACCTGCAACATCAAAGCAAGAGAAAGAGCGGAATGGCGCTCCATGTAGCCAACCTTCGATGCGTAGACGGCACTCGATGATGATGATGATGAGTTTGTCATTACGTCATCCTGATCTAACGTCGATGAAACTCATCACCTGTTGGATACATGCTTCACTACATGCCTCATCGTATCATGTCACTCGGCATCAACTCTATACAGCTTCCTCTTTGTCTCTCTGCAGTTTCCACGGACACAGTGCTCGCATTGTGGCCTAGACACACACTGGGAAAGCCAGTGTCCAACGCGGAAGCAAACAATTCGAACACAAACAATTACAGAACAACAAGCTGCTACAGAAACGCCAGTAGAAGCTACATCTCCCAGGGGAACTACACCAGAAACAGCACACGTGGAGACCCCCGGAGAACCCGCATCGGCAGCAGCTCCAGTAGAGACATAAGAACAGACAGAAAACACTACAGAGGCGACATTCGCAGAAGCCCTAGCCAGAAGGAAAGGCAGAGCCACAGAGTCGCCAGACCATCAGGTACACATAGACTCTGAAGATGACAGCGATGACATGTCAAAGGCCCCAGCAACACCGGGACAATTAGTCATTGACTCAGGCGACGAGGAGAACTCTGATTGGAAAATAAAAACAACACCAAAAAAAAGTAAAAGATTAAGCAATATCAGAGCTCAATAATTACTGAATGTTGATTTTTCTAAGAAACTTTCGTAATTGTTTGTTGATTATAAATGTCAGCTCCTTTGAATTGTATTTGTACCATGGCGGACATTATTATTTTATCGTTAAATATTAGGGGCCTCAGGTCCAAAACACAACAAATCATTCAACTGAGGCAAAAGTACAAACCAGACTTTATATTAATACAAGAAACCAACATAAACACAGACTTTCATGCACAACAAAGCACAACATATCATCCAACTGACACAAAAGTACAAACCAGACTTTATATTAAAACAAGAAACCAACATAAAAACAGACTTTCATGCACAACAAATATAGGCATACAACACTCCTGTTTTAGTCTAGCCATTCACAACACAGGGTCAGGAGTAGCAATATTACAAACATCAGACAGATGGACCATTGTAAAAAAGACAGAGACAGCAACGGCAAGATGGCAATAGTGCAAGTGAGAAATGACGACAAACACACACATACTATTGTCTGCATACATGCAGCAGTAAAATACACACATCAACCCATGTTCTACGAAAGACTGGAGACCACTCTAACGACCTTATATATGGGGACAAACATAATATTAGGTGGAGATTTTAGCTGCGTCCTTACATACATGGATGTTGTTGGAGGAGAGGTTAAGGCTCAGATTAGGTACATCAATAAAAATGACAATAATCAACTGAACCTCTTACAAACATGGATGTTGTTGGAGGAGAGGTTAAGGCTCAGATTAAGTACATCGATAAAAATGACAATAATCAACTGAACCTCTTACAGACATGGATGTTGTTGGAGGAGAGGTTAAGGCTCAGATTAAATACATCAATAAAAATGACAATAATCAACTGAACCTCTTACAGACATGGATGTTGTTGGAGGAGAGGTTAAAGCTCAGATTAAGTACATCAATAAAAATGACAATAATCAACTGAACCTCTTACAGACATGGATGTTGTTGGAGGAGAGGTTAAGGCTCAGATTAAGTACATTAATAAAAATGACAATAATCAACTGAACCTCTTACAAACATGGATGTTGTTGGAGGAGAGGTTAAGGCTCAGATTAAATACATCAATAAAAATGACAATAATCAACTGAACCTCTTACAGACGATAATTGACACCCACAGCCTGACAGATGCCTATAGACAAACACATCCACAGATTAGAGATTCCACACACAGAAACTTTGGTCACAACAGGGCAGCACGACTAGATAGGATATACGCACCAGCAAACCACCACATCACACACACTAGACACATCGCAGACACGCTGCAGTTTACAGACCACAAAGCAGTCATTGCAACCATTAACAGTACCCCAAATACTCAGTCTAGAAAGTCACCACACCCAGTGTGGAAGTTCAACAACACTTTACTACAGAACAAAACATACGTCAAACACATAACACAACTCACCCACTTGTACACTGACCACAAAGACATAGATGACGTACAGGGGCACTGGGAACTCCTGAAGGACACGATAAGAGAACGTACACAAATTTTGTCACGACAGATAAACAAGGTCAGACAGAGGCACGAGAAAATGTTAGAAGAGGCCATCCATCTAGCAAAACAACTAGACAAATATACACCCAACATCTTGACACTAGAGGAGGAACTGCTACAGTACAGACATCATAGATTTCAAGGAGCATTACTGCGTACAGGTTTAAGGACAATCACTCAGGAAACTCCAAGCAAACAATACTTGGGAATATAACAGAATATACAACGCAACAGGCAAATAAGGAAAATAATAGACTCAGAAGGCAAGACACCCCAAATATAACCAAGGCATTTGAAACCTACTACCAGAACTTATACACAGAAAGTAACACACAAGCACACATACAGGACAAATTCATGCAATATACAAAAAAACTAACAGACTCAGATAAGGAGAAGCTCGATGCAGAACTCACACTAGCAGACATAACAAGTGCAGTACAAGCAATGCAAACAAACAAATCACCAGGGCCTGATGGCCTCACAGTAGAATTCTACCAACACTTCTTTCCTATCCTAGGTCCTCTTCTCCTCAAAATGTACACAAACTCATTCACAAAGAACAGTTACCGCCAAGTCTAAACATATCCTACATATCACTGCTCCCCAAGGACAACACAGACAAAACACTTCTAAAAAACTACAGACCCATTTCACTTCTCAACACAGACTATAAGATACTAACAAAAACTTTGACAAATAAACTCAAACCTTTCATGACGTCTCTCATCCACACAGATCAACAATGTAGTGTTCAGGGCAGAAACATTCACCAGCACACATACTTTATACGAGACATTATCACTTACACACACGAAAAAGACAGTCAATCCTCTTTCTTATCTCTTGACCAAGAAAAAGCCTTTGACAGAGTAGCCCATTCACACCTCCACAAGACTTTGCTCAATTGTAACATAGGAGAACATTTCAGACAATGGATTCACATTCTTTATGCTAGACCTGAGAGCAGGATCCTAGTGAACCAAACTCTTACAGAGACTTTCAGGTTAACAAGATCAGTCAGACAAGGCTGCTCTCTATCCCCATTACTTTATGTACTGACTATAGAGCCACTCTTACATAGACTTTCAGGTTAACAAGATCAGTCAGACAAGGCTGCTCTCTATCCCCCTTACTTTATGTACTGACTATAGAGCCACTCTTACATAGACTTTCAGGTTAACAAGATCAGTCAGACGAGGCTGCTCTCTATCCCCCTTACTTTATGTACTGACTATAGAGCCACTCTTACATAGACTTTCAGGTTAACAAGATCAGTCAGACAAGGCTGCTCTCTATCCCCCTTACTTTATGTACTGACTATAGAGCCACTCTTAGAAAGCATTAGACAAAACTACTCCATAGCAGGCACACTCATACCAGGGAAAGGAGAACAGAAGCTGTTAGCCTACGCTGATGACACTGTTTTCTTTCCATCAACCACTACATCAATAGACAACATCCTCAGCACATTCACAGAGTTCGGGCAGGGCAGCGGGGCACAAATAAACAACAGAAATCCTTTATTATGGGTATAGGCAGGTGGAAGAGCGGACTTTCCCTCAGCTCTAACACCGGTCACCAACTTAAAACTATACGGGATAACATATCCATGCAACCCAAATAAAACACACAAACCAACATGGCAGAACCTAATCACAAAAATAACAGACATGCTACAGAGATACAAATACAAAACATCAATAATTTTTGGCCGGAGCATCATAGTCAACACATACATCATAGTCAACACATACATAATAGTAAACACATACATCATAGTTAACACATACATCATAGTCAACACATACATCATAGTCAACACATACATCATAGTCAACACATACATCATAGTCAACACATACATCATAGTCAACACATACATCATAGTCAACACATACATCATAGTAAACACATACATCATAGTCAACACATACATCATAGTCAACACATACATCATAGTCAACACATACATCATAGTCAACACATATATCATAGTCAACACATACATCATAGTCAACACATACATCATAGTCAACACATACATCATAGTAAACACATACATCATAGTCAACACATACATCATAGTCAACACATACATCATAGTCAACACATACATCATAGTCAACACATACATCATAGTCAACACATACATCATCCCCAAATTGATTTACACAGCCACAGTCTTCGACCCACCGCAATCAACAATCAAAGAGATAAACAAACTGATAAGAACCTTTGTATTTGGCCACACAATACACAGCATAAAACAAAAAACACTGATACAGCACAAAAAACAGGGAGGGATCACACTACAGGACATACACACAAAAATAAAAGCTATCAGAATAAATCATATAAGTCGCATCATCAACCAACCAGACAACCACACCTTTGCTCACTACTACATGGGGCTGAGATTAACCAGATTCAGAAAACTCAACAATTCATTGCCTCACCATTTCGGCACCACACCCACATATTACAAAGCATGACTACAGGCCATACAAGGACATGACAGTTTACTACACCAAGGGACAAACAACATCTACAAACATCTAGTTAAAGAACAAGCACCTCCACAAAATACTTTCTCACAGACTACACCATCACATTCTCAAACCTCCACAACTCTCACATCACCCCAAAGAGAGAGAGGTCACATACAGACTTATATATAACATGACACCCACCACAGCAAGGGAGGTCACATACAGACTTATATATAGCATGATACCCACCACAGCGAGGGAGGTCACATACAGACTTATATATAGCATGATACCCACCACAGCGAGACCAACCCACAGATTAAGACGGACAACCCGATGCCCCCTCTGCAGACAAAAAATTCAAGAAACAGAAGAGAACCTATTCTATAGATGCAGTACAATCATACCGGCGAGAAGGGCACTGCAACAGATACTAAAATTACACACAACACAAAAGGTCGACACATACAGTTCTATTATGCTTAACACTGCCAAAAACAACAACACAAGATCTCTTTACAAAATTACTTATACTTCTATCAGAGTACAGACATATAATATGGACCTGCAGGAATGAGGCTATGTACGAATGTAAGAATTTTAATTCCCATCTTTTTCTACACATTTTTAACCAAAGAACAATGTATATCTTAAATTGCAAACGTTTGCTGTTGTGAATGAACGTATTTGAACGAAAGAGATAAACAATAACCAAAAATGTACATTATTTTTGTAAACGTTTGCGCGTGGAACTAAAATAAATACGTGTTACTGTTGAGCATGAAAGCTTGGGAACGAAAGAGATAAATATTAAATGTTCGTCGATATATTATGGATGGAATGTGAGAGATGCTATTCCATTTTGTTTTTCATGGGAAAATGTTATCATGCACTGTAATATTGAATTTAAAGATACAATAAAGATTTATTTAAAAAAAAAAAACACATGCAGTTTCCTGGGGTGTGATTGTGACTAGGAGAACGCATTTCACGATAAGAGATAGCCACATCTTTAAGGATGGTCCATGATGACGGGTCATGATTTAGCTAATCATATTTCCTTGATACAAATATGAAACATTGGGACAGCAGAAACGAGACGGATGGGGGTTGGGTAATAGTCTCTATTTATGAAAGTTTGAGACGATTTTTAAAACGTTTATTACACAAATGTATTGTCCATACTTGTATTGTTCAATAACAGAACCCATACTCAGTTTTAGATAGACTTGGAATTGAACTGTTCATTTCGTTACCCTAGCCCCATGTATATTTACTTTGATGATCTGATTGTACAATAATTTCTTACATTCGTGAACACAGTTATTGCTATTACAACAAATCTCGTTGTTCCAACACAATCTAAATGTATCATTTGATCACTATGACAACGTTGGATAACAAAGAACAATCTTTGAAAACTTTAGAAATATCCTGCAGGTCACAAATTTTATGAAAGTCCACTGACCGAATACATCAGATTTATTGGTTGTTGTTGTTGTTGTTGTGTGTGATAAGTTTCTCATTCAGTCTGTCCTGGATTTCTTCTTTGCAGTGGTACCTTCTTTAGCTGCACTTACTTGAACTTACCAACATTTGATAAATTAGACACTTCATTTCTGATATATGGCAGCGGTAATTTTAAAATGTGAATTTTTAAACAATTTTCTCAACAAATCACAAACAATAACATACAAGTGAAGACCAGCATACTTACTAGCAAAGATTATTACAATTGTATTAATTAATGAACCTTCCGACACAAATCTGTTTTTTTCCATATTCTAACAATATAGCATAAACCTTTCATCCGCAGCCACACACTGTTTTAGCTCTATCTTTAACTCTGAATGTGTATATATTGAAGTAAATATGTGCTTAACAATCCGCAGCCACACACTTGTTTTAGCTCTATCTTTAACTCTGAATGTGAATATATTGAAGTAAATATGTGCTTTCACTTCAAAACCGTCATGATCAATTGGTAGTCCATCTATAACACTCTGGTCACATACAACGTTAATGAGTGCCCCATAAACAATACACACACAGTCTTTACTCAAACGAGTTGTCAGTTCTCGCTACACATTACCGTTGCCAGGTCTTTGGCAACCAACAAATGTTAGCGCTCACGTTATCTACATAGAAAACAACAAATATTTGTTTTGTAAAACCAATCTTTTACTTCCTTCAAAATTGCACCTTGTCGGATCACAAGAACATGCTTCGACGGGGTCACAAGAACATGCTTCGACGGGGTCACAAGAACATGCTTCGACGGGGTCACAAGAACATGCTTCGACGGGGTCACAAGAACATGCTTCGACGGGGTCACAAGAACATGCTTCGACGGGGTCACAAGAACATGCTTCGACGGGGTCACAAGAACATGTTTCGACGGGGTCACAAGAACATGTTTCGACGGGGTCACAAGAACATGTTTCGACGGGGTCACAAGAACATGCTTCGACGGGGTCACAAGAACATGCTTCGACGGGGTCACAAGAACATGCTTCGACGGGGTCGCAAGAATATGTTTCGACGGGGTCGCAAGAATATGTTTCGACGGGGTCACAAGAACATGCTTCGACGGGGTCACAAGAACATGCTTCGACGGTGTCACAAGAACATGCTTCGACGGGATCACAAGAACATGCATTGACGGGGTCACAAGAACATGGTTTGACAGGGTCACAAGAACATGCTTTGATAGGGTCACTAGAACATGTTTCGTCGGGGTCACAAGAACATGCTTCGACGGGGTCACAAGAACATGCTTCGACGGGGTCACTAGACCATGCTTCGACGGAGTCACAAGAACATGCTTCGACGGGGTCACAAGAACATTCTTCGACGGGGTCACAAGAACATGCTTCGACGGGGTCACAAGAACATGTTTCGACGGGGTCACAAGAACATGCTTCGACGGGGTCGCAAGAATATGTTTCGACAGGGTCACAAGAACATGCTTCGACGGAGTCACAAGAACATGCTTCGACGGTGTCACAAGAACATGCTTCGACGGGATCACAAGAACATGCATTGACGGAGTCACAAGAACATGGTTTGACAGGGTCACAAGAACATGCTTTGATAGGGTCACAAGAACATGTTTCGACAGAGTCACAAGAACATGCTTCGACGAGGTCACAAGAACATGCTTTGACAGGGTCACAAGAACATGGTTTGTCAGGGTCACAAGAACATGCTTTGTCGGGGTTACAAGAACATGCTTTGACAGGGTCACAAGAACATTGTTTGACAGGGTCACAAAACATTGTTTGACAGGGTCACAAGAACATGCTTTGACGGGGTCACAAGAATATGCTTTGACAGGGTCACAAAAAATGCTTCGACGGGGTCACAAGAACATGCTTTGTCAGGGTCACAAGAACATGCTTTGACAGGGTCACAAGAACATGCTTTGACGGGGTAACAAGAACATGCTTTGACAGGGTCACAAGAACATGCTTTGACGGGGTCACAAGAACATGCTTTGACGGGGTCACAAGAATATGCTTTGACAGGGTCACAAGAATATGCTTTGACAGGGTCACAAGAACATGCTTTGACAGGGTCACAAGAACATGCTTCGAGGGGGTCACAAGAACATGCTTTGACGGGGTCACAAGAATATGCTTTGACAGGGTCACAAGAACATGCTTCGACGGGGTCACAAGAACATACTTTGTCATGGTCACAAGAACATACTTTGTCGGGGTCACAAGAACATGGTTTGTCAGGGTCACAAGAACATGCTTTGACAGGGTCACAAGAACATGCTTCGACGGAGTCACAAGAACATGCTTTGTCAGGGTCACAAGAACATGCTTTGTCGGGGTCACAAGAACATGGTTTGTCAGGGTCACAAGAATATGTTTCGACAGGGTCACAAGAACATGCTTCGACGGAGTCACAAGAACATGATTCGACAGGGTCAAAGAAACATGCTTCGACGGAGTCACAAGAACATGCTTTGTCGGGGTCACAAGAACATGTTTTGTCGGGGTCACAAGAACACGCTTTGTCGGGGTCACAAGAACATGGTTTAACAGGGTTACAAGAACATGGTTTGTAGGGGTCACAAGAACATGCTTTGACAGGGTCACAAGAACATTGTTTGACAGGGTCACAAGAACATGCATTGTCGGGGTTACAAGAACATGCATTGTCGGGGTTACAAGAACATGCTTTGACAGGGTCACAAGAACATACTTTGACGGGGTCACAAGAACATGCTTTGACAGGGTCACAAGAACATGAATTGTCGGGGTCACAAGAACATGCATTGTCGGGGTTACAAGAACATGCTTTGACAGGGTCACAAGAACATACTTTGACGGGGTCACAAGAACATCGTTAGACAGGGTCACAAGAACATGCTTTGACGGGGTCACAAGAATATGCTTCGACGGGGTCACAAGAACATGCTTTGTCGGGGTCACAAGAACATGCTTTGTCTGGGTCACAAGAACATGGTTTGTCAGGGTCACAAGAATATGCTTTGACAGGGTCACAAAAATATGTTTCGACAGGGTCACAAAAACATTCTTCGACGGGGTCACAAGAACATGCTTTGTCGGGGTCACAAGAACATGCTTTGTTGGGGTCACAAGAACATGGTTTGTCAGGGTCACAAGAACATGCTTTGTCGGGGTCACAAGAACATGGTTTGACAGGGTCACAAGAACATGGGTTGTCAGGGTCAAAAGAACATGCTTTGTCGGGGTCACAAGAACATGGTTTGACGGGGTCACAAGAACATGGGTAGACAGGGTCACAAGAACACGCTTTGTCAGGGTCACAAGAACATGCTTTCAGGGTCACAAGAACATGGTTTGTCGGGTTCACAAGAACATGGTTTGTCAGGGTCACAAGAACATGCTTTGCATGGTCAGAAGAATATGTTTCGACAGGGTCGCAAGAACATTGTTTGACAGGGTCACAAGAACATGGTTTAACAGGGTCACAAGAACATGGTTTGTCGGTGTCACAAGAACATGCTTTGACAGGGTCACAAGAACATGCTTTGACAGGGTCACAAGAACATGGTTTGACATGGTCACAAGAACATGCATTGTCGAGGTCACAAGAACATGGTTTGTCAGGGTCACAAGAACATGCTTTGACAGGGTCACAAGAATATGTTTCGACAGGATCACACGAACATGCTTTGTCGGGGTCACAAGAACATGCTTTGTCTGGGTCACAAGAACATGCTTTGACAGGGTCACAAGACTATGTTTCGACAGGGTCACAAGAACATGATTCGACGGGGTCACAAGAACATGCTTCGACAGGGTCACAAGAACATGCTCTGTCGGGGTCACAAGAACATGCTTTGACAGGGTCACAAGAACATGCTTTGACAGGGTCACAAGAACGTTGTTTGACAGGGTCACAAAAACATGCTTTGACAGGGTCACAAGAACATGCTTTGACAGGGTCACAAGAATATGCTTTGTCGGGGTCACAAGAACATGGTTTGTCAGGGTCACAAGAACATGCTTTGACAGGGTCACAAGAACATGCTTTGACAGGGTCACAAGAACATGCTTTGACAGGGTCACAAGAACATGCTTTGTCGGGGTAACAAGAACATGTTTTGTCAGGGTCATGAGAACATGCTTTGACAGGGTCACAAGAACATGCTTTGTCAGGGTCACAAGAACATACTTTGTCAGGGTCACAAGAACATGCTTTGTCAGGGTCACAAGAACATGCTTTGACAGGGTCACAAGAACATGCTTTGTCAGGGTCACAAGAACATGCTTTGTCAGGGTCACAAGAACATGGTTTGTCGGAGTCACAAGAACATGCTTTAACAGGGTCACAAGAACATGGTTTGTCGGGGTCACAAGAACATGCTTTGACAGGGTCACAAGAACGTTGTTTGACAGGGTCACAAAAACATGCTTTGACAGGGTCACAAGAACATGCTTCGACAGGGTCACAAGAACGTGCTTTGTCGGGGTCACAAGAACATGGTTTGTCAGGGTCACAAGAACATGCTTTGACAGGGTCACAAGAACATGCTTTGACAGGGTCACAAAAACATGCTTTGTCGGGGTCACAAGAACATGGTTTGTCAGGGTCACAAGAACATGCTTTGACAGGGTCACAAGAACATGCTTTGTCAGGGTCACAAGAACATGCTTTGTCAGGGTCACAAGAACATGCTTTGGCAAGGTCACAAGAACATGCTTTGTCAGTGTCACAAGAACATGCTTTGTCAGGGTCACAAGAACATGCTTTGACAGGGTCACAAGAACATGCTTTGTCGGGGTCACAAGAACATGCTTTGTCAGGGTCACAAGAACATGCTTTTACAGAGTCACAAGAACATGCTTTGTCGGGGTCACAAGAACATGGTTTGTCAGGGTCACAAGAACATGCTTTGACAGGGTCACTAGAACATGCTTTGACAGGGTCACAAGAACATGCTTTGACAGGGTCACAAGAACATGCTTTTTCGGGGTCACAAGAACATGGTTTGTCAGGGTCACAAGAACATGCTTTGACAGGGTCACAAGAATGTGTTTCGACAGGGTCACAAGAACATGCTTTGTCGGGGTCATAAGAACATGCTTCGACGGAGTCGCAAGAACATGCTTTGACAGGGTCACAGGAACATGCTTTGTCGGGGTCACAAGAACATGCTTTGACAGGGTCACAAGAACATGGTTTGTCGGAGTCACAAGAACATGCTTTAACAGGGTCACAAGAACGTTGTTTGTCGGGGTCACAAGAACATGCTTTGACAGGGTCACAAGAACGTTGTTTGACAGGGTCACAAAAACATGCTTTGCCGGGGTCACAAGAACATGCTTTGACAGGGTCACAAGAACGTTGTTTGACAGGGTCACAAGAACATGCTTTGACAGGGTCACAAGAACGTTGTTTGACAGGGTCACAAAAACATGCTTTGTCGGGGTCACAAGAACGTTGTTTGACAGGGTCACAAAAACATGCTTTGACAGGGTCACAAGAACATGCTTTGACAGGGTCACAAGAACATGCTTTGTCGGGGTCACAAGAACATGCTTTGTCGGCGTCACAAGAACATGGTTTGTCAGGGTCACAAGAACATGCTTTGACAGGGTCACAAGAATATGTTTCGACAGGGTCACAAGAACATGCATTGTCGGGGTCACTTGTTGGTGAGACTTTTTAGTCAAAGGCTAGCGGAGCCAACCGTAAACAAACCGACTCAAGGCAACAGCAAAACCACCGTCATAATTTCTTTGTACAATCAATGTATTTGTAGCTTTGTATTTATTGCATTGCATTTATAGCATTATATATATATATATATATATATATATATATATATATATATATATATGTCATTGTATTTAATGCATTGTATAACAAAGTACATACATACATACACTTATTTTTCATAGCATTTTTATAACAGATGCACACACATAAATACACAAATATTGCATACAAGGAAAAAATAATTCAACAATATAAAGTCGCATAAACGTTGAGTTGAAAAGACGTTGAAGTGGGAGTTGGTGTATTGAGTTAACAAGGACATCTGATACACAGAACATACACGCACTTACTGGAAGAGCTATCAGGAGAACTGCACAAGCCACCTTTATGAAGATTGCAGGAAAACCACTTTGAATGCTTGGTTTTGCCATTTATATTGCAGGTTAAATATATTTTTTCCAATAGTATTTTCCGCAAGGTAATTTTTGTTTAATTCGCTGCAACTGTGAAATCCAAATCAGATGTTTCACTTTAATTTGCTGTCTTTTTTTTTCTCTAAGTGAGCGATGGTAACTAACTCATGGTATTGTTTTATAATCTTCATCGATTGAGACGACGCATATTTTCGCACTTTATTTACGTCACAAAGTCCACGGTTAATGCGCTTTCAAAATAAATGTTCATGTTGCATGAGTAGAACATTGCCACCTAGAACTCTCAAGCCAAAAGGCTGAAAGAGTTTTCATGGAAACATCGCAATGCTTGTGACGTCTTCAGCTATGCGAACTGTAGACGAATGGCGTCATTTTACCCACAACCACCTCTGTATGCAATGCTGAAAACATCACATGATTTGGGCGATTCCCTCTCAGTGGGCAGGCTTAAGAGATATAGCTGGCTGTGAGCAGCGCAACAGTGTGAAGAATTAGATATTAGACTTTAGAACGGAGTGGGGCCATTTCAGTCCAGGAATCTCAGTATGAGCTCAGCCACATCCCCATATAGATTTACAAACAAGTACGGGCTGACAGAAAATTCCAGGAAAATCTCAAACCATCCTAATGTTTCCAGCTTTGCTCTCAGGGGTTGTTATGGGTTATGCTATGGTTGGCTGTTACGTCATCCGTCTATAGCTCCTATAGCTGATAACGTCAATCTAGTTGGGGGTTTTAAGGTTTTATTTTCTGCCCGCGGGCTTTGGTAAATCTATAGATGGCTATGACTCATTCCCTATTCCATAAACCGACTAAGTGTTCATCCCGATAGTTCATACAGTTTTTGTGAGCGTGTCGCGTTTTGAGAAAAAGGAGCACGGTCGTTATGCGCCATCCCCGTGTAGACTCCGCGATCAGTGTGCGTGGCTGTCCCAACACAGGAAGAAAGGTCTTCACTTCGGTGACAAACTTGACCCGACCGTAGTTCATTTGGTGGCGAATATACAGTCCAACCAGAATTAGGCATCTCGTCCGAGGGCAAAGCACAGGCTGGCTCCGACCCATTTCCAGGAACGGCTAATCGCCACTAGTGATCTGAAAGACCGAAAAAAATCCTCTCTCCCTATTTACTTTTTATCATGTGACCAACAGACATGTGAATCTGGCCTTGGTTTCTCTTCCATTTTCTGCTCAATGTTCCATCGTTTCGACTTTCGTGTTCATATTAGTTGTTTTAGAATAGTACTTGCATATAATATATGTTGTTTTAGAATAGTACTTGCATATAATATAAGTTGTTTTAGAATAGTACCTGCATATAATATATGTTGTTTTCTCTCTTTCTCTCTCTCTCTCTCTCTGCGATCAAAACTCAATCAGATTAGGACTCAAGACTCTCACACGAAGACAGCTGTCTGTTTAAGCCTGTTAGATCCACTCCGCTTGAATACCTGTTAAAACATTGCACTGTGTTCTGCACCAGTGGCCCAGTGCATCCGATTTCAGCCATCATTTTGTTCAGGTTTGCTTTCCTTAGCCTTTGATTGTCCAGAATCTTCCTGCAAGGCAGCAGATGATCTTTTCTGTAGGGGGATTCTATATGTTGTTTTAGAATAGTATTTACATATAATATTTGCTGTTTTGTACCTGATGAATGCTTTTGCCGAAACGTCATAGTTTGTCTTGTCTCTCTTCTAATTTAGCTACTTGAAACCATTTTGTTTTTATTTTACCGATGTTTATGTCCCATGTTAGCAAAACGTTGCATTCCCCACACATTGTCCATATGAAAGATTCTCTGTGGTATATACAGGTACAGGTTGTAATGACATAGGTAATCCATACATCCCCTACAGCTCAACTTAAATTCGACCTAAGGACCTCGTCTCTTTTTCTGAAAACTTCTTAGAGAAGACGAGGGGATACTAAAGCTTTTTGGATGTGCAGTCTCCATATTAATAGCACAGGCATAGTAGACAAACAGAAGTGTCAGTTCCATTCACGTAAGGACATATCAACATTAGAAATTCGTTCCTCGTATCAGGGGCAATGTTAGGACCAGGTTTCCTCCATTAATCAAACACTAAATAACATGACCCTGACATTATTTGGAAGTTCACCTGCTTCGACTCTACGGTCACTACCACCATCTCACATGATGACAAGAATTGGTCAGAACAAAACTAACACTCAGGACAAATAGTCTACCTTATCAAATAGTCAGAACAAAACTAACACTCAGGACAAATAGTCTACCTTATCAAATAGTCAGAACAAAACTAACACTCAGGACAAATAGTCTACCTTATCAAATAGTCAGAACAAAACTAACACTCAGGACAAATATTCTACCTTATCAAAGCAGTTACCAAAATTAGTTTGGACCATTAATTAAAAGATATTCTTATTTGTTATCAGTAACAAATATTTACATTAAAATTTAATACACGTCAGGTATATGCTTGTCTATTAGTTTCTCAGACACGCCGGTCTATGTTTAAGCCGTAAGAGACTTATTTATTAATTTATTGCCGTTTGTTTTTCAAATATGACTATTAAGGTTCAATTTTATAGAGACGATGTATTCACAAAGTGTGTAACGGTTAAATTAAAATATGTATACCCCACAGATAAAACAAATAATAGTTTAAGGAACGGACAATTTTTATCAACAGAGCACAAATAAACAGATACAAGTTTCAACTAATAAAACAAAAAAGAAAACTTCAGCAACAAATTTAAACTTCATCTTACCGACTACATGGAATTGGTGGAAAAGTTCAAATAATTCACTAACACCTTCCACACTTAATGCTATCTTTCAACCAAACTCGACATGTATTATTTCATATAGATTGTCTATGGTATGCAGTGATCTCTGCAATATGTGCCATTTTGGCACCCAAGGTTTCTGTTTTGAGATTGTGGTTCTGCCCTATGTGCCGTTTTCGGCTCGAAAGGACAATAGATAGATAGATAGATAGATAGATAGATAGATAGATAGATAGATAGATAGATAGATAGATAGATAGATAGATAGATAGATAGATAGATAGATAGATAGATAGATAGATAGATAGATAGATAGATAGATAGATAGATAGATAGATAGATAGATAGATAGATAGATAGATAGATAGATAGATAGATAGATAGATAGATAGATAGATAGATAGATAGATAGATAGATAGATAGATAGATAGATAGATAGATAGATAGATAGATAGATAGATAGATAGATAGATAGATATATTGTGTATGGTATGATACTGTTTGTACAGTATATGTTGCGGTTATTATTACTTCACTCTGAACAAACAAATGCTAAGTCTGTCTTTTTATATGGCTGTAGTGTATATCCAGTGATAGGACCGTGGAATGTTCGTTAAAACGCACATAAATCCTTATATAAATAGTCTACACGCGCATCAACGCACATTTTTTTTCCTTATATGAGAGTCTTCATTTTTTCTTATATGAGAGTCTACCCGCCCATTTTGGTTCCGGTTGACCTCTCGTTGACCTCTCAACCTCTCGTGGTGGGGTGTTGTGAAGGCGTCGAAACGCACCTAATTCCTTATATAAATAGTCTACACGCGCATCAACGCACATTTTTTTTTCCTTATATGAGAGTCTTCATTTTTTTCTTATATGAGAGTCTACCCGCCCATTTTTGTTCCGGTGACCTCTCGTTGACCTCTCGGGTGACCTCTCGTGGCGGTGGTGCTGCGAAGTGGTGGGCGGTGGTGGTATCATAACTTTCACATTCTTTGTACTTTCAATGGTGCCGTAACTTTCATCAATCTATTATATTCTTTGTACTTTCAATGGTGCCGTAACTTTCATAAATCTATTATATTCTTTGTACTTTCAATGGTGCCGTAACTTTCATAAATCTATTATATTCTTTGTACTTTCAATGGTGCCGTAACTTTCATAAATCTATTATATTCTTTGTACTTTCAATGGTGCCGTAACTTTCATAAATCTATTATATTCTTTGTACTTTCAATGGTGCCGTAACTTTCATAAATCTATTCTTTCTTTATACTCTCAGGCAATAAAAAACAGTGACAAGTTTATTTATTGTTTTAAAAACTTCCTTTAGAATTAAAGGTAACAGCTTAGGCCGTTACACACGCTACACGAAGCTACGTTAACGAAGTAACTACACGCCAAACGCGAAACACCGCGTTTAACGTTAAGGGAGATCAAAGAGCTCGGTTCCCGTTAGACGCGCCGCGAAGACGCGCCGCGAGGGGCCGCGTTTAATGTTAAGCGAGATCAAAGAGCTCGGTTCCCGTTAGACGCGCCGCAAGGGGCCGCGTTTACATCAAAGAATCCGCCACCCGCGAGAATCCGCCTCCCGCGGTGAAATCCCCGTAGCCGGTAAGTGTTCATCAGGAGTGTCATTTAACAGAGGAATTTTACGATACCGATGTTTTAATGTGAGAGGCTTGGGGGTAATTAATATCTTTGCGCTGTTTCGTGTTCAAAGACCCTGTTTCGCTGTGAAAAGTTTCGATTGAACATTTGAGTGCCAGACTGGCCAGGACTACGTTAATGACTTTTTATCATCTGAAGATTAGAATACCACTTATCAGGGGAATTTTACTGGGCGGTTGTTTTAATGTGAGATGTTTAGGGGGAAATTAATATGTTTGTACTGGAGAGTACTTGATCGATCAAAGAGGTTAGAACTGTATATAAGTAGATTCAAGCAGCCAGGATTTTAATCTCACTCTCTAAAGCAGTTTCAACGAGTGTCTTGGCTGTAACTCAAGCAAGAGTGTGCTTGGCTGTACAAGTAAATTTTCTTTATAAACCGTAAGTAGAACCTTATTTCATAGATTCTATACTGTCATTTATTTTAATTTAACAAAATAATTTAAAATTAAATAAATTAAAACAACTCAAATAAAAATCAAACAAATATGCTCTTTTTATAATGTTTATTTTCACAATGAAACATACATTTATTTCAATACATCAACGTGGACAACACATGTTACACATTCAAATGTTTATAATTGAACAATGATGATTTCAATAGTACAAATATGAATTCAAATCATCTGAAAAAAAAGTACACAAAAAACAACATAGTCATGTATATATGATAAGTAATAAAAATGTCACTGTCCCACTGCAGAATTTATTAATTTTACTCGTCTCGGCTTCCTCGCTTTGTTGGAACTGTCTGTTTGAGCTAAATGGTTATCAAACACTGGTGAATACGAAGGTTGATTAGAGTTCAAAACACAGCCACCCTCCATTTTGACAAAGCCTTGATCAAAGACGGCGTAGGTAATTGGCGACTGAGTGGAAATTGAATCACTCGAGGCATACATATCTCTTGGTTCTTTCGGTTGCTCAACAAGAGGCGTAGTATAGTTGATGTTATCATAAGTTTCTAAAATGTCATCTCGCATATCAACTAGCGTGATAAATTCATCTCTCGAGAGTGTTATTCCAGTTCTGGTAGGAAACTTAAGAAGACTCTCACCACGATATGACCTTATGTTTATCAATGGTCTGTTATGAAAAGCAGAAACTGAGACTGCCTTAACACCATCTTTGGACAGTGGAATTATATTCTCATTTCTACGAGACGTGAAAATACGTTGATCACATACATCAAATGAAGCTGGCATATTAACGCTAGCCGATTCCATGTTTGAATCACACGACTTGGTAGCAGGGCTCTGACTTTCTGTATGTAGCAGCACTGAGAACGGCTGACCTTTATACCCTGTAACAAGTGGGGCGTGGCCAGCCTAATTATAGTAACCAATGGAATACGTTCTATTTATAGTAACTGACGCAATACGTCATCGGACGTGTTGAGACATGTTCAGAGAGCCGCCATCTTTGATGAGTCATGGGAAGTTTGTTCCACGAAGTCGATGGATCCAGGGCGTCATCAACCGATAAATGATACTTTTGGTTCCGGTTGACCTCTCGTTGACCTCTCGTGGCGGTGGTGGTGCTGCGAAGGGGTGACCTCCCGCGGCGATGGTGCTGCGAAGGGGTGGGCGGTGGTGGTATCATAACTTTATTATTAATTTTAATAATATTTTCTAATTATAAGATTAGAAGTGAAGCTAGTAGTTCAGAAGTTAGAATCTCCAAGTGTAGTTCACGTCAGTTTAGAAGTTATTCTTGATAGAAACTAGATAAAGAATTTGACAAGAATATTATGACAGTAGTGGTGAAGTGATGAGTTCCACTTCAAAGTGTTTCAAGAATTGTGTGTGTTCATCTTACATGTCGTAAGTAGATAAATTATAATAAATTGTGTGACATTAATTAAACTTTGCATCCAAGACTATAGATCATGTGTGCCAGCAGAAAATTCAATAAATGTGATTATCATTATATATTAAAGAAAACGAATCTGTTACATGTAGTAACATCAATGCAATGTGATGTGTTGTCAAGATATATACCATACCACGAAGGACATTACAACGCTGTAACATAACTAATGTACATTATACACATATTTAATACAGAGAAAACAAAGTAGTTTATTTACAAGTAGTAATACATGATAGTGTTAAATGGATAAAGGGGAGGTGGTCACGTTGTCAGAATGGACCTGTCGCTTGATGTAGAAATAGGAGAGTGAGTTCCGATGTTGTGTATATGTGTATACCGACCCCTTGTATGTTTTAAACCCTATGTTTTTACCACCCCCGGCTTGTTTTTTGGTTAGGACCTCTGTGAATGTATCCTTATCTAACTTATTGTGGCGTTTATTAAGACCCTTGGTGCTAACTTTAGCATAATCCCCAAAACAGTAATAGGTCTTGCTACACAAGGAAATCATCCCATCCCCCGAATATTCCAACTTGAACAGACCAGGAGTCCGTTTGTCGTATAACTGTCTCGCCTTACAATCTGAACAGTCATACTTTACGCTGCCCCTGTGTTGAATGAAATCGGCTCGATGGACTTCACAAGTCTCTGAAGGGAACCATTTGTCGTACTGTGAGAAAAACTCATCTACCTTATCGGTTTTAACGACCTCTTCTAACGATGACTCGCTGAGGGCCAAGTACAGGCTATCGGTATCCATTTCACAGAGTTGAAAGTCGGACCTATCTACAAACTTATCTAGGAAGTCATAATAAAATTCCAACATCCGCAATTTGGCGTACTGGTAGACGAAAAAACCAATCTGCGAAGGGAGGTCCCACAGGACACCTCGTTTGCCCATCGATACCTCGTACAGGTCCTCACCAATAGATGTCATGTTTTTAAATCGTGGGTTATTTACCAACTTGGTTGTATTGGCCCCCTCTTTAACATAGGAGACGTCCACGTGTTTCGCCTTAGTGGTTAGAGTTTTCCCATAGGCCGAGTTTCCAAGGAGTTTCATCGTATCGCTAACAATCGATTGACTTGGATCTAAATCACCAGCCCGACGCGCCTCTGTGACCTTGTCGCCAAACTCCTTAAAACAACTAACGGGTAGGTACTCTACCACCTGATAAATTTTTGTTACCTCTAGCCCATGATCTAAATACCACTTTAACAGGGGTGTGGCCAACAGAATCTTTGTTCCACTGTAACTACCCACGAGAGTACGTCTGGGGGTACGTAATAGTTTGTTTTTGGTGGCGTACTCCCGCATAAAGGGACCGATATCATCTAGGCCTACATCAACATTTTTAAAAATGGGGGTCATCTCGCTAAAATGCTCCTTTAACTTGTCGTGAACGTGAATATCGCACTCGACGAGCCCAAAAAACGACTCGTCTGAAAGGGACAGAACATGTAGTAGATGATAAAAAATACTTTAAATGTGATAATACTCAATCAAAGTGTCATTAGTGACGATGGACCCTCGGTGGAAACACCCCTTCACTGCTCTTATTGCTGGTCCCACCGGTTGTGGAAAAACTGTATTTGTTCAAAAGTTTCTACAGAATCTACAAGAGCTAGTTGTCCCCGTACCCGAGGAAGTTATATGGTGTTACAGTGAATGGCAACCAATATACGAGACTATGGAGAAAGTGAGATTTATCGAGGGTCTACCAGATATCGATAACTTGGAAGGGGGTAAGAAGAGAAGACTCATCATCCTCGACGACTTGATGTCAGAAACAGATGAGAGGGTGACAAAATTATTCACCAAAGGTAGTCATCACAGAGATTTGAGCGTGATCTACATTGTCCAAAATCTATTTGGAAAAAATAAGGAACATTGAACTATAAACCTCAATACTCATTATATAGTCCTTTTCAAGAATCCAAGAGACGGAAGTCAAATTACAAATCTGGCTAAGCAAATGTACTCTGGTCAAGTGGCGTACCTCCAAGAGAGTTTTAAGGACGCGACAGCGCCTCCCCACTGTTATTTGCTGGTAGACCTTCGACAGGAAACACCGGATCATCTGAGGCTGAGAACAACGATATTTCCAGGGGAGAGACAAATCGTCTACGTTCCAAAGTAATAGAATGGAAGCTTCACTTAGACGACACGGTGAAATTTTGAAATGTCTGCGCTCAGCCACGCCGAGTGGTTTAAGAGCCATATTGAAAACGGCCTCTCCTGAACTCATTCGATTTTTATGCGAGTGTTGCGAGTGTCATAACATATTAAAAGGTAATGTTAGACTCACTCAGCATCAGAAGTGCGAGCTACGTCGACACAAGAACAAGCTGAGAATCCTCACTAAAAAGAAACCGAATCTTACGCATAGGAAAGCAATTCTACAAACTGGTGGATTCATAGGTGCTTTGATCAAGCCTATATTAAGTGTTCTAGGTGGTGTATTAGGTCTGTAAACATGGCCAAAAAAAATGATTTTGATGGATCCTCGGTTATTAGAGGGTTTGAAACAGACTTCCACGTATACACCACCCGAGGCGATCAATGATAACTTGAGAGATTTAGACGATGAAATGCAACGTATCTTAAACCGTAACGATTTAGCCCCTGCTGATAAGGCCAGAGTGTACCAACGTACTTTGCAACAGTATTTAACTAGAATGGAGCAGTATAAACGACGTCCTTTGGGATCAGTCGATCTCATTCAACATAACTCGTCAACAGAAAGAATACCTTCTCCTCCACCTTCGCCACCACCCGTCGATGCGCAACCAGAACAAGCCAAGGTACCCGAAACCCCAAAGACAAGCAATGAAAACACTTCACGGCTAACCTCGTATAAATTGAGGTCCAAAAGAAAAAAGTCCAAAATCCCAACACCAAAATGGGAAAGGTGGTCAAAGTATTGAGACGTTATTACTTTGACCCTAATCAACCAGGGTCGTATAGTGGTGCAAGCGCCTTGCAACGTAACACCAAAGTAGGAATTAAAGAGATCAATCGTTGGTTGAGTCACCAGGATACCTATACCCTTCATAAACCGATTCGACATAAATTTGAAAGGCGTCCCATTATAACAAGTGGACCCCAACAGCAATACCAAGCAGACTTAATCGATTTAAGACATTTGAAAAAACACAATTATGGGTACTCCTATTTGGTTTCTTGTGTGGATGTTTTCAGTAAATTAGCGTGGGCCGTCCCAATACGAACAAAAACGGGGAAATCGTTAGTATAGGCTGTTGGTAAAATATTTATCGATGGGAAACCTGTGAGTTTTCAAACCGACAAGGGGTCAGAGTTTCTGAACAAAACATTTCAGAAATTTCTCGAAGACAACAATGTTCACTTTTTCACCACCCAGAATGAAGATATTAAGGCTGCTGTTGTGGAACGTTTCAACAGGACTCTGAAACAAAGGATGTGGAGATTTTTTACGAAATCCAATCGACTTTGTTATGTACATGTGCTACCCGCCCTACTTCGAAGTTATAATAATTCGTACCACAGAAGTATAAAAATGGCACCGGTCGACGTTAGCAGAGACAATCAAGAACAAGTGTGGAACACGTTGTATAGCAAACACAACTTGAAATTTGAAAGACCCCTGTATAAGGCTGGTGATCGAGTTAGAATGGTCCTGGGCAGAGCTAATTTTAAAAAGGGTTATGCCCCAGCTTGGACGGAGGAACTCTTTATCATCAGTCGAGTAACTGAAACAAAACCCGTTGCATATGTGCTGAAAGACGATATGGGTGATGAAATAGAGGGGTCATTTTACACACAAGAAATTCAAAAGGTCGGAGACAAGAATGAGTACAGGGTCGAGAGGGTTATAACCCAGCGACGCACGTCATTGGGACGAAAAGAGAGTTTAGTCACGTGGTTTGGTTATGATTCCTCATTCAACAGTTGGATACCGACCAAGGACATTGTCAGATACAAAAACTAGAGATGGTGGAAGAAGGTGAATCGTTTGAAGATCCTGTTTTGCGAACCCTGAGCTCTGGTGGGGAGAGAACCTCGCTCTGGCCAGTATTTGGGAAACTATTCCCCCGTTTAGAGATTGTCTTTATGTGTCAAATGCCTGTTATATATGCCGTTGTTGCGGTCTCGCTGTTCAATCTGTCCACTGAAAAGCCAGACGCGAAGGACGGAAAACTGTGGATAGCCCTACTGAGCAGTTGTTTAGGTTACATGCTCCCGAATCCAAAGTTGGAGACGAGAAGGTGAATAGAGGAAAATGAGTTTTTATGTCACGTTACCCAGCAATGCTTCTATGGATATTTTAAAGGAAAATAACTCCGGCCACTTTTTCGTCAAACTTCCTCACACCATTGATATCACAACACAATATGAGATTGCGCTGGTCGAGATACAGTTTCCGCTAAATTATTTCAATGTAATAGAGGGTGATGTCTGGATTCGGTACGAATCTCTCGCTAACGACGATATTTGCGACGCTAGATTTTATTTCAACGTGACATTGGAGCCTGGGTTATACACGAAACCCGATGCGTTCATCGGCGCGTTGAATGCGTCGATCATAAAAGCGGAGGATGAGTCGAACGGGGATGTGAAAGGGAAAAAAATGAGATTCATTTACGCAAAAGAGGTGAATAAAGCCATCTTGAAACTTTACGAAAAAGGAGTCAGTGTAACCATAAGCGACACTTTGAAAAACATGTTAGCCTTCCCCACGAGCTCAATAGCAGACACGGCTCCCGATATCTTCAGCGTGGGTGAAATGGACTTGGAAAGTGTTGCAAAAAATGTCTACGTCTACTGCGATCTCGTTTCACCCAGACCCGTCGGGGATGTGATGGTACCTCTCCTCAGGAGCGTGCCTGTTCTCAATAGAAATCACACCTCGGTGTTTCAGATCTACGATAAGCCTCACTACCTACCCCTGAGTAGATTTTCCTTCGATACCGTTGAAATCCTTTTAGCCAACGAACACGGAAAAACCATTCCATTCACCAGCGGGACGTCGGTGCTAACGGTACACTTTCGAGTGAAGAAACATCTCGAGCTGGTATAATGGTGAGACATACACCCATTCACCGCAATGCCAGGCTATACGAAGACTTTTATTGCTGTCAGGCGGGTGATGGGATGCCTGTGTTTATAGGTCGAAATCAACGAGGACGAGGAATCGGTAGTTTCTTTGGTGGAATCGGGATGGCTATTTTACCTTGGCTAAAAACAGGGGGTAAAGCCTTACTCAGAGAAGGCGTGGGGACCGGTCTGCAGGTCGCGCAGGACGCATTAGCTGGCAGAAATATCGGCGATGCTTTCAAATCACGAGCTAAGGAGGCCGGCATGCGGTTATTAGACGGGGCCGTAGACCACCTGACGGGTAACAACCAATCAGGAAGTGGTTTACGACGACGAATTAGAAAGCGAGTCGGGAAGGCAGCCCCACCTGGCCAACCCGTTACGAAGAGAATAAAACCATCAGCTAGACTGTTCCCCCTTCATTCTGCAACCAAGAGGCGAACTAAACTGTCGGTACCAAAAGATATATTTGATTAATGATGTCTCTCATTCACCCCAAGTCATGTGAATGTCTTCATTCTGGTTTGGATTTATTTAGCGTTCCACCAACTCAGACTGCTGTAGACTCGGGCCAATTTACTGAAATTCGACCTCTTGCCTCGTTAGCGCATGGGGCTCCCATAGAGTTTTTCATTTCTGGAAACACTGAAGAGTATCTAGATCTTTTCAACACGTTTTTACATCTGCGGGCCAGGATCACCCTCCCCAATGGTGAAAGTTTACCATTGGATGCCGAGGTAGGTCCAGTCAACAATTATCTTCACAGTCTATTTTCGCAAGTCGATGATTCTCTGAATGATACATTGATTACACCATCTGAGAATACCTATCCATTTAGAGCAGTGTTCGAGACTTTACTAAACTATGGGGAGGATGCGAAAACGGGGCACTTGACGGCTGCTCTGTTCTACAAAGATACAGCAGGCCACCACGATGATATGCAGGCTAACGAGGGATTTAAAATACGACGTGCTTTGACTTCGGATAGTAAAGAGGTTGAAATGATGGGTCGTTTGCACTCTGATCTCTTTGTGCAGGACCGTTACATGTTAAACAGAGTGGATGTAAAGATTAAACTCACACCCTCTAAGGACGTGTTCAACATCATGGCTCAGGATAAGTCTGTGGGTTATAAGAGTGTAATCACTTATGCTGCCCTCGTGGTCAGGAAAGCCAAGCTAAACCCAGCAATTTCTCTGGCCCACGAAAAAGCGCTTTTAAGTGGGAATGCACGGTACCCAATCAAGCGGGTTACCCTGAAAACATTTGCCATTGCTCGTGGGATGTATTCCCACAACTAAGACAATTTATTCCTGTCTCAAACGCCAACACGTATAGTGATAGGTCTGATTACCGCCAGTGGTTTTAATGGAGTTTATAACATTAACCCATTCAATTTTCAACACTTTGGTTTGACTTATATGAACCTGATGGTTGACGGGAGATGTGTATCCGGAAAGCCCCTAGCTATGGACTTTGAACATAATCACTATGCGCGAGCCTTTTTTGGTACAAATTTGGCCATGGGTTTGATTGGTAGAGATGCTGGCAATGGTATTGATTATCAAAGTTCAAGGATGGCTTTTGTCTATTTGGTTTTGACCTCTCACCCAGTCTGCTAAATGGAACCCAGTTTGAGCTAGCCACGAGTGGACCCTTGTCGATAGAGCTCAAATTCGCCGCTCCCACGACAACTCCACTACAGGTTATTGTCTACGCCGAGTTGGATTCAGTACTGGAAGTGTCCAAGACAAGACAGGTTCTAACAGACTACGCTATTTGAGAAAATGAACACGGGGGATATTTACAGTCTATTGATGTCCGATGTTTTTGTTCGACGTTGCGCCCTTGTTAGTGTCCTCCCACGAGACCACTTACCACCCAGCATCGATCAAACCAAGACTGCAGCCTTTGTCGTAAATACCGACCCTGCCTACAAACCTGGTGAACACTGGGTGGCCATTTTTTACAATGGCCTCGGACAAATAGAGTATTTTGATTCCTACGGTTTACCTCCCAGGCACATTGATATTTTAAACTTTATCGAGAGGAATTCACATGTTCCATTCGTCTACAACCCACGAGTGTTACAAGACTTGTTTAGCAACACGTGTGGTCTATATTGTGTTTATTATATAATTTTAAAGTGTCGTGGTGCGAGCATTAACAGAATTCTCATGCCATTTTCAACGAAACAACATATTAACGACCGTATCAATTATCGGTTGATGACGCCCTGGATCCATCGACTTCGTGGAACAAACTTCCCATGACTCATCAAAGATGGCGGCTCTCTGAACATGTCTCAACACGTCCGATGACGTATTGCATCAGTTACTATAAATAGAACGCATTCCATTGGTTACTATAATTAGGCTGGCCACGCCCCACTTGTTACAGGGTATAAAGGTCAGCCGTTCTCAGTGCTGCTACATACAGAAAGTCAGAGCCCTGCTACCAAGTCGTGTGATTCAAACATGGAATCGGCTAGCGTTAATATGCCAGCTTCATTTGATGTATGTGATCAACGTATTTTCATGTCTCGTAGAAATGAGAATATAATTCCACTGTCCAAAGATGGTGTTAAGGCAGTCTCAGTTTCTGCTTTTCATAACAGACCATTGATAAACATAAGGTCATATCGTGGTGAGAGTCTTCTTAAGTTTCCTACCAGAACTGGAATAACACTCTCGAGAGATGAATTTATCACGCTAGTTGATATGCGAGATGACATTTTAGCAACTTATGATAACATCAACTATACTACGCCTCTTGTTGAGCAACCGAAAGAACCAAGAGATATGTATGCCTCGAGTGATTCAATTTCCACTCAGTCGCCAATTACCTACGCCGTCTTTGATCAAGGCTTTGTCAAAATGGAGGGTGGCCGTGTTTTGAACTCTAATCAACCTTCGTATTCACCAGTGTTTGATAACCATTTAGCTCAAACAGACAGTTCCAACAAAGCGAGGAAGCCGAGACGAGTAAAATTAATAAATTCTGCAGTGGGACAGTGACATTTTTATTACTTATCATATATACATGACTATGTTGTTATTTGTGTACTTTTTTTTCAGATGATTTGAATTCATATTTGTACTATTGAAATCATCATTGTTCAATTATAAACATTTGAATGTGTAACATGTGTTGTCCACGTTGATGTATTGAAATAAATTTATGTTTCATTGTGAAAATAAACATTATATAAAGAGCATATTTGTTTGATTTTTATTTGAGTTGTTTTAATTTATTTTATTTTAAATTATTTTGTTAAATTAAAATAAATGACAGTATAGAATCTATGAAATAAGGTTCTACTTACGGTTTATAAAGAAAATTTACTTGTACAGCCAAGCACACTCTTGCTTGAGTTACAGCCAAGACACTCGTTGAAACTGCTTTAGAGAGTGAGATTAAAATCCTGGCTGCTTGAATCTACTTATATACAGTTCTAACCTCTTTGATCGATCAAGTACTCTCCAGTACAAACATATTAATTTCCCCCTAAACATCTCACATTAAAACAACCGCCCAGTAAAATTCCCCTGATAAGTGGTATTCTAATCTTCAGATGATAAAAAGTCATTAACGTAGCCCTGGCCAGTCTGGCACTCAAATGTTCAATCGAAACTTTTCACAGCGAAACAGGGTCTTTGAACACGAAACAGCGCAAAGATATTAATTACCCCCAAGCCTCTCACATTAAAACATCGGTATCGTAAAATTCCTCTGTTAAATGACACTCCTGATGAACACTTACCGGCTACGGGGATTTCACCGCGGGAGGCGGATTCTCGCGGGTGGCGGATTCTCTGATGTAAACGCGGCCCCTTGCGGCGCGTCTAACGGGAACCGAGCTCTTTGATCTCGCTTAACATTAAACGCGGCCCCTCGCGGCGCGTCTTCGCGGCGCGTCTAACGGGAACCGAGCTCTTTGATCTCCCTTAACGTTAAACGCGGTGTTTCGCGTTTGGCGTGTAGTTACTTCGTTAACGTAGCTTCGTGTAGCGTGTGTAACGGCCTAAGCTGTTACCTTTAATTCTAAAGGAAGTTTTTAAAACAATAAATAAACTTGTCACTGTTTTTTATTGCCTGAGAGTATAAAGAAAGAATAGATTTATGAAAGTTACGGAACCATTGAAAGTACAAAGAATATAATAGATTTATGAAAGTTACGGCACCATTGAAAGTACAAAGAATATAATAGATTTATGAAAGTTACGGCACCATTTAAAGTACAAAGAATATAATAGATTAATGAAAGTTACGGCACCATTGAAAGTACAAAGAATGTGAAAGTTATGATACCACCACCGCCCACCACTTCGCAGCACCACCGCCACGAGAGGTCACCCGAGAGGTCAACGAGAGGTCACCGGAACAAAAATGGGCGGGTAGACTCTCATATAAGAAAAAAATGAAGACTCTCATATAAGGAAAAAAAAATGTGCGTTGATGCGCGTGTAGACTATTTATATAAGGAATTAGGTGCGTTTCGACGCCTTCACAACACCCCACCACGAGAGGTTGAGAGGTCAACGAGAGGTCAACCGGAACCAAAATGGGCGGGTAGACTCTCATATAAGAAAAAATGAAGACTCTCATATAAGGAAAAAAAAATGTGCGTTGATGCGCGTGTAGACTATTTATATAAGGATTTATGTGCGTTTGAACAGCATTCCACGGTCCTATCACTGGATATACACTACTGCTGTGAAACATGGAGAACAACAAAAATGACAATCATGAATATACAGACTTTCATTAATGGATGCTTACGCAGAATAAAAGGATGGAAATGGCAGGACAAAATCACTAACGTAGAAGTAGGGGAATGTACAATTCAAATACCAGTGGATAAAGAGATACAGCGAAGACGATGGCGCTGGACAGAACACACTTTGGAAGCCAACTGAGAGTATTACACAACCGGCCCTTTTTGGAATCCCCAGGAAAAAAGACAAAGAGGAAGACCAAGGTATTCTTTGAGAAGACAAATGGAAGCAAGGATGAAGGTGATGGGGAAGGCACGAAATGATATTAAAAGAATGACACAAAAAAACAGAGCGGTTTGGAAAGTGTTCGTTGAAGACCTATGCTCCACAGGGAGCTGAAAGGTAGAAGGAGAATCAAACAAACTTTGATAAAAATCTACTCCAGACGTTGCTGCCCAATTAAACCTCACTCTTCCAAGCTAATTATTTTTCTTCCACTAAACAATTTCCAACCAAATTTCTTTCCCTGTTAAACTCCACTGTAAGAGACCAAACAATTGTGTCCCATTAAAATTTGTCTTGTCAAGTTAACTCCTCTATACTGGCTAAGTTTTATGTCCAATTAAACTTCTTTCTAACCAACAAAACATTTCTAGTCCACTAAACACGTCTCTAACCAACTAAATAATGTATTCCACATTAAACTCAACTTTTAGATCTAACACAATTACCGTTAGGTGATTATTTTTTCAGCATTTTATTTGGTGTTAAAATAGAGGAAACTCAGTGACTGCGGACTATCATCATCATCGTCATCATCATCAACATCATCATCGTCATGCGGACAATCATCATCATCATGTGTCATACCGATTGCCGTAGGTGATCATGTCTTCTATCTACAGTGCATCGTATCATTTCTGTTGTTGACTGTTGAAACATGCCAAGGAACCATGACACCAAGCTATCCAGCATTTTTTTTCTCTTGTCGTCTGCGATCTCTCATTTCTTTTATTTTGCCAGTTGTAACCAAGTATTCCAACTTTCCTCTTCTCATGATGTACCCGAATAATGTTTATTGTTTCTTTCTGATGTTTTTTAGGAGCTGCATTTTTGTGTTGGCCTCTTTGAGAACTTTCTCATTGGTCTTTTTAGCTGTCCAGGGAACTTTCAACGTTCTTCTGAGAAATTCCATCTCTGCGGCCTCTAATAGTCTTTTCATTTGTTTGTCTACTGTCCATGATTCGCTTCCATAGGCCATGCGGACAATACTTTATGTTTTTACGGCATTTATTTATAGGAGGTCCCAATTTTGAATCACTTCAATAAAATATAAATGTCAAGAATTAGTGGAAGGTAGTTTCCTGATGACATTTCCATCTAAACACGTTATAATTATACTTGTATTAAACAAAAAAATGTAGACGGGATTGTTGGCTTTTGGGATAGAACAAGAATAGTTAGACAAATGTTTTGAGTTTATAAGGTTTTGTAATGGAGAAGTAAAAAAAAAAATAAGAATCATTTTGAAAGGAAGTGCTCGACATGGTAATCTGGCGTAAAGTAAAGTAAAGTAAAGTAAAGTAAAGTAAAGTAAAGTAAAGTAAAGTAAAGTAAAGTAAAGTAAAGTAAAGTATGAGACTTGAATCGGCGTCTTAGCAGGTGTGTTTTCACCCATTTTATGTTCGATCACCTATCCAGAAGTGTTCGGAGACTTGTGGATAGTGTCGCTTCAAGCATCGAAACTCACGATGCGAGGCAACATTTGTACAACTTAAAGTGGCTAAAATGCCATTTTGAAATTAAAAACAGGCAGCTGTGTATGAAGTAGAAGCATCCCATAGCGTACAGGAAAAACAGAAGCTAACGCAACAGCAGAACAGAGGTCTTAGATGGCCAAGTGTTGCAACGTTGTATTGACGAAATGAGGTTTACTTGCTACACAAATGCAGGCAAAACGCAAACTATACTGATCTCAAACTATACTGATATCAAACTATACTTATATCAATCTATACGGATATCAAACTATACTTATCTCAAATTATACTTATTTCAAAATATACCGATATCAAGCTATACTTATCTCAAACTATACTGAAATCAAATTATACTTATCTAAATCTATACTTATCTCAAACTACACTTATTTAAAACTTTACTTATCTCAAACTATATTTATATCAAACTATACTTATATCAAACTATACTTATATCAAAATATACTTATTTCAAACTATACTTATATCAAACTATAATTATTTCACTCTATACGTATATCAAACTATACTTATTTCAAACTATACTTATATAAACTATACTTATTTCCAACTATACGCATATAGTTTATATTTTAGTTTACTCTGCCTCAGCCCGAAAGGGAGTAAGGAATTGTAGCGTAGTTCTCTACCTATGTTTGTAATGGGTGGCTTAGGAAGGAACATAACAAAGAAACGAGGACAGAGAATGATACTAAAATAGGCTTACAAAAAGCAAGAGCAACCTTTGTTGTAACAGGAAAAATGGAAAACTACAGAAATTATGTTAATTACAAAAATATAAATCTTCATCTCCAATGTAAAATCAGTTCTATAATACGACTGTGAAACATGGAGAACAACAATAATGACAATCACGAAGATATAAACCTTCATTAATGGATGCTTGCGCAGAATAAAAGGATGGAAATGGTAGGACAAAAACACTGAGGTAGAATTGTGGAAAAGTATCGGTCAAATAAAATGGACAAAGTGATAAAGCAAATACGATGGCGCTGGATTGGACGCCCTGCGGAAACCATTGGAGTATATTACACGACAGGCCCGTTTTTGGATCCCCAGAGGAAGAGAAACAGGAAGACCGAAATATTCTTGGAGCAGACAGATGGAAGCAGAGATGCAGATGATGGGAAAGACATGGAATGATCCTAACTCTTTCCGTACGTTTCAACGCACCATGAGCCATGTCAATTTCCGTCACGTACGTTTAGCCGCACAGTGCGCCACTCTCAATTTGATTAGTGTAAACCGTCATCGAACCATATTCTTGTATGGTCTTGTATCATCTTGGTATTGGTGAAATATAATTAATTGTTTAATTATCTAAAACTTCATATATAATATGTTAAGTGTTAAATAAATAAAAACATATATATATTGAAATTTAAAACCATGAAAAATTGTGTCTCTGAAATCTCTCCCGCTGGATTGATAAATACCTTCCTCACTGAAAGAGTTTAGAAGTATTGCAAGAAACAGAACGGCTTGGAAAGTGTTTATTTGAGGCCTGTGCTCCACAGGGAGCTGAAAGTATTTATTTGAGACCAATGCTCCACGGGGAGCTGGAAAGTCTTTATTTGAGACCTTTGCTCCACGGGGAGCTGAAAGTGTTTATTTGAGGCCTGTGCTCCACAGGAAGCTGAAAGTATTTATTTGAGACCAATGCTCCACAGGGAGCTGGAAGTGTATTTGAGACATATGTTCCACGGGGATACGAAAGTGTTTATTGAAGACATATGCTTCACAGAGTTGAAAGTGTGTGTAGAAAACACATATGCAGTAGTATGTTCTTCTTCTATGTATGAAATAGTAGGGAGGTGAAAAGCAGTACAGATAGTCCATCGACATAATTATTGAGTTAGAGTTATTTGCGGGTCATCATCATTGCACTCCGAACATGTCCATAGGTGCTCAGATCCCTTCCTCAGCAATTCCCTCAGTGTCCAGCGACTGACGACTCCAGTTCTATGTTGGTTGATAAGTCTTCTTACACGGCCACTAAGTTTCTCATTTCTGGATGTGCCCATCTTAACTCCCATCTCTTTCATCCGAAGAAGTGACGTGGATCTGTGTTTGTCGAAGTCATGTGCTCTTCCCACATCTCGGAGGGCATTGATGATGTCCGCCCGATCCATTGGTTGCCCGTCCTCAACGACAGCGCAGCTAGCCAACCTGTCCGCTCTTTCATTTCCCCGTACTCCCGCATGTCCAGGGACATAGACAAAGGTGACCTTACGTATTTTGGATTTCTGCAACGACTCTACCCATTGCATGCGTGCAGAGCCCGCCTCCACTTTTTTTTATCATGCTCATCGAATCAGTCAGTATACATGCGTGGGTGTAGTCTTGTGACTCTAACCATTTGAATGCATTGAATGACTCTAACCACTGCCATCGCTTCCATTTTCATGCTAATGGTGGTCACGAAGTATGCACCACTGTCTTCCTTGACTATTCTGCCGCCCGAGCGTACTGTAAATGCACATTCCCTTCTTTGGTGTCGTTTTACAGATCCATCGACATAATATCTTATAGCATTATTCTACACACACGCGCGCGCGCGCACAAACACACACATATATTATCATTGATATCTGAAACACTTAATAGACATGCACTTACTGGAAGAGCGATCTGGAAAACGGAAGTTACTTTGATGGAGATTGAATGATGACGATTTAACGGATTTGGAATGTCCGGTTCTGTCATTTATATTGCCGATTAATATATTTATTCCAAAAGTGTTTTGTGCAAGATATTTCTTATTTCTTTCATGTGATTATTGTATAATTCATTACTAGCTGAAATATTGATTGTTTATTACAACTGTATGAGCGACGGTCACTAGCTCATTGTATCTAACCTTTCCAGCTTGAGATGGCATATGTTTTCTCGGTTAGTTGACGTCACAATACCTTGGTTAATGCGCTTTCAAAATAAATCAACGGAAATAGTGCTGGTTCAGAACAACTGTAGGAATTAATGAAATCCCTAATCTCGCCTATCTTATATTGCAGTGTGCAGTCTGATGTGCAGTCTGTCTTTGAGTCATTGAGATGTTTGCGGGTCATGCACTCCGAACATGTCCATGGGTGCTCAGATCCTCTTGGAAAATTTCTCGTTGGTCTTATAATCTGCACAGGAAACTCTCAACATTCTTCTGAGAAATCCTATCTCTGTAGCCTTTAAGTGCATTTTAATTTGTTTGTTTGCTGTCCATGATTCATTTCCATAGGCTCTGCATATCACGGCTTCCATAGGTCAGAATTGGTTCTATATAGCACCGATGAATTCTCTTTCTCACTTCTATTGATATAGACTTGTTGCACAAGGCGTTTTTCATTTTCTGAAATGCTATTTTAGTCCGAGCAAACGTATTTTTTAAATTTCTGTGGTGCATCTTATGTCTGCTGTTATTAGTGTGCGCCCAACATAACAGTACAGGCAGGCATATCACACTAGACACTACAACCCCCACCCCCACTCTCTTTCTCTCTGCTATCAGGACTCAATCAGAGTAGGATTCCAGACTCTCACATGAAGTCAGCTGACTGGTTAAGTGTGTTGATCGCCCCCACAGTCCGAATTTCACAATTAGAGTCTGCCAGATCCACTCTGATTGAACACCCGTTAAAACGTTGCACTATGTTCTGCGCCAGTTGTCCAGTGCATCCGATTTCAGCCAGCATTTTATTCAGGTTTGCTTTCCTTAGCCTTTGATTGTCCCCAATCTTCCTGCAAGGCAGCAGATTGTCTTTTCTGTAGGGGGATTCTGCCCTTAGATGGTCGGCCCTCCCAGGTTTACGAGCACCATCTGCCCGAGTCACTAGAGGTGACTAACACAGACATGCACACACAAAGATATGAGATGTGACTAACACTGACATGCACACAACGATATGAGGCTTGACTAACATTGACACACACCAAGATATAAGATATGACTAACACAGATACACACACACACTAAGATATGAGATGTGACTAACACTCTAAAATACGAGATTTGACTAACACAGATACACACATTATGATATGAGTTATGACTAAACACAGTCATGCACACACAAAGATATGAAACATGAATAACATAAACATGCACTCACAAAGATAGGAGATGTGACTAACATAGACATGCACACACAAAGATATGAGATATGACTAACATAGAAATGCACACAAAGATATGAGATATGACTAACACAGACATGCACACAGCGATACGAGGCATGACTAACACTGACACACATCAAGATATGAGATATGACTAACACAGACATACACGCAAAGATATGACACATGACTAACATAGACATGCGCACAAAGATATGAGATATGACTAACATAGATATGCACACACAAAGATATGACACAAGCCTAACATAGACATGCACACAAAGATATGAGATATGACTGATATAGACATGCACACACAAGGATATGAGATGTGACAAACACAGACATGCACACACAAAGATATGAGATATGACTAACTCAGACATGCACACACAAAGATATGACACATGACTAACACAGATACACACTAAGATATGAGATATGACTAAACACAGACACACATAAAGATATGAGACATGATTAACACGGACACACCAAGATATGAGATGTGACCAACATGACACACATCAAGATATGAGCCATGGCTAGCACACACACACACACAAGCTAAGATATGAGCCATGGCTAGCACAGAACACACAAAGATATGAACCATGGCTAGCACAGAAACACACAAAGATATGAGCCATGGCTAGCACAGAAACACGTTAAGATATGAGCTATGGCTTCACGGAAACACACCAAGATATGAACCATGACTAGCACAGAAACACATTAAGATATGAGCCATGGCTAGCACGGAAATACATAAAATATGAACCATGGCCAGCACAGACACACACTAATATATTGAACCCTGGCCAGCGCAGACACCCACCAAGATATGAGCCATGGCTAGCACGGATATAAACTAAGATATGAACCATGGCCAGCACAGACACACACTATGATATGAATCATGGCCAGCACAGACACACACTAAGATATGAGCCATGGCCAGCACATACACCCACTAAGATATATGCCATGGCTATCGCAGACACCCATTAAGATATGAGCCATGGCTATCACAGACACCCATTAAGATATGAGCCATGGCTATCGCAGACACCCACTAAGATATGAGCTACGACTAGCACAGATATACACTGAGAATTGAGCCATGGCTCAATTCAAGAACAGCAAAAGCGGAGGTAAAAGACCAGCGATCGCGAAAGGTATCCATATGCTTGGGTTTGTTGTAGTCGGCAGACTCTTCTTAACGTGGGAATCATCGACATACGAGACGCAGGCCACGGTTAACTGTTCACAGGTTCAGTTCAAACAGTTGTCCGGAGAATTGAGAGTGCAGTCTGACCCTTGCATGTTCCCTTGCATGTACAGTTCCCGGTTGACTGTTCGCACTGTAGCCCACAATTACCATCGGGACAAGTGTCACTACAGGTATAGCCAGGATGTTTACATTGTAGGCATTTTCCAGATTTTTTCTCACATAAAGAACAGACACTGAGACAAGACCTGGAGCAGTCGTGTCCATAGATCCCATGTGAACATTTGCCGTGACACGTACCGATGATGACGTTGCAGCCTTTGCTACACCCACTACACACTTCACAAAACGGCCCAGACCAGAATGCCCGTCCAGACAATAGGTGTCTGTAAATGTTTGCACCTCACACACCGTCAGTGCACTGTCGGCCAGCGAAATGGTCGGTGAGAACTCAATCTTAATGTGTGCCATTGGTGTTTGTGATTTGACTACAATAGTGTTCACAGAAACATTAGGGTATGATATATCATTATACTGGAACACTACTCCGCCACTGTCAGAGAAAGCCTTTAGAGTGGCATTCTTTACCCGAATCATAGTGCTAGCTCGATGATAGAATTGGATGGTGTGAATCTTCTGGGGCGTGGCAAAGTTCAGATACCAGTAAACAGGATTGGTTCCACTTCTCAATTTTTTGTGTGTACAGTCATTGTCGTAGAGATTGGTCTTTGTTTTGCTATTAACTGCGGCCTCTGGTCCACATCCCTCCCCTGTATAACAAGCATTAAATGTGTCGGTCTGGTTTGTGTTCTGTTTGAGAGCCACATTCCGACCCCCGCCAATGTAGATGGAGCAGATATTTGCAACTATCGCCCCTTCAATCCATAACTTGTTGATCAGACCAGCCCCAGAGCAAAAGACATCAATCTCGTGCTGACTAACTACAAACCTTGATTCATTGTTATATGAGGTAGAACCATTTAGTTTTACCGTGAAACTGTCGGATCTGTTAATTCATTCACATAAATCCTAAAACAGGAGAACGGCAAAGATTGACTGAGAGTTGCCTCAATTGATGTAGAATTTGTGTCCGGATTACATGAGGTGTCGTTGTTATCAAACAGGAAAGTAGGTTCAGATTTTTGGGCATATTTGCAAATAAAATCCAAATACTGACACTGGGGTCCGAAAATTTTGTGCTACAACTGTCATTGTTTGGGCATGTCCCTGTTGTTTTGTCACAAACTAAGCCATTATAGCAGTGGCATTGTAACGTACAATTTGCCCCAAACCAACCGTCGGCACAAGTAATGTCATTAGCTTCCATGGTTGCTAACGAAGCCAGCGAATAAAGACTTAATCTACAGCGATGGTTAACGAACTGTGTATACACATTTATTATCAAACCCGTGATTACATTTTAAAAAATCCGCCATCTCACTGTGGTAACAGATAGCGTGAAATTCTCTAATAGAATTAGATAAACCGTTGGAGACAAGGAAAGTCAACATTGTTTACATGGCTTTGACGCAAGAAGGACACTTATGATCTTATGCAAGAAGGCACGTTTTAGAATAGACCTACACCAGATACCCGTTGCCGTCAAGCACAGACAGTTGCCATCTTTTGGAACATACACGTCGAGTCATTGAGGAAACTAACTTGTGTATATGGCCATGCACATATTTTTGTAACCTCCACTTCTACAAGCGTGATGTTTTCAGCCCTGCAGACAAAGGTTGTTGTGGATAGAATTGTCAGAGGTCTATAACTCGCTTAGGAAAATACGCCCACTAGTGGGGTTATCCAGGATTTCCCATTTAGTGCTTAGACTCATGGCAAGTAGGCGTCTACTCATGTTTTGGTGACACTGAGAACATTTGTTGTCATGTATGTGTAGTACGTCAATTTATAAAGTCCTAAAATAAAATGGCCGGTGCAACAACATCAGTATTGTTGAAATACAATATCATATAGACAAGTCAACAGCTAATGTGAAAGTTACAGACATTAAAGGATACTTTTCTTCGTCACCTTTAGGAAAATAATTAACATCGGCTCATAGATGTCAAGAACTGACATTCTAAATCCTATTGCATTCTTAGCCATGGAGCTTGTTTACGTATTAATTTTTGTTCCGGTGAGCTCCAATGTTTCCACTAGTTATAAATACATTTTATAATTCATGTTTTTGGCAGTTTTCAGGGTTTAATTAACACATTAATTATAGACAATGAAGACATTATATGATATATGCCTGTGGAAAAGGCAAATTCTACGGCAAAACTGGTACCAAGGAGCAAGTCGTAGGGTGTCACGTACCGCTCAAACAAGGTGACAGCTTTACAAAGAAGGAACACAACAAATACTCACGTTTCTGTCAACATGCAGCCTTGTTCAGAAAACGAGAACAACGCAAACAAACAACAAAATAAAAATAAAATTGGCTAAATCTAGAAAGAGCGGGACCTGTAGATCTGGGAAATGTGAAGGGTGCGATAAGAAATAAAGTGATAAACCGAAAGGGAGATGTACTACATAAAAGATACAAAAAATGGCAAAGTAACAAATAATTAAAATTAATGAAGTAATAAATAATGCAAGACTTATCTAAGACTCAATCCAGAAGTTCGCAGTGTATAGTCAGTCTAATGCAGATGTGAAGACACGTTAGAGGGATTTAAAAAAGACCAGTCACGTGATAAGACGAGTCTAATTAGGGTGGAAAGGTGATAACAGGTTGTGTGAATGGCGATCAAGAACTAGATGAACTGTATGGGCAAAGATATGGAAATGTGTACTGTGGTGTGATAACATGAGGAAACAAAAGAAATAGGAAGATATGGCAAAACACGTATTGATAAAGGTTATAAATATAAGTTGGTAAAGAGAAATCATGACTCCTGTAGATAGGTGCCAATGTACACACATATATATAGAATATAGACTTAAAGTATCGCCTGGCGAATTGACGTAATGGGGTTAGAGGACAACGCAGGAGAAGGAGAGGGACGGGTGAGTGAAGAATAGAGAGTAGAGGGGGAAATGGGAGTGAGGAGGGAAATATAAGGGGAAAAGGGGTGGAAGGGCATCGCTCCTCCACTGATCTGGGTGAAGAGGTTGCCATCGAACTCAAACAAGTTGAGGTTGGGAGCTAATTCTGCTGGATGTAGGAGGACGTCGGTTGTGATAGAAAGGTGGCTTCTCTTATCGGGGAAAAATGATATATGCCTGATAAATGATCAAATAAATACTTTGATAAAATGAAAATGATATATGCCTGATAAATGATCAAATAAATACTTTGATAAAATGAAAATGATATATGCCTGATAAATGATCAAATAAATACTTTGATAAAATGAAAATGATATATGTCTGATAAATGATAAAATAAATACTTTGATCAAATAAAAATGATATATGCCTGATAAATGATCAAATAAATACTTTGATAAAAATAAAAATGATATACGTCTGATAAATGATAAAATAAATACTTTGATAAAATAAAAATGATATATGTCTGATAAATGATAAAATAAATACTTTGATCAAATAAAAATGATATATGTCATGCAACATGCTCTGTATCTAATTTTAATGTTATTGATCCCCGCTAAGCAAAGAAACACAGACAATCAAGCAGAGTTCTCTTATGGTATCGATCCTTTTATTCTTCATCTTCTCACGGTGCAATTTATCTGTGATTTTTGCTTCAAGCTTTTGTCTTGACTTGGTTCTCGATCTGCACAATTTCCTCTTTCTCTGCGTGTTCCAGGTGAGAGCCTGTCAAGCAATGCTTGTACTTGGCTTTTGGGGAGTCTGTCGCTAAGATTCAGCTGCCTGGTACTTATAATTTGTTTCACTTTGGATAAATGTGTTCGTTGTCACAGTCCGTTTTATAACTGTTATAGTTTCAATAATAGTTATAATCATGTGTTTGCCTTGTCATAAAGAGAGGACAGAACATTTTTTCTACAAATTAAAATGTTCATCTCAGGAACACATGAACTAAATGACAACTGGAAAATAGAAAACAATAAGATAAATAATAAATGGCTACATCGTGCGATAAGAGAGTTGACAGATTTGGACGGTTAGCAAACAATACAAAGTCAATAAATACCACTTAGATATGAATATTTAAAAATAATGAAATTCAATTATTAGTGAAACAATGCACAAGAACTTGTTGTAATCAACACCATAATCATCATTAAGTTGCATAGTCAGATAATGACACTGTCATATTGAGTGAAAGTGGGAATTTGTCTCGTTGACATTTTGCTTGTCACACTTTGTGTTGTCCGTAGAGAACCGTTGATGTAGTAGATGACTCGTCTTCTATGTCGCTGCTTTCACCGATTTCCACTGAGTCTACCCTCTACTACTATTTTTTAAGGTATTCATTGTGTTTAAAAATTCCCAAATATATCGTTTTTGATTTTTTGATTGACTACTACAACTGCACGTTTTGATAAATTTTTGTTTTAGTTTCCTCTTAATTGTCTTTATTTGGTCCAAATTCCTTCTAAAATGGATTCTTTTCTAGCAATTGATCTCATCTAATGATATTTTCTTCACATCAACCTAAATTTGTGTTAAGAAAAAACCTAAGAAAAAAGTTGTTTCTTGTCATTTGCCGTTGTCAATTGTTTCCAAATCTCTTCTGTCAGTCTACGTTAATGTACACGATGGACCCTAGATCTTATTAAAGGTCTCCAGCATGCTATCTAGCATTGTTATTTCTTATTGAGTTAAATATAATTGTAAACATATCCCATAATTAAATGATTTATATTTTTTTAGCTGAGAGTGATATGAAATGACAAGCGTAACATTCATCATCATCATCTAGTACCTGCTGACGTAGGTGATCACGTCTCTCCACAAATTTCGATCTCGACACTTATTTATCATTTCTGTTGTTAACCTGCCTAGCCATTCTCTTAAGCTGTCTGTTTTTTTTTATCTCTTTGCTTCCCTCTATCTCTTCGTCCCTCAATTTTCCCATTTGTTACAATATATTCCAGTTGTTCTCTTTTCATTACATGGCCAAAAAATTATGATTGTTTCTTCCTAATATTGGAAATTAGCTCTCTTTTTGCTTTGGCCTCTTTCAGAACGTTTTCATTACTCTTCTTAGCTGTCTATGGTATTCTCAACATTCTTCTGTGAAACCACATTTCTACAGAATCCAGTGATTTTCTTGTACGTTGTCCTATTGTCCATGATTCACATCCATATGTTAAGACTGGCACTACATAACATTGAAAAATTCTTTTTCTTGTTTATATTGTCAAAAACGGATTGCATAGTATCTTCCTCATTTTTTTTAGAAAGCTGCTTTTGCCTGAGCCATTCTGCATCTCACCTCTTTTGTACATCTTCCGTCTAAGGTTAACAAAGTACCCAAATATTTAAACTCATTTACCTGTTTTAATATTGTTCCACTTGTCTTTATTTTGCACTGAGGTGATGTCTTTTTTCTTTGTTGTTACCATTACCTCTGTCTTTTTGCTATTAAGGCTGATTCCTTTATTGTTGCTTTCTTTCACTATAATGTCCAACATTTCTTGCAACTAATTTTCAGTCTTAGCGATTAATACTGTATCATCAGCATACCTTAGATTATTTATATTTTGACCTCCAATTGTTATACCAGGCATGCCCATTATGGATCTTAAAATAATCTGCCTATAAAAATAAACAAATTTGGTGACAGCACACAACCTTGCCTAAAAACCCTGCTTTATTTGTTGAAACATTCCCAAATGGTTTCCAGTTCTTATGGCCGCTGTTTGTTGCCAGTCCATGCTCTTTATTATTCTTAGATCTTTGCTGTCTACGTTTATGTTTTCTAAAATTTTGATTATTTCTTGATGCTTTACTTTGTCAAATGCTTTGGTACAATCTATGACACAGGTATAGATCTGGTTTCACCTCTGTGTCTTTTTCTACTAAATATCGTATGATGTATATGACATTGCTTGTTCCTTTATCTCTAACAAAACCACACTGTTCATCGCTAATTTCTGGACTGATTTTGTTTCGCACTCTTCGCATGATGATTCTTAGTAATATCTTAGTCATGTGACTCATAAGGCTTATTGTGCGATGATCATCGCATTCAATCGCACCCGATTTCTTTGGTAGGGCTATGAATATTGATTTGAGCATGTCGTCTGGTATATATCCGCTGTTGTAGATATCATTCAATATTTTTGTTATATTTCTATTCCAAAATCACACATGGCTTCAGTCTCTTCTTTAGTTATATTATCTGGTCCAGGAGCTTTGCCTGCTTTCATATTGCGCAAGGCATCTTCCACTTCTTCTCTGAGTATTTCTGGTCCTTCTCCATTATCCTTAATATTTACTTCCGTTCGTTCATCATTATAAAGATCTTTAATGTATTTTGTCAATTGTTCCCTTCTGCTTTCTTGTTCATTCAACAGTTCTCCTTTCTTTGATCTTAAACATTCAGTTTTTGATTGCATTTTTCTTCCTGTTAATTCTTTAATTTGTTTGTATATAGCTTTAGCATCTCCTTTTTGTTGCATTTCAATTTCTTTGCATCTCTCTTTTAGCCATGCTTCTTTTGCTTCATTGCATTTTACTACAATTTCTTTATTTAATCTCTTATATTCATCTTTATTTTCTTTATTTCTTCTTCTTGTATCCATTAGCTGGAAAATATCATGTGCCATCCATTTCTTTCTTGAATTTGTCCTCAGTGGTGGTATGAACTCTTTTGATGTTTCTTGCATTGATTCTTGTTTCATTAATGCTTTGTATCTTCTCTATTGCATTGTACCGGTTCTGAATTGTGATTTTATTTTTGTCTTGCAGCTTCCTGTCTGATTTGAGTAAATCTAAATTTAACTTGATGTTAACTGAGGCTTGTTTTGTTGTTTTTAATTTTACTCTAAGCTTTCCCACAACTGGTACATAATCACTATTGCAATCTGTCCCTGGTCTAGTTTTCACACACACCACACTGTTTCTAAATCTATTGCTTATAATTATGTAATCAATTTGATTACGTGCGTTGTCTCCTGGGCTTTTCCATGTCCACAGACGTCTTGGATGTTGAGTTAAACCAGGTGTTTCTTATCATCATGTTGTGTGTTCTTGCCCAGTCAATAAGTTTCTCACCTCTTTCATTCCTCTCGCCTAAGCCATAATGACCAACTACTTCCTCAACTCTTTCCTATCCTACTTTTGCGTTAAGATACCCTAGAACTATGGTGTTTTTATGTGGTTTGCATTTATGAAGTGCCTTATTTAACTCGTTGTCAAATGTATCAATTGTTTCCTCTAGACTGTCTGCTGTTGGTGCATAGACTTGTATAAGATTTATGTCTATTGGCTTTCCATTCAATTTTACTAAAATGACTGCCAGATATTGTGTAAAAACCTTTCACTGTCCTTACTCTTTCTGCATCCAAGATGATACCTACTCCTCTTTGGTATTCAGTACCTCCAGAATAGATTATTTTATGTTTATCAGAATACATCTCCCCTGATCCGGTGTATCTCATTTCGCAAAGTCCCAGTAATTGTAAACCCATTCTTTTCATTTCTTGTATGATGTTTTCTAGTTTACCCTTCTGCATGAGTGTTCTCCCATTCCAAGTACCTATCTTTAGAGTCTGTTTTATCTGTATTTTGCTTACAGTAGCTTGATCACGATCGAGTATCACCTGTAGCACATGATGTCCCCTACCGAACGAGCGTTTTCCTCACTGATCAGCGTAACATTAAACAGATTCATCATCGTTGAGTGCCGTCTCCGCATCGAAGGATGGCTACCATGGAGCGCCATTCTGCTCTGTTTCTTGCTTTGATGGTGCAGGTTGTCATAGGCTGACTTGTCCATCTTTTGATGTTACTCGTCCATGTTAGTCTTGGTCTGTCTCTGCCTCCTTTATCTTGTATTTTCCATTCCAATATTACTTTTATTAGGCTGTTGTGTCTTTTAACATGCTCCTACAATTTCATTTGTATTGTTCTAATTGTGTTTAGTAGTTCTGTTTTCAGTTTTAGTTTTTTAAAATTCCTCGTTTGTTTTCTTTTCTTTCAATCCAATTCTACCTATTCTTCTATAAATCCACATTTCAAAGGCTTCAATGTTCTGTTTTGCTTTCTGGTCTAATGTCCATGTTTCTACACCATACAGGAATATTGAGAAGATGTAACATTTTTCAATTCTTAGTTTTAGCCCTGGTGTTATTTGTTTGGATGGTAGTATATTTTTTATGGCATTGAAATTACTTTTTGCCATACCTATTCTTTCACTTATTTCAGTTGTACATTTTCCATCACTGGTTATAGTATGTCCCAGGTAGTTGTAGTTCTGAACTGTCTCTAGATGTATTCCTTCCACTTTGATATTTAATTGTAGGTCTTGAGCATTTTCTTTGTTTATGATCATAGTTTCAGTCTTTTTGATATTCACATCTAGTCCATATTTTTTGCTTGTCATGTTTATCACATTAAGTAATTGTTGTAGATCTTTAGGATTTTCTGCTAGTGGTACTGTATCATCAGCATATCTTAGGTTATTTATTATCTTCCCTAAAAAGATTAAATGAACTAAAGTGGAAGAAAACAATTAGCAGAACGAACATACAACTTAAAAAAGGATATTCAAAGAAAATGCCCATGAGTGTTTTGATATATTTTTCAGTTATTCACCCGATTATAGTAAATTCCTTTGAAATGTCAAAGCGAGGTTGTGAATACATAACATCGGTGTGAATAGATGATATGTTCATTGATGTATGTGAAACGATGTTGCATTCATTTAAGAAATAAAAGGTCAACAAACAACGTAAGTCATCATCATCATCATCATCATCATCGAGTGCCGTCTCCGAAACGAAGGTTTGGCTGCCATGGATCGCCATTCCACTCTATTTCTTGCTTTGATGGTGCAGGTTGTCATAGATTGACTTGTCCATCTTTTGATGTTACGCGTTCATGTTAGTCTTGGTCTGCCACTGCCTCTTTTACCTTGTATTTTCCCTTCCAATATTACTTTTATTAGGCCTTTGTGTCTTTTAACGTGCCCCAAAAATGTCATTTTCAACGTAAGTAAATGATGAATATAAAATGAAGATAATGTACAACCCCTGACAATATAGGCACGCTTCCTTGAGTTTCCTATTTAGCTCAAAATGCTTTTATAACGTTAGGGCTTTCTCATCCTTGAACATAGACTAGGATCACAGTTTCAACAAAATTTTTGAGCGAATCTAAACCAAAAAAAACCCCATTAAACTCTATCAGATGCTAATCTCTCGGTCCTCGTTTCCTCGGCCCTCAGTAAAAACTAATTATCGAATGAAATAAATGATGTAACAGAAACAAATATTTACACAAAACAAACAACTGATAAAACAGGATATCATTAATTATTCTTCTTCTTCTTACCCTCAGAGCTCCTGTCGGAGCATAGGACACTCACAAAAGATCCCCAGCCAATCCAGTCTGGTGCATGCATGGACTACTCTCGCCAAGACCTGCCAGCCTCTTTCCTTTACAAAATATATGGTTCGTCGCTATGTGCCCAGCGATCGGCTCCCAGCGATCGGCTCCCAGCGATCGGCTCCCAGCGATCGGCTCCTTCGTCGTTTGCCAAGTGGTGTCCATGTTAATACTAGAACGCCGATGCCTGGTTCTTTTCATTCGTAGAACGTGGCCTAGCAATGTCCAGCATATTCTTTTCCCATGTTGATTGAAGTTGTTAATGTCTGATCTTCTGGCGACTTCTTTGTTTCTAACGTGTTGATCACAACGGATGTTTAGAATCTTCTTAAGACAGCGACCTTTTTGGTCGACTTTCTGTTTTCTGGTTCATTCTCCACGTTTCTGCTGCATATAGAAGTATGGCTCACACATTTGACTTGTCAATTCTAATCTTTATGCTGAGATTGATACAGGTCGAACGCCAATTGTTTCAAAGTCTATTGAATGCCTGGGCTGACATGTCTATTCTAGTAGATATCTCAATGTCTCTATTTGATAAAATGTAGATTCACATGTATTTAAATTGCGCCACTTCTTCTAATACAATTCCTCTGATATAATTTTACATTTAGCATTTATCCTCATAATTTTAGTTTTCTCTCCATTTATTAACAGTATGACAGTGTTAGCAAACTGGTCTTCTCTGATTTCTCTTGTATGTCTTGGTGACAGTGTTAGCAAACTGGTCTTCTCTGATTTCTCTTGTATGTCTTGGTGACAGTGTTAGCAAACTGGTCTTCTCTGATTTCTCTTGTATGTCTTGGTGACAGTGTTAGCAAACTGGTCTTCTCTGACTTCTCTTGTATGTCTTGGTGACAGTGTTAGCAAACTGGTCTTCTCTGATTTCTCTTGTATGTCTTGGTGACAGTGTTAGCAAACTGGTCTTCTCTGACTTCTCTTGTATGTCTTGGTGACAGTGTTAGCAAACTGGTCTTCTCTGATTTCTCTGGTATGTCTTGGTGACAGTGTTAGCAAACTGGTCTTCTCTGATTTCTCTGGTATGTCTTGGTGACAGTGGGTCAGCAATCTTCATCATCTGCCCGGTCAGTACCTTCAAGACGTACGGTGAGACCCCATATCATTCATCTTGGTCTGTCGCCAAGAATCAATCGCATAATCTACTTCATAACCACAAGGAAAAGAAATGGTGATACAATACATCCTTGTCTAACTGCCGTTGTGACTCTGAGCCAAGCTTTCTCCTGTCCTTCATGGCTTACGCAGCACTAGGTTCAGTCGTACATGTCATTTAGAATAGTGAAGATTTTGTCCAGGAACCCGTACACATATGGTATTTTCTTACTACAAGTTGTAGTAAGATTTCTCTATATATCCTTATATATATATATATATTTCTGTGTTGTTTGTTGTTCCAGCTGAAGGCCTAGGTGGCCGAAACGTCGACTTTTGTTTTGTTACTCAAACTACTTAGCCAAGCCCCTATTATGAGCTTTCGTTCCACACTATTATTTAGACATTAGAAGTACTCGGCAGAATGTCTTCCCAGGTACTGACATCAAGTTTCTTTTACCACTCCAATTTTCACAGCGACTAAGATCCCATTTCTTAGGTATTTTGACACTAATGCCTCTTTTCCATGCTTTTGGTACATTTTTCATTTTCGCATATGCTATTGGTTGATGGTAAGCAGGGTAGAGTTCTGCCCTACCAAAGGAGGCGAAAGGCGTCTACTTTCCTCCGCTAGTCTTTGGCACACCCTTGGACAAAGTGGAGCTCCCGTTTAGCCTCCTCCCTCTATCAGAGTTACGTGAAGCCTCGGAGGGTGGTGGATGGTGTTGTGGGAGCAGTCGACATGTAGTGCCGGTTATAGTCCCTACTCCGTGATTGCAAGCAGATGATTTCAGTTGTAGAGACAATGGCTGCGATCTCCGACTAGTACAATCACTGTCAAGAAGGAAAGGAATGGCAAGCTACCTTCTTTTACTGCCAAGTATAATTATGTCTAAACACAGCTTAATAGCTACAGCTAACGACGTTAATGGGGGCTTCACAGCCACCTCATCCAGTAGGGAGCGTCATGTGCTACCGGTGACACCCGATCGTCATCAAGCTACTGTATGCAAGGTCAAAAATAAGGAGACACTAGCAATAGGAACTTGGAACATTAGATCAACATTTCAAGTTGGGAAACGGGAAAACATCAACAAAGAAATAAAGAGAATGAAATTGAACATCTTGGGACTATGTGAAATGTGATGGACAGGAGCAGGATTATTACAACGTGACAGGGAAAATGCAATTTACTCTGGGGGAACCACACACGAAAGAGGATTAGGCATCATGTTAGATAGAGAAAGAAGCAAAACAGTGAAAGGATTTTGGCCAGTATCATATAGAATTCTGCTGGTAGAATTGAGAGGTAGACCAATGGATATCAACATATAAGTTCCCCATATAATAATATTTATGTATTATTATTTGTACCCCGATATCAACATAATTCAAGATTAAGCACCAACACATAATAGCGAAGAAGACATTAACACTTATTACGAGTTAGAGGCGACCATGGAACAGTGTAAATCCCAAGAAATAACTATTATATTAGGGGATTTCAATGCAAAGGTAGGAACAGCTAAAGTGCAAAATGTGACTGGGGTGGCATGGCCTTGGAGAGACGAATGACAGAGGGGATAGATTAATAGATTGGGCAAAGACACATGAAATGACTATAGGTAACACCTTGTTCAAACAACACCCTAGGCGACTATGGACATGGCAAAGCCCAGACAAAAAAGTACACAAACAAATTGATTTTATACTGGTACAGAGAAGATTCAGGGATGGTCTCAACATCATCATCATGTGCCTTACCGGTTGGCGTAGGTGATCATGTCCCTCCACAATCTTCTATCTACAGTGCATCGTATCAGTTCTGTTGTTGATTGTTTTCCATGCCATGACACCAAGCTATCCAGTATTTTCTCTCTTTGTCGTCCGCGATCTCTCTTTCCTTTTATTTTGCCAGTTGTAACCAAGTATTCCAACTTTCCTCTTCTCATGATGTGCCCGAAAAATGTTGATTGCTTCTTTCTGATGTTTTTTAAGAGCTCCCTTTTTGTGTTGGCCTCTTTGAGAACTTCCTCATTGGTCTTTTTAGCTGTCCAGGGAACTTTCAACATTTTTCTGAGAAATCCCATTTCTGTGACCTCTAATCGTCTTTTCATTTGCTTGTCTACTGTCCATAATTCGCTTCCATGGGTCAGAATTGGTTCTATATAGCACCGATGAACTCTCTTTCTCATTTTTTTGACATTGATTTGTTGCATATGATATTTTTCATTTTCTGAAATGCTATTTTGGCCTGAGCTATTCTGCTCTTTATTTCTGTGGTGCATCTCCCATCTGATGTTATTACTGTACCCAAGTATTTGAAACGTTGCACTTGTTTCAAATTTGTCTCTTTTATTTTTATGCTGCATGATGGTGATGGTTGTTTCTTCGATATAACCATTACTTCTGTTTTCTTGCTATTCAGACTGAGACCTTTCTTGTTGCTTTCTTTTACTATTATGTCTATCATTGTTGTGATTGTTCATGATTATTCCAGGCAATTTAAGAAGGTAGTTTGCCATTCCTTTCCTTCTTGGCTGTGACTGTACTAGTCGGAGATCGCAGCCATTGTCTCTATACATGAGATCCTCTGTCTGCCATCGCGGTGTGGGGACCATAACCGGCACTACTTGTCGGCTGCTCCCACAACACCATCCACCACCTGCTCCAATGGCTTCACATAACCCTGATAGGGGGGCTGAACGGGAGCTCCACCTTGCCCAGGGGTGTCCCGAAGACTAGCGGAGGAAAGGAGACGTCTTACCCCTCCTTTGGTAGGGCAGAACACTACCCCGCTAACCATGGAATAGGCTAAGATCTGTTAAAACAAGGCCAGGAGCAGATTGCAATAGTGACCATGTACTAGTAGTTGGAAAGATAAGAATAAAACTGCGAAAGGCACAGAAATCACCAAGAAATATAAAATTAGAACTAGATATGCTTAGAGTAAATAAACAGAAGATGGATAAGTACAGTACAAAATAGAGACAATGCTATTGAGAAAATACAGGACATCGAAATATCAGGGGGAAATGCTTAAACAATCGATTCAACAAACATCAAAAGAAGTAATACCAGTGACTAAAAGAATCAACAAAAAGAAATGGATGACAGAAGAAATACTAGAACTAATGGACGAAAGACGAAAACAAGAGAAAGAAGAACGGATATATACAATATTACACAAAGTGATCCAGAACAAATACAGAGAAGCAAAGGAAGGATCATAATTGTGAAGAAATTGAAAAAAAACGACAAAAGAAAGACTCAACATTTATTCACAATCAGTTAAATAAATTAACAGGAAGATAAAAAATCAAAGTTTTAGGATGTGTGAAATCAAAGGAAAGAAATTTAATAATGACACATAAGAAGATAATGGAAAGATGGACAGAATATATCAGTCAACTCTATGATGATGAAAGACCAGAGCTAAACAATTCAAACAAAGACGCAGTCCCATCAATAATGCAGAGTACAGTGGAGAAGGCAATTCAATACATGAAAAGAGGCAAAGCTCCAGGTCCCGACAATATAACAATCGATGAGATAAATGCATTAGGAGAGCTGGGAGTACAAGTCATAACAAAACTACTCAATGACATGTATAACACTGGACACATACCTGAAGATCTACTAAATTCTATCTTTGTAGCCATACGGAAGAAGTCAGACGCCACTGACTGTGAAGACTATCGCACTATTAGTGTCATGAGCCATATGACGAAAATATTACTAACAATCATCATGAGACGTGTAAGGAACAAAATAAAACCAGAAATAAGTGAGGAACAATGTGGATTTAGTAAATGGCACTAATAGTGCAAACATCTTAAGAACATTGATAGAAACAGTTATAGAGGTCAAGAAAGATCTAAATATGTACTTTATAGAATACACAAAAGCATTTGACAAAGTAAAGCATGTGGAAATAATCGATATGCTGGAGAAATTAAATATTGATGGCAAGGATCTGCGAATCATAAAAACTATGTACTGGCAACAAACAGCAGTCATAGGAATTAACAACCAAACAGAACAATTCCAATACATAAAACAATGAGTCATACAAGGCTGTGTTCTGTCACCGGATTTGTTTTCACTTTACAGCGAAAAAAAAAATTATGAGATCCATCATCATCATTGAGTGCCGTCTCCGCAACGAAGGTTGGCTACCATGGAGCGCCATTTTGCTCTATCTCTTGCTTTGATGGTGCAGGTTGTCATCGGTTGATTTGTCCATCTTTTGATGTTACTCGTCCATGTTAATCTTGGTCTGCCTCTGCCTCTTTTACCTTGTATTTTCCCCTCCAGTATCACTTTCAGTAGGCTGTTGTGTCTTTTAACATGGCCTAAGAATCGCATTTGTCTTGTTCTAATTGTGTTCAGAAGTTCTCTTTTCATTTTTAGTTGTTTTAAGACTTTGTCATTTGTTTTCTTTTCCTTCCATCCAATTCTACCTATTCTTCTATATATCCACATTTCAAAGGCTTCAATTCTCTGTTCTGTTTTCTTGTCTAATGTCCATGTTTCAGCACCATATAGGAATATTGAGAAGATGTAACATTTTGCTATTCTTAGTTTTAGCTCTGGTGTTATTTGTTTTGATGTTAGTATGTCCTTCATGACATTAAAATTACTTGTTGCCATTCCTATTCTTTTGTTTATTTCAGTTGTACATTTTCCATCATTGGTTATAGTATGTCCAAGGTAGTTGTAGTTCTGAACTGTCTCCAGGTCTATTCCTTCAACTTTGAGATCCATAGTAGACAAAAAAAAGTAATTGAAGACAACGGTCAAAACATAAACATTTTGCGATATCCGGATAATACATTCTTAATAGTAGAGTCAGAGAATGAACTACAAGAAATGATAGACATAATAGTAAAAGAAAGCAACAAAAAAGTCTCAGTCTGAATGGGAAGAAAATAGAAGTAATGGTCATATCGAAGAAACAATCATCGCTATCTTGCAGCATAAAAATAAACAGGACAAATAGGAGAAACAAGTGCAACGCGACAAATACTTGGGCACAATAATAACATCAGTTGGAAGATGTACCATAGAAACAAAAAGCAGAATAGCTCAGGCCAAAATATCATTTCAGAAAATGAGAAATATCTGATGCAACAAGTCTATGTCTAAAGAGAGAGTTCATCGGTGCTATATAGAGACAGTTATGACCTACGGAAGCGAATCATAAACCGTTAAAATGCAAATGAAAAGACGATTGGAATCCACAGAGATGGGATTTCTCAGAAGAATATTGAAAGTTCCATGGACAGCTAAAAAACACCAATGAAGAAATTCTCAAAGAGGCCAACACAAAAAGGGAGCTCCTAAAAATCACGAGAAAGAAACAATAAACATTTTCGGGCACCTCATGAGAAGAGAAAAGTTTGAATACTTGGTTACAACTGGCAAAATACAGGGAAAGAGAAATCACGAAAGAAAAAAGAGAAAACAAATAATGGATAGCTTGGTTCATGTCATTGAAAACACTCAACAACATAGCTGATACGATGCACGGTCGGTAGAAAATTATGGAAGGACATGACACGACTACGCCAACCAGTATGGCACATGATGATGATGATATTTTATTGAATAATTCCTGTGAGACTCTTGCACTCAAACCTGGATGTGCCTTTTACACGTCTGCAGAAATGCTATCTTTCCCGAGGAAAGCCGAATGTGGGTCGACACATCATTCTTGTATTTTGTTATTTAAAATTGTCACAATACACTGTATTCAACTAATACGCTACTCCCCAGCTGCACCGCAGCAATGCTATTCTTTGCCAATTCTAATGTTGTAAACATGCATGAACAGTTTCTATTTTAGCGACATTTCATGAAATATGACATTGATGACGCAGAATTATATCTTTGACAGATCCTTGTTGCGTGTGAATCGATTGACCAGAATATCGCCAACGGTGCCACAGATTTGCCATCCTTGGAATCGATCATTGTCGACTCCAAACACCAGATCATTGTCGCTGTGGACATGGATATGATGTTATCTATTGACCAGTACAAGAGTCTTCACAGGTCCGAGAATGCTGACCGTAATAAGAGGAAAGCAACATCAGATACACTACATCAATGGCCAAATGGCGAAGTGTCATATGAAATCAATGACAATTTAGCCTTATATAGGACAACAATTACAGATGCTATGGCTCACTGGGAAAACTACACATGTCTAACTTTTCATGAAACAGCTAACCCCTCCGTTGGTTTAAGCTTCCAATTAAGTACCAGATGTTCAACATATGTTGGAAATCAGTTGGCGAAACAAGACTTGTTATTAAGTGCAAGGTGCATGAAGATAGGCACATTAATACACGAGATTGGGCATGCAATTGGGTTATATCATGAGCAGTCAAGGCCTGATCGAGATTTGTATTTGCATGTTAATCTAACTCGATATGGTGCGAAAATACCTAATAGTTACGAAATATTTACCTCCAACGTTAATACTTATGATATTCCTTACGACTACTGGAGCATCATAACCAGTGATGGAAAATGTACAACTGAAATAAACAAAAGAATAGGAATGGCAAAAAGTAATTTTAATGTCATGAAGGACATACTAACATCAAAACAAATAACACCAGAGCTAAAACTAAGAATAGCAAAATGTTACATCTTCTCAATATTCCTATATGGTGCTGAAACATGGACATTAGACAAGAAAACAGAACAGAGAATTGAAGCCTTTGAAATGTGGATATATAGAAGAATAGGTAGAATTGGATGGAAGGAAAAGAAAACAAATGACAAAGTCTTAAAACAACTAAAAATGAAAAGAGAACTTCTGAACACAATTAGAACAAGACAAATGCGATTCTTAGGCCATGTTAAAAGACACAACAGCCTACTGAAAGTGATCCTGGAGGGGAAAATACAAGGTAAAAGAGGCAGAGGCAGACCAAGATTAACATGGACGAGTAACATCAAAAGATGGACAAATCAACCGATGACAACCTGCACCATCAAAGCAAGAGATAGAGCAAAATGGCGCTCCATGGTAGCCAACCTTCGTTGCGGAGACGGCACTCAATGATGATGATGACTGGAGCATCATGCATTACAAAGGAATTGGTGCATTAACTACTACTGATCCTGCTTATCAGGACATCATTGGCCAAAGGATCGGACTATCTTTTAAAGATATCAAACTTGTAAACGTCATGTACAATTGTCCCTCTGTTGCAGGGAACTGCCAGTGGCAACAGTGTCCACATGACGGTTTTCTGTTCTTTAAGGCATTTAAAGGACAACCAAAATGTACCTGCTTTTGTGAAAGTGAAACTTTGGCGGATCCACTTGTACCTTGTTCGTCTATTGATAGAACATTGCAACATAGCATTAGTAATTACATCGCAAGACCAAGTCAAATAGCAAGTGTGGAAACTAGTGAATGTTCTGATCTGCGTTCAGACTGTGGGGTTTTGAAAACTCGAGGTGATTGTTTGACTGAACTAAGCGCCATGTTCATACAATGCACCAAGACATGCGGATATTGTGGGAAACACAAAGATCCCTGTCTGGACTATAGTGATGCCTGTCAGCTCATGAAAGCATATTGTGTGGATCCTATAATGAGCGAATTGATGCATAAAGTGTGTCCTAAATCGTGCAAGGTTTGCACTGTTAAGCATAGTGATTGTGATGCTCAAGCGTCTTTAAATGCGCCATAGAAAAACAAGTCTATTGTGAGATGAAAGTCAGTACCTTGATTTGTTTAGACATTGCATTTTGTATTTCCTGTCGCAGTAACAAATGTGTCATGACATAAGTAAAATTATTTATTCTTCAGCAACTAAAACACAGTTGAAAATGTCCTTATATAATAAATAAGATGACACATTTACATTCAATAAGCGCAATAAATATCTTGTTTGCAATAACAGTATCCACCCTTTACAACCAACGATATCAGCGAACAGTGTCATGTGAATGTAATCCCTCTCTTGTGAAGTCCCATTACGTCATATAGCAGTATTTCTATCTCTGTCTATTGACCTTTCGAGCCGTAGTCGGCCCATAGAGCGTAGACCAAGATACTCCTTTTCTTATCTGAATTTTTCTTCTAGCAGTTTTCAATTCTTTTAAAGATATTTTATCAAATCTCGCCATTTGTCTCTGTTCTGTGCAAGCAGCTCTATCTCATTGAGGGAGCCGATTCCTGCTGCTTTTGCCTCTTTCATCAATGTTCTTTTTAGTGTCTCCCTGGGTCTTCCTTTCTCTTCCTCTTACCTGTTGTTTCCCACATGAGGGCTTGCATTGCTATTCGGTTATTATCTCTTCTCATCACATGTCCAACATATGACCATCGTCTTTATAGCAGTGTTTACTTTTATGCAAATTCTAACACGGCTTGTTTTTGCGCCTATTCGATTTTCTCTGCAACATATCTGTCGTTACAATTTGTTTTATTTATTGGCATATTTAATATGCACAAAATCAAAGCTTGCAATTTTCCATTCAACTGTACTCTTCACTCGCTGTGAGCACATGCGAGACCTGAAATGAAATAAAAAGAAAATAAATTAGATGTACTTGACAAATTAAAGACTCAACAAATATTTGATATACCATGGAATGAACGTTCGGGTAGTGCACAAATAACGGAAATGTCCTTACAATAACCATTATTGTCATTTATTATCAAGAATTGAAATTAGGTCAACGTAATACAATGAGATACAATTACAAGCAAGACCTATATGTGAAACTGCAGACCAAAGTAAAAGAAGATTACCTAGAGATAGACTATGAACAATAATAGAAGAGGCAACCAAAACAAACCATCAACTGTTTTGTTGAGATTGGAGGCCTTGTCCAGAATATGAACTCATAGCAAAACACAACACGCAGGTCCTGTGCAAAGTACTCCCAGATACCTTAATGTGTGAGTCCTCACAAGAACATCTGAATCCATGCTCACTATTGGTGAGTTGAAAATACGTTTTTTTAAAGTGAGAATTATGTCATAGCTGCCTTCGACCAGTTCTTCTACCTCACAGCACCATCTAAGAGATATCTTAGTACCCAACATTGGTTCCTGTCATGTGTTCTCTGGCGTGCGAGCGTTTAACTTCAAAAACAAGTCAGAACCTAGTATTCCAATATCTCAATGTTAAAAAAGTGTGTCAATTGTTCTTTCTTCCACAGTATCTGAGGTCATTGAGTTATTGAGTTATTGAGTTATTGAGTTATTGAGTTATTGAGTTATTGAGTTATTGAGTTATTGAGTTATTTGTGGGTCATCATTGTTGCATCCCGAACATGTCCATAGGTGTTCAGATCCCGTCCTCAGCAAGTCTCGCAGTGTCCAGCGACTGACGACTCCAGTTCTGTGTTGGTTGATTAGTCTTCTTACACGGTCACTACGTTCATTGGTTTTGATTGTGCCTATCTTAGCTCGCATCACTTTCATCCGAAGGAGTAAAGTGGACTCATGGTTGTCGAAGTCCTGTGTCCTTTCCACTTCCCAGAGGGCATTGATGATGTCCGCCCGATCCATTGGTTGACCGTCTTCAACAATAGCGCAGCTAGCCAACCTGTCCGCTCTTTCATTTCCCCGTACTACCGCATGTCCTGGGACGTAGACAGAGGTGACCTTACGTATTTTTGACTTCTGCAATGGCTCTACTCATTTCATACGTACAGAGCCCACCTCCACTTTTCTTATCACGCTTATCGAATCACACAGTGTGCATGCGTGAGTGTAGTCTAGTGTCTCTAATCAGATGAATACATTGATCAATGCTATCACCTCCATCATCATACTACTCGTAGTCATAGCACGTGCACCACTGTCTTCCTTGACTATTCTGCCTACAGAGCGTGCTGTAAGTGCCCATGCACTCCTTTGGTGTCGTATTACAGATACGTCTGTATAGATGACGGCATCTTCCTCATCGATGTTATCCCTGATGAGACATGCGCATTGACCACGACTGAGTTCTTTTCGACCATTTCATGTCGTGTGTGACAATACACGAGAATGTTCCACTGAATGATGTATTCACCGGAATCCACATTTAGCCTACGTTGATATTGGTAAACCCACAGACCTGTTTGATGATATCTTCTGCTCGGCCCACCCATGATTTGCCTCAGTTTAGCCAGAAACCCTTCCCTGGGTTCAGCTCATGACTATTCTGCCTGACGGGCGTGCTGTAAGTTCCCATGCACCACTGTCTTCCTTGACTATTCTGCCTACAGAGCGTGCTGTAAGTGTCCATGCACCACTGTCTTCCTTGACTATTCTGCCTACAGAGCGTGCTGTAAGTGTCCATGCACCACTGTCTTCCTTGACTATTCTGCCTACAGAGCGTGCTGTAAGTGTCCATGCACCACTGTCTTCCTTGACTATTCTGCCTACAGAGCGTGCTGTAGGTGCCCATGCACCACTGTCTTCCTTGACTATTCTGCCTACAGAGCGTGCTGTAAGTGTCCATGCACCACTGTCTTCCTTGACTATTCTGCCTACAGAGCGTGCTGTAAGTGCCCATGCACCACTGTCTTCCTTGACTATTCTGCCTACAGAGCGTGCTGTAAGTGTCCATGCACCACTGTCTTCCTTAACTATTCTGCCTACAGAGCGTGCTGTAAGTGTCCATGCACCACTGTCTTCCTTGACTATTCTGCCTACAGAGCGTGCTGTAAGTGTCCATGCACCACTGTCTTCCTTGACTATTCTGCCTACAGAGCGTGCTGTAAGTGTCCATGCACCCCTTTGGTGTCGTATTACAGATCCGTCTCTGTAGATGATGGCATCTTTCATCAGAAAGAAGAACGGACATACCAAATATTGCACAAAGAGATCCAAAACAAGTGCAGTGAAGCAAAGGAAGGATGATTAAAACAGAAATGTGAAGAAATGAAAAAACAATTACAGAAAGACTCAAAATTTATGCACAATCAGATAAATGAATTAACAGGAAGAAAAGAAGTCAAAGTTTCAGGATTTGTGAAATCAAAGGAAGGAAATATAATAATGGGACAGGAGAACATAATGGAAAGATGGACAGAATATATCAGTCAACTCTATGATAATGAAAGACCAGAATTAAACAATTCAAATGAAGACACAGGACCACCAATAATGCAGAGCGAAGTGGAGGACGCAATTCAACACATGAAAAGAGTCAAAGCTCCAGGTCCTGACAATATAACAATCGAAGAGATAAATACATTAGGAGAGCTAGGAGTACAAGTCATAGCAAAATTACTCAATGACATATATAACACTGGACTCATACCCGAAGATCTACTAAAATCTATCTTTGTAGCCATACCGAAGAAGTCAGGCGCCATTGATTGTGAAGACCATCGCACTATTAGTCTCATGAGCCATATGACTAAAATATTACTAACAATCATCATGAGACGTGTAAGGAACAAAATAAAACCAGAAATAAGTGAGGAACAATGTGGATTTGTGGAAGGAAAGGGCACCAATAATGCAATATACATCTTAAGAACATTGATAGAAAGATCTATAGAAGTCAAGAAAGATCTATATATGTGCTTTATAGACTACACGAAAGCATATGACAAAGTAAAGCATGTGGAAATAATCAATATGCTGGAGAAATTAAACATTGATGTCAAGGATCTGCGAATCATAAAAAAACATGTACTGGCAACAAACAGCAGCTATACGAATTAACAACCAAACAGGACAATTCCAATATATAAAACAAGGAGTCAGACAAGGCTGTGTTCTGTCACCGGATTTGTTTTCACTTTACAGCGAATATATTATGAGATCAATAGTAGACAAAAAAGGAATTGAAGTCAACGGTCACAACATAAATAATTTGCGATATGCGGATGACACAGTCTTAATAGCAGAGACAGAGAACGAACTACAAGAAATGATAGACATAATAGTAAAGAAAGCAATAAGAAAGGTCTCAGTCTGAATAGTAAGAAAACAGAAGTAATGGTTATATCGAAGAAACAATCATCACCATCATGCAGCATAAAAATAAAAGAGACAAATTTGAAACAAGTGCAACGTTTCAAATACTTGGGCACAATAATAACATCAGATGGGAGATGCACCACAGAAATAAAGAGCAGAATAGCTCAGGCCAAAATAGCATTTCAGAAAATGAAAAATATCTTATACAACAAATCTATGTCAATAGAAATGAGAAAGAGAGTTCATCGGTGCTATATAGAACCAATTCTGACTTATGGAAGCGAATCATGGACAGTAGACAAACAAATGAAAAGACGATTGGAAGCCACAGAGATGGGATTTCTCAGAAGAATGTTGAAAGTTCCCTGGATAGCTAAAAAGACCGATGAGAACGTTTTCAAAGAGGTCAACACAAAAATGGAGCTCTTAAAAAACATCAGAAAGGAGCAATCATCATTTTTCGGACACATCATGAGAAGAGGAAAGTTGGAATACTTGGTTACAACTGGCAAAATAAAAGGAAAGAGAGATCGCGGACGACAAAGAGAGAAAATACTGGATAGCTTGGTATCATGGCACGGAAAACAATCAACAACAGAACTGATACGATGCACTGTAGATAAAAGATTGTGGAGGGACATGATCACCTACGCCAACCGGTAAGGCACATGATGATGATGATGATCTAAAGTGTGTTGCTTAAGTATAGTAACCATTTGCAATCCGTCCAACGTTTCCAAAACATTACATGAAAACTTTTATACAAAGCTAATAACCGTTGTGCACCGACGTGCATGCCTTTGTGCACCGACGTGCACGCCTTTGCGCACTTCCGTTCTTTCAGAAGCAAGATTGCTACAGGCAACTTTTTATTCTCCTTTACTTTTTATTTCTGTTTCTAGTTTTATTTTCTTTTTTTTTATTATCTATTTTGTTATTTGATTTTTTTTTTGTTTTTAACACATATATGTACGTGTGTTGTATGTTTTTGAGGGAATAATAGAACAAAGAAGTATGTGTTAGCTCTCGGAAAAAATGACAGACAAACAACAACAGAAAAAAACAGAGAACAATATATGGTCAGAAGCAGGATTCGAACCCGTACTCCATGGCATCCAGTTTGTATCCAGCTGTATGTTTGTTCCTGTTGAAAGCCTTTGCACCGAAACGTCGTTCTGATTTATAGTGTCCACTTGTTACGTGAAGCTTTAACATTACATTTTCTATATTTATTTTCTCCGACTTATAAGGTGCCTCTGCATACGTGATAGTTCAAATTAATAAAATATTAAAAATGGATCCAACATATTGAAGAGAAAGGCTCTATAGCTACACACAAATAGCTGCTAATGAATGAAAAGACAGGAACAGGTTGATGAGCAGTTGTCAAAGCAACAATGTCAGTCGAAGTCGATCATGTACGGCTTGATTTAGAATATGATGATCACATATGCGACATACGTTTCTGGTTGGATCCAAAATGTTTTTCTCCCGCTTGGTTTAGAACCATTGAACAGAGGTTTAACAAGCCGCTATCGTAAACACGATTTTATTAATGAAACGTAGACATGAAATAACCGAATAACAAAGCAAGCCCTCGTGTGGGAAACAACGGGTACTAGGAAAAGAGGTCGACCCAGAGAGACACAGAGAAGAACATTGATCGGAGAGGCAAGAGCAGCAGGAATCGGCTCCCTCAATGAGATAGAGTTGATTGCACAGAACAGAGACAAAGGGCGGAATTTGATGAAATATCTTTAGAAGGATTTAAAACTTCTAGAATAAAGATTTAGATTAGAGAAAGAGTATCTGGGTCTATGGGCCGGCTAGGCTCGAAAGGTCAATAGATAGATAGATATGTGACATAAACAGTTTCAAACACAACAAACGCTCAATAAAGTACAAACAGTTTTTCTCGCAAACTTGTATTAGTCTTTCTCCACTTTTGTTACATTTTTCTAGGCCACGATTTCCTGTTATATATTCTTATACTCTTTCTTTTCCTAATTTAGTATTCATATCTCCTATTACAGTCGAACCTGTCTAAGGCGACCATTCACGGGACTTTCAAAAACTGGTCCCATAGGACAGGTGGTCCTGCCTCACAGGTTTCACATAATAAATAGAGCGATAAAAAAATTTTATCCTAAGCACTATGAAAACTAACCTGCAAATCAGCGTAATCCATGAGTAGAACATAGTGCACATGTCGGTCTACAATAGCCACTGGTTGGACACTTTTCATAAAACACGATAGTTAAACACAAAAAAATATTTTGTCGAATCACTGATATTCGTTCTTCCAGCGTTAATGCTTTGGTTTACACTTTTGACACTGGCCATTTCCTATATTGTGTGTAACACTTTAAAATCCACAAAAATAATTCACTGAGATACTGTACATGTACGTGAATACACTCTAAGCGGGCAATGACTAATTCTTTAGTTAATTCCTGTAATTTATACGGGCCACGCAATGGTCTACTCTGGTCTAGACGGAACCGCGAAGTGATGTCACTTCACGAATCATAGATCTGTGTCTGCCGTGTTTCTCACACCAGTATTGACTGATAACGTAACACGTCCCACTGTAATCTGGGACTCACTAAATACGGAAAAACTTCGACACCTGTAGACACCTGTGTCGATCGTTTATGGCTCCCAGCGAGACGGAGAAGGACTGGCTGGTCAGTGTATCGTTATCTCGGATTACCCGCGTGTCGTAAACGGGATAAATAACATTGGCGGCGGTTAATTAGCCTGGTCTCTGGTCGCGTCATACGGTGAGCGCCGTAATCAGTGTTAGCATATAGTAAAAAACTCGGGGAAATTGTAGACCCGGTCCTATAACCAGGGAAACGCTTTAAACAGGTGGTCCTAAGACCAGGTTCGACTGTATTAAAAAGGGAGCTCTTAAAAAACATCAGAAAGAAGCAATCAACATTCTTCGGGCACATCATGAGAAGAGAAAAGTTGGAATACTGGTTACAACTGGCAAAATAAAAGGAAAGATAGATCGCAGACGACAACGAAAGAAAATACTGGATAGCTTGGTGTCATGGCATGGAAAACAGTCAACAACAGAACTGATACGATGCACTGTAGACAGAAGATTGTGGAGGGACATGATCGCCTACGTCAACCGGCAGGGTACATGATGATGATGATGATCTCCTATTACATTTAAAATGTCATATACTTTAACTTATTTTATAATTGTCTTTAAATCTTCATTGTATGTCTATATTTTTTGTCTGTGTAGTCCGGAGTGACTACATATCGACATTATTGCTATGTCAAATTAATTTTGCTTTCATTTTGAGTAGTATGATTCTGTCAGTTCTTGCTTATTATTGTAATTCTCCCCCTACCAGTATGCCTACACCTTTTCGTTGTTTCTTATTGACTGAGTATATATACATATTTATTCATGTATGTACCGGACCTTTGGTTTGAGAGAGTTAAATAATGTAATAAGAGAGTGGAGTTATCAGAGTTAACAGAGGAATTAATGGCAGTTGATAATTTCGCTTTTTGACCCGTTGATCTCTTGTGGTTCTTCAGTCACATCGACCCGTTGATCTCTTGTGGTTCTTCAGTCACAACCACCATCACAGTATCCTCACTGATGATACTGTAGTACCAGCCGAGAATCCTGAAGATCTACACCAATTACTTAAATAAACATGACAAGCAAGAAATATCAATTAGATATGAATATCAAAAAGACTGATCATAAACAAAGAAAATACTCCAAACCTACAAGTGGATATCAAAATTGAAGGAACAGACCTGGAGACAGTTTAGAGCTACAACTACCTTGGACATACTATAACCAGTAATGGAAAATATTTTGACATCAAAACAAATAACACCATGGCTAAATGAAGAATAGCAAAATGTTACATCTTCTCAATATTCCTCTATGGTGCAGAAACATTGGCATTAGACAAGAAAACAGAACAGAAAATTGAAGCCTTTGAAATTTGGATATATAGAAGAATATGTGGAATTGGATGGAAAGAAAAGAAAGCAAACGATATAGTCTTAAAACAACTAAACATGAAAAGAGAACTACTAAACATAATTCAAACAAGACAAATGATATTTTTGGGGCATGTTAAAAGATACATCAGCCTACTAAAAGTAGGCTTGGATAGGAAAATAGAGGGTAAAAGAGGCAGAGGCAGACCAAGACTAACATGGACGATTAACATCAAAAGATGGACAAGTCAGCCTATGACAACCTGCACCATCAAAACAAGAGACAGAGCAGAATGGCGCTCCATGGTAGCCAACCATCTATAACTCGATGATGCCCATCACAGACTTCGAGTATTTAAGAAAGGACATTCCCAGAAAAAGTAGTTTGTTATAGTGGCACTGTCGATAAGATGTGCTTTTTATTTCATTTAGTTTTTTTTATATTTGGAGCCACGAGAGCTCAGTGGTTAGTGAACTGGACTAGAAATGACAAGAGGGAGGGTTCGATCCCAACCGACTGCTTCCAGGTTGCCCAACCTTAAACGTATTACCGGATTTTTTTCTTCTGGAAACGGCAATACGGCACTGGCGTAATATCGACCACATTACCCCAAAAATCATGTATCGATGGTCTTTACAATTTATGGTCACTAACACCATGTTCCCTACACGCCACTTTGCGTGACGGGGCTCTTTACTTACTCACTTTTTATATTTCTTTTTAAATTTTTTTAAAAGAATATATAAGTTATTCTGGTGGCATAGCAGGTGCCGTTGAGAAAAACTGGGTCCATTCTCGTCTCGGAGGACATGTTACCCCAAGATTTGTCGTTTTAACTAGAATCATCAGAGAGTGACAGTCCTCTCTTGAGACGCACATGTAACAGTGTCATCTATGTGGATCTATTATCGTACTGCATACGTAGACATTGACTAACAGAAAAGGTTGATCAGACTCGATTTCAATGGACCGGAACTGTATCTTATCACAATTCTCGAGAGAAACGTCCACCTGAGATACACAAATCCGTTAAGTATTGATGTCTATAACAAAATGTCGCCTGCTGTAAAAAACCTGGTGGAGCCGGTCATCCGAAGCACATCATCATGTAGACGCGTTTCCTGGAGGTAAATAAATATGTGACAAATTCAAGTACATGTCCACGCTGACACTTGCACAGTTCCAGACTATATAAGACGAAGATTATTGAGGCCTGGATACGCGTTTACTTGAATCAGAATTTCTTACTTCCGGCTCTCCTACTTATTAAGTTAGTCTCTATAGATCGTTCCATGTTTTCCCCATCCTTTTCATTCCTGCTTCGGTCTGTCTTCTGCAAACATTATGTGACCTTCCTCTTTAACTTCTGCCCTGGGGATTTCTAAAAAGGGTTATACATAAGATGAGTCAGCGACCCAGACACCTTGCGTCATACATCTCCTAGGCAGAGAACCTTTACCTGTCAGCTTTACTTTGTTTTTATTCATTGACTCGTCCATATTTGTGATGTTTTTAAAACTTTTCCTTTTCATATCACAGGATAGCCAGTGTAATGATCAACCCTACTTAGCTACTATCAAACATGGTCTAGTAGGCAAGAGCACCACGATCCTTTACTCTGCTTTCAGGCCAAATTTTCTGCCCTGGGGATATTTGCACCTTGATCTAGAACGTAACGGGAACAGTCAATGCAGAGTATGTCATGAGGAGGTGCTTTGTTGTGTTCATAACCCGACCACGACAGTAGTCTACCCCACAGAAATATCTGCACACTATCAACACAAATATCTGCACACTACACACACAAATATCTGCACACTAACCACACAAATATTTGCACACTACCCACACAAATATCTGCACACTACCCACACAAATATCTGCACACTACCCACACAAATATCTGCACACTACGCACACAAATATCTGCACACTACCCACACAAATATTTGCACACTACCCACACAAATATCTGCACACTACCCACACAAATATCTGCACACTACACACACAAATATCTGCACACTACGCACACAACTATCTGCACACTACCCACACAAATATCTGCCCACTACCCCCAGAAATATCTGCACACTACCCACACAAATATCTGCCCACTACCCACACAAATATCTGCCCACTACCCACACAAATATCTGCACACTACACACACAAATATCTGCACACTACCCACACAAATATCTGCACACTACGCACACAAATATCTGCCCACTACCCACACAAATATCTGCCCACTACCCACACAAATATCTGCCCACTACCCACACAAATATCTGCACACTACTCACACAAATATCTGCACACTACCCACACAAATATCTGCCCACTACCCACACAAATATCTGCACACTACCCACACAAATATCCGCACACTACCCACACAAATATCTGCACACTACCCACACAAATATCTGCACACTACGCACACAAATATCTGCACACTACCCACACAAATATCTGCCCACTACCCACACAAATATCTGCACACTACCCACACAAATATCTGCCCACTACCCACATAAATATCTGCCCACTACCCACACAAATATCTGCACACTACTCACACAAAAATCTGCACACTACCCACACAAATATCTGCACACTACCCACACAAATATCTGCACACTACCCACACAAATATCTGCACACTACCCACACAAATATCTGCACACTACTCACACAAATATCTGCACACTACCCACACAAATATCTGCACACTATTCACACAAATATCTGCACACTACCCACACAAATATCTGCACACTACCCACACAAATATCTGCACACTACCCACACAAATATCTGCACACTACCCACACAAATATCTGCACACTACCCACACAAATATCTGCACACTACCCACACAAATATCTGCACACTACTCACACAAATATCTGCACACTACTCACACAAATATTTGCACACTACCCACACAAATATCTGCACACTACTCACACAAATATCTGCACACTACCCCCACAAATATCTGCACACTACCCACACAAATATCTGCACACTACCCACACAAATATCTGCACACTACTCACACAAATATCTGCACACTACCCACACAAATATCTGCACACTACTCACACAAATATCTGCACACTACCCACACAAATATCTGCACACTACCCACACAAATATCTGCACACTACCCACACAAATATCTGCACACTACCCACACAAATATCTGCACACTACCCACACAAATATCTGCACACTACCCACACAAATATCTGCACACTACCCACACAAATATATGCAAACTACTCACACAAATATCTGCACAATACCCACACAAATATCTGCACACTACACACACAAATATCTGCACACTACACACACAAATATCTGCACACTACCCACACAAATATCTGCACACTAACCACACAAATATCTGCACACTACCCACACAAATATCTGCACACTACTCACACAAATATCTGCACACTACGCACACAAATATCTGCACACTACTCACACAAATATCTGCACACTACTCACACAAATATCTGCACACTACTCACACAAATATCTGCACACTACCCACACAAATATCTTCACACTACTCACACACATATCTGCACACTACTCACACAAATATCTGCACACTACTCACTCAAATATCTGCACACTACTCACACAAATATCTGCACGCTACCCACACAAATATCTGCACACTACCCACACAAATATCTGCACACTACCCACACAAATATCTGCAGGCTACCCACACAAATATCTGCAGGCTACTTGCTGGCGATTTTTTTTCCACTGCTACTCTTTCGCGGGTTGTAGGCGGAGCTTTCGATGAGATAATGAAACACCTCCAAGTCAGCCTACACCTCTAATGGCACACGCATTTATCTGTAGTGATTCGTCAACTGCAGGGTGTTTTTTTCTCCTGGTACAAGTCACTCTCTCTGCTCTGTAACGAGCCACTTGGTAATGACCACGATGTATTTTGTTGAAATATAAAATGGCTGCAAGGATGCTAAAATTAGATGTGGCAAGATAGATTACATGAATGTGGCTTTAATAAGAGAGCAAACGTCACGACTTGCCCTTGTTCAATTTCAGCATGAAATCAACCACATTTTGGAGGCAATAATGATCCCTTCCCCTTGAGGGGCACGCCAGGAATAACAATATGAGTTCATAATATAAAGAATCATATGTATGCTGATGATACAATCTTAATCGCTAAAAATTAAAACGAGTTACAAGAAATGTTAGACATTATAGTGAGAGAATAGAAGCAAAATGGGCTCAGACTTACAATGAAAAGCAGAAGTGTTGGTAGCAAAAAAAAAAAGACTTCACCACAATGCACAATAAAGACAAGTAGAACAATATTAAAATAGGTAAATGAATTTAAATATCTGAGGAAAATGTTAACCTCAGATATTAGATGCACAACAAACATATTTTGAATATAAAAATATTAGATATTTGCTCTGGCAAACACAGCTTTCCACAAAATGAGGAAGATACTATGCAATCCATTTTGACAATAGAAACCAGAAAAGGAGTTCTTAAATGTTATGTAGAACCAGTCTTAACACATGGATGTGAATTATGGACAATATGACAACAGACAAGAAAACAACAGCAGGCTGTAGAAATGTGGTTTTACAGAAGAATGTTGAGAATACCATGGACAGCTAAGAAGAGGAATTAAAACATTCTGGAAGAGGCCAAAGCAGAAAAGCGAGATAATATCCAATATTAGAAAGAAACTATCATCATTTTGGCCATGTCATGAAAAGGAAACAGCAGAAATATATTATAACAAATGGGAAAATTGAGGGACGAAGATAGAGGGAAGTAAAGAGAAAAGATTCCAGACAGTTTAAAAGAATTGCTTGGCAGAAGGTCAACAAACAGAAATGATAAATAACTGTAAAGATCGAGAGTTGTGAAGAGATATGATCACATAAGCCAGCAGCCATGTTACTTGATGCTGGTGATGACGAATGATCCATTCATCTAGTACACAGATCTGTCTTAAAATGAAAGTCTTGTTTACCCGCGGAACTCAGGTATCCAGTTTAGAGCTAGACTAGTAGTGTGACCCTTGTGTAATAGTGAAGCAGCTTTAGCAGTTAAAACCTTCATGATAGACTAAGTTGGTTACTTTTACCGTAAGACTTAGTTTTCCTAATTTTATTGTTTAGATTGCTTGGGCATATTTCAGCCCTGAAATAGTGCGTCTGCACTGAATGCAGACGCACTATGACGTCTAATGCATCTGAAAACAACTTAGGAATACTGGTTTGTAGAGATGTGTCCTTCGTATCAACATACATTTCCAGTGCTCTGGATTATCCACAATAGATGCATCTCAAGTTTTAACTTGTAGACATGTAGTAAGATGTGCCCAGAAAAGTCATCTCTAAAGACTGCATGTATAAAATTATAATTCTAAACATTTGTTGAATAAACCAAGAAATAAGGGACCAAACAATGGCAGCTGTTGAAAGTAGTTTATTTAAATGTACCATTGCTTGTAAAAGTACCATTAGCTTCAAACATAGTGATCATCATCATTGAGTGCCGTCTCCGCAACGAAGGTTGGCTACCATGGAGTGCCATTCTGCTCTATTTCTTGCTTTGATGGTGCAGGTTGTCATCGACTGATTTGTCCATCTTTTGATGTTACTCGTCCATGTTAATCTTGGTCTGCCTCTGCCTCTTTTACCTTGTATTTTCCCCTCCAGGATTACTTTCAGTAGGCTGTTGTGTCTTTTAACATGGCCCAAGAATCGCATTTGTCTTGTTCTAATTGTGTTCAGAAGTTCTCTTTTCTCTTTTTTAAACATAGTGATATGCATGCAAATTAATATGGTTAACCAGTTCCTCTGAGTTTAGATACGGACACATATTTATACTGAAACACACAGCTCACGGTGTGCACAGAGCACTTAACTCAGTAGCAAGTGCAACAAGCTGGACTTGGAATATGAGGAAACTGCAACAAGGAACACTTTTCAGACATAGCCTTCAATGGTTCCTGCCGCCTATCCATCATATTGCCCGGAAGTCCATGGTGACACCGACGTGATGGGGTCTACAGCTACCTTTCTTTGTTTGGGAGATGAGTTAGTAATTCGGATGATTCCAGTGGCACGGGTGGTTGAGCAATTATGGACTTTAATTCGTTTGCAGTGATACCGGGGCCTTTCATAACCAACCAACCAACCAACATATTTGTGTTATTATCATATGGGTTTTCAAACACATCAAATACAACATGTCGAATCACTATATCACGAAAGCAAGCAGCTATCAGAGTAGCAGGAGCAAAACATCATATTGGTATGAAGTACAAAAAGGGGCGAGGCACGGATGCATCCTCTATTCATACCTGTTCAAATTCTACACTGAGAACATCATTAAAAATGCCAGAAACGATGACAGATTTATGAATTTCGACCCGTTTACAATAAATGGCAACATCATTCCTGACCTCCGATAGGCTGATGACACAGTTCTCCTCTCAAACAGTTGCAGAAGAAAATACAAGAGACAGATGAGTGTGTGGGAAAAAAACAATGAACGTCAAATCATCTATTTAAACATGCAGAAAACAAAGACAATATCCCTTGACAAAACAAAAATCCAAAGTCATCATCAGCAGTGCAGAACTTGAAATTGTAACAAACTATGAGTATATGGGATCTGTAGTAACTAACAATGGAGACAGAAAGAGGTCAAAAGAAGATTAGCAAGAGCAAAGACACAATTAGTTAAATGTTAAGAAAAACATGTGGAGCAACATCAGGAAGGCAGTAAAATTAAAACTACTGAGCGAGTTATCTTCCTGATAGCAGCATGTGGTTGTCACTTATGGACTATCTCGCAAACAGCTAGGAAGAAAATGGATTCTTTGGAAACAAAATACTACAGATACGTTGGATAATGAAACAGAGCAATGAATCATATTGAAAAATTGAAACATTAAAAAAAAACTGACTTATAAACACCACTCTACAGAGGTAATTAACATAATATGACCACACCAAAAGACACAGCATGCTGCAACGAACAATAATGGAAGGCATCGTTCCTAGGTGACGCATCAGGGGCAGACAAAGAAGAATGTAGTTTCAAGACATCAGGAAAACATTGAACATGACAGCAGAAGCAGTGGAATATCTGGCTAGAAATTCTCTCAGACTGGCTATGGTGAATGCAACAATCAGCGAAGGACATGCGACCTGATGATGATGATGAAATGACATCTTCTGTTATCATTGCTTGTTCTATATTTAGTTATGTCTTGTTGCCCTAGTTACTTTGGAGCCGAAGGCGTCAGGCATATATGGAAGATGCAAAAGAGAACGATAACCAGTTTACGAAAATTCGTTGCTGCTATCCAGCCAATGTCGTTAGACGTTGCACAGGACCTGAGTGTTGTGTTTTGCTATGAGTTCATATTCTGGACAAGGCCTCCAATCTCAACAAAACTGTTGATGGTTTGTTTTGGTTGCCTCTTCTATTATTGTTCATAGTCTATCTCTAGGTAATCTTCTTTTACTTTGGTCTGCAGTTTCACATATAGGTCTTGCTTGTAATTGTATCTCATTGTATTACGTTGACCTAATTTCAATTCTTGATAATAAATGACAATAATGGTTATTGTTAGGACATTTCCGTTATTTGTGCACTACCCGAACGTTCATTCCATGGTATATCAAATATTTGTTGAGTCTTTAATTTGTCAAGTACATCTAATTTATTTTCTTTTTATTTCCTTTCAGGTCTCGCATGTGCTCACAGCGAGTGAAGAGTACAGTTGAATGGAAAATTGCAAGCTTTGTTTTTGTGAACATTAAATATTAATAATTAAAGTCAGTTTAATCAGGTGATTGTAGTAAATTGGAGTTAACAACAACAAAAATTGGATGGACCAGACTGAAAAACAAGATATGAAATGTATACCAGTTTCATTGATTTGTTCTATGCTGAATAGAGTTAAGCAGTTGGCGCACTGTCAGAAATAAAGTGCAATCGTTGGTGCCAATAAATAAACAAATTGTAACGACAGATGTGTTGTAGGGAAAATCGAAAAGATGCAAAAGCAAGCAGTGTCAGAATTTGCATAAAAGTAAACACTGCTATATGACGTAATGGGACTTCACAAGAGAGGGATTACATTCACATGACACTGTTCGCTGATATCGTTGGTTGTAAAGGGTGGATACTGTTATTGCAAACAAGATATTTATTGCGCTTATTGAATGTAAATGTGTCATCTTATTTATTATATAAGGACATTTTCAACTGTGTTTTAGTTGCTGAAGAATAAATAATTTTGCTTATGTCATGACACATTTGTTACTGCGACAGGAAATACAAAATGCAATGTCTAAACAAATCAAGGTACTGACTTTCATCTCACAATAGACTTGTTGTTTTTCTATGGCGCATTTAAAGACGCTTGAGCATCACAATCACTATGCTTAACAGTGCAAACCTTGCACGATTTAGGACACACTTTATGCATCAATTCGCTCATTATAGGATCCACACAATATGCTTTCATGAGCTGACAGGCATCACTATAGTCCAGACAGGGATCTTTGTGTTTCCCACAATATCCGCATGTCTTGGTGCATTGTATGAACATGGCGCTTAGTTCAGTCAAACAATAACCTCGAGTTTTCAAAACCCCACAGTCTGAACGCAAATCAGAACATTCACTAGTTTCCACACTTACTATTTGACTTGGTCTTGCGATGTAATTACTAATGCTATGTTGCAAAGTTCTATCAATAGACGAACAAGGTACAAGTGGATCCGCCAAAGTTTCACTTTCACAAAAGCAGGTACATTTTGGTTGTCCTTTAAATGCCTTAAAGAACAGAAAACCGTCATGTGGACACTGTTGCCACTGGCAGTTCCCTGCAACAGAGGGACAATTGTACATGACGTTTACAAGTTTGATATCTTTAAAAGATAGTCCGATCCTTTGGCCAATGATGTTCTGATAAGCAGGATCAATAGTAGTTAATACACCAATTCCTTTGTAATGCATGATGCTCCAGTAGTCGTAAGGAATATCATAAGTATTAACGTTGGAGGTAAATATTTCGTAACTATTAGGTATGTTCGCACCATATCGAGTTAGATTAACATGCAAATACAAATCTCGATCAGGCCTTGACTGCTCATGATATAACCCAATTGCATGCCCAATCTCGTGTATTAATGTGCCTCTCTTTATGCACCTTGCACTTAATAACAAGATTTGTTTCGCCAACTTATTTCCAACAAATGATGAACAGCTGGTTTTTAATTGGAAGCTTAAACCAACGGAGGGGTTAGCTGTTTCATGAAAAGTTAGACATGTGTAGTTTTCCCAGTGAGCCATAGCATCTGTAATTATTGTCCTATATAAGGCTAAATCTTCTTCGATTTCATATGAGATTTGGCCATTTGGCCATCGATGTAGTGTATCTGCTATTGCTATCCTCTTATTACGGTCAGCATTCTCGGACCTGTGAAGACTCTTGTACTGGTCAATAGGTAAAATCATATCCATGTCCACCACGACATTGATCTGGTACTTGGAGTCCACCTGGAACACATCGAGAGATTTCAAATCTGTGGCACCGTTGGCGATATCCTCGTCTATCGATTCACACGCAACAAGCATCTGTCAAAGAAATAATTCTGCGTCATCAATGTCATATTTCATGAAATTTCACTAAAATAGAAACTGTTCATGCATGTTTATAACATTAGAATTGGCAAAGAATTGCATTGCTGCGGTGCAGCTGGGGAGTAGCGTATTAGTTGAATACAGTGTATTGTGACAATTTTAAATAACAAAATACAAGAATGATGTGTCGACCCACATTCGGCTTTCCTCGGGAAAGATAGCATTTCTGCAGACGTGTAAAAGGCACATCCAGGTTTGAGTGCAAGAGTCTCACAGGAATTATTCAATAAAATATGGGAAAATGTTAAAGTACAAAGGGCTGGAATAGGGACATTATTGTCAATATTCCTAAGAAAAGAGATCTTAGTCGCTGTGAAAATTGGAGTGGTGAAATAAACATGCTGTCAGTACCTGGGACGATTTCTTTCCGAGTACTTCTCCAAACGCATAAAGAACAGTGTGGAACACGAGGGTCGAGAGATTATCATTTGAAAAAGCTCAATTTGAATGTGTGTTTTTTTTCTGACAAGTTTTGTTGAAATTGTGATCCTAGTCTATGTTCAAAGATGAGAAAGCCAATTTTTTATATTCATCATATTTATTTGATCATTTATCAGGCATATATCAATTTTTTTATATTCATCATATTTATTTGATCATTTATCAGGCATATATCAATTTTTTTATATTCGTCATATTTATTTGATTATTTATCAGTCACACATCCATTTTATATAATCATCATATTTTTTTTATCATTTATCATATAATTTTTCTTTGATAAGAGAAGCAAAGTTTCTATCACAACCGACGTCCTCCTATATCTAGCAGAACTAGTTCCTAACCTCAACTCATTTTAGTTCAATGAGAACCTCTTAACTCAGATCGGTGGAGGCGCGATGAGCACCAAAATGACGCTAGGTACGCTTGTCTGTTCGTGGGATACCTGGAGCACCATATCATCCCCACCTACCGAGGTCCACTACCACTTATACACTATAGGTACATTGGCGACTGCATCGGTCTGGCGTGCCTGTCCGAGGAGGAAATTGAAATTTCTCTATTCATTTGAGCATGTTGGATATATTCACACCCCGATCCGTATCTTTCAACATTTCCAACTGCACTGTCACCTTTCTAGATATCACACTTTCCTTAGGTATCTCTAGTCTACTTACTTCGGTCTTCTATAAAACCGACTGACACACATAGTTTCATCCGCTCCGACTCTTCATGCCCGACATCTTGCAATAGCTGTCTTCCTCATCCACAATTACTCAGACTTCATCGCCTTTGCCAGGATGATGACGATTGTCTATATAATGTCCATCTGAAGCTAGACTTCTTTCAACGACACCTATATCCGAATCGGCTCTTCTACCTGCTCGCCATCGAGTTCTCCGCACTTCAAGCCAGGCTACCCTCATCCCCTCTTCCCTCCCGTCTCTGACAGGGTAGTACTTGCTCTCATCTGTCACCCTACCTACTATTCGGTGATCAGAATAATTCAATCTTACCTCTCCATTCTCCGCTCGGACTCCACTACATGTCCCTGACACTTCCATTGTTGCCAAACATGATCGTAACCTTCGCCCATATGCTTTTAGCAGTCGCCTTTTCGTCTCCGTCTATAACCATTGGGACATTAGTCTTTGCGATGGCAATCAGTGGCAGACTTTCAATCACGTTTCGCGGGCGAGGACGGGTCTCTTCCCTGATGGTCCTTTTCAGACCAGAGAAGGATTCACTTGTGCATCGCGTTACCTTATCTATGTCATCTATGCATGTAAGCAATGAAGGGTGACCTACAATGGCTAATCAGGACTTCGTCTCGATGTCAGATGCCGTGAATATCTGTATGATGATATCACATGAGATGCAGATACCCTAGTAGCGTTCTACTTCAAGTCTAAGGACCATCAAGGTATGGTGGACGTCCAAGTCACTGGTCCGGTGTGATATTCTCCGGACAGACGCTACGTCATTGGCTACCAATTCACTGTAGAGAATCGTCTGATCGATCGCATGGGTTGCCTCATATCACAGGGGATCAAGGTATCATTTTCTCTCGGGTAATCTATTACCCCTCTCTCCTCCATTTTATTCCCCTCCCACCTCTTTCCCCCTCCATTCCTCTCCCCTTTCCCCTCCCCCTTCCGTTTCACCCCTATTCTCTCTATTCTTGGAGTAAAGACATCAAGATGCATAAAGATGCGAAGTTGCTGTAAAGCTGATGTTAATGACAATTTTTTTTTAAAGGAAGAAGAATGTGGTATGGTAACAGCTTTACGTGGTAATTAACAAAACAAGAGTCGACCTTTCGGCCAAGTAGGCCTTCAGCTGGAATAACAAACAGCAACACAAAAATATATATAATGATATGTACACAAATCTAACTACATGGCGATAATATGCTAGATACGCAAGAAAAGAAATAAAAAAAAGGGTCACGTCCCTGTGTTCCAGAGCGTGGTCAGCTTCTGAATGAACTAAAATAAGGGGGCGGGCTGACCAGCTATATATCTCACTGACCAGGCAATCAGGTGAGGAGACGGAAGGGTTCTAAAAATATGGGTAGGTGGGTACAGGATGTGTATAAACTGTGTATATCTAACTGTGTGTGTGCACAACGAACCAATGTGTAAAAAAGCATGTGTACATAACCATACATGCATTCAAGCATAAATCCGTATATATTACTACAAAGCACACAAAAGGAAACCCGAAGGTGTTCAAATGTGCCAATACATATACAGACAAATATACATACATGTATAGGTTCGGTAGCGCATGGGGGTAAGAAATTTGTCGTAGGTGTCCTATGTGTATGAGAGCGATATGTTCATGCCTTGGGGACAGCGAACACAACTGGGCAATGAGGTGATTCTCAAGGGCGAACCGGCTGCGTTTGCTGGAGTGACACAAGACAATGCCAGTAACTTGCATGTCAGGTTTTCACTATGGCCAGGTGAGTTGAAATAGGCAGATACCGGGCTGTCAGTCTTTTGCTCAACATCACGAAGATGCTCACATAATCTGTCACTCAAGCGTCGTCCACTTTCACCCACATACGTCATCTGGCAATGCTTACATATTATGGTGTAGATGATATTCCGCGACACACAAGTGAACCCCTCCTTGATGTCGAATCGCTTATTAGGGATCAAGACCGAATCGGTGCAAAGCACGTAGTCACAAGTTCTGCAAACTCGACGTCCACAACGAACAGTACCAAGGTGTTTGTTGTTTGAGCGAGGGAATGTCTCTCAGACTTCTGTCGCGTTTGAAGGCTACCAAAGGAAGATCACTGAAACGTAGACGGGTAGTGGGATCTGAGTGGAGAATGGAGAGCTACCGGTTAAGGATCCTCACCGCAGCCAAGTTGTGAGGATGGTAGGTGAGCGTAAATATGGTCCTATCAAAGGAATGGCGGGTGGATGGGGTGAGTGCCACAGGACGGGAAATATGGAGAGCTGGTTGAAAAGCATATTGAAGAACCAAGCCAGGATGGAGACGGCGCCTAAAGAAACTTAACATCAGGTGGGTCTGATGGTGAAAATCTTGATAGTCCTGGCAGATACGACGAAGTTGTATGGAATATTGAAGAATATGGAATGAAATCTCTGCAGTGACATGGATGAGACGAGGTGTAGAGAAGATAACAGTGGGCGTCTGTAGGTTTATAGAAGACAGAGATGTGAAGGCTGGAGGTACCCAGGGAGACGATCAGATCAAGGTAGGTGAAGGACGAGGTAGAGATATGAGATGTAATCTTGATGGATTTATGAATGTTGTCAATGTAGTTGATGAACCTGGAGATGTCATCTTGATGGATTTATGAATGTTGTCAATGTAGTTGATGAACCTGGAGATGTCATCTTCCGGCAAGTCAATCAGTCCAAAAGTGTCATCGATGTAACGGGGGTATTTAAGAGGAAGGGGGCCACGGTACGAGTTCAGTATTTGATATTCAAGGTAACCCATGAACAGGCAAACAATACTAGGACCCATCTTGGTCCCGAGAGCTTCACTATTGACCTGGTCATAGAACTAACTATTGAATTCCCAAAGTATTAAGGTTGAGAAGAAGTTCAGTGATGCGGAGGAGAGTAGAAGTATCCATAGATGGACGTTTTCTTTGGTCGAGTATGAAGTGAAGATCTATAATGACATCAGCATGAGGGATAGGGGTATACAGAGAGCATACGTCGAGGACGAAAAGTCGGTACGAGCGTTCAGGGGTAAGGGAAAGAGAAGAGAAGATAGTGAGAGCATGATTAGTGTCCTTGACATAGGTGGGAAGGGATGTCACTATGGGTTGGAAAATGCTGTCGAGATAGTCGGATATATGTTCTGTAGGACAACTACATGCTGAAACAATGGGACAACTACATGCTGAAACAATGGGACAACTACATGCTGAAACAATGGGACAACTACATGCTGAAACAATGGGACGACCAGGGTTATTGGGCTTGTGGATTTTAGGGAGCATGTAGAAGGAAGGTTTGCCTAGAGCACTGTCTGGGATGGTGAGACGGGACGCGCTATGAAGGAGGGATTTATCGTCGATAAGCTGTTTGATGGTTGAGCGAACCTTCTCATTGTTGGTAGTAGTGGATTCACTGGGGCCAGGTTTATAGAAGGTGATGTCAGATAATTGTTTGATGGTTGAGCGAACCTTCTCAGTGTTGCTATTAGTGGAATCACTGGGGCAAGGTTTATAGAACGTGATGTCAGATAATTGTTTTTACACCTTCTTGGATGTATAGGTCCTTACGCCAGACTACCACAGCCCCTCCCTTATCAGCTGGTTTAATGACGATATCTTCCCGACTTCGGAGGTTGGAGAGGGCTCGAAATTCAGTGGGAGTTAGGTTGGAACGAGGTGCCCGGCGAATGGGGAGTTGCTCTATTTCCCCCGTAAAGTGACCTGTATGCATAACTCAAGAGCCCTTGAGGCACCAGTAGACAGTGTCCAATCAGATTTACGAGAGTGGAAACGAGAAAATTCATCAACATCAGAGGAAGAAGAGGTGTCCCATATCCCGCAGTGATAGTATTCTAAACGCATGCGTCTGTGGAGATCATGGACATCCCTTAGGAGACTATGACGTCACTAGTTGAGCGCAAAGGGACAAATTGTAACCCCTTTGAGAGAACTGCGCATTCGTTATCCGATAATGTGAGGTCCGTTATCCGATAATGTAAGGATCGTTATCCGATAATGTGAGGTCCGTTATCCGATAATGTGAGGTCCGTTATTCGATAATGTGATGTCCGTTATCCGATAATGTGAGGTCCGTTATCCGATAATAAGAGGCCCGTTATCCGATAATGTCAGATCCGTTATCCAATAATGTGAGGTCCTTTATCCGATAATGTGAGGTCCGTTATCCAATAATATGAGGACCGTTATCCAATAATGTAAGGTCCGTTATCCGATAATATGAGGTCCGTTATCCGATAATGTGAGGTCCGTTATCCGATAATATGAAGTCCGTTGTCCGATAATCTGAGGTCCGTTATCCGATAATGTGAAGTCTGTTGTCCGATAATATGAAGTCCGTTGCCCGATAATCTGAGGTCCGTTATCCGATAATGTGAAGTCTGTTGTCCGATAATATGAAGTCCGTTGCCCGATAATCTGAGGTCCGTTATCCGATAATGTGAAGTCTGTTGTCCGATAATATGAAGTCCGTTGCCCGATAATCTGAGGTCCGTTATCCGATAATGTGAGGTCCGTTATCCGATAATATGAAGTCCGTTGTCCGATAATCTGAGGTCCGTTATCCGATACTGTGAAGTCCGTTGTCCGATAATGTGAGGTCCGTTATCCGATAATATGAAGTCCGTTATCCGATAATGTGAGGTCCGTTATCCGATAATATGAAGTCCGTTGTCCGATAATGTGAGGTCCGTTATCCGATAATATGAAGTCCGTTATCCGATAATGTGAGGTCCGTTATCCGATAATATGAAGTCCGTTGTCCGATAATGTGAGGTCCGTTATCCGATAATATGAAGTCCGTTATCCGATAATATGAAGTCCGTTGTCCTATAATGTGAGGTCCGTTATCCGATAATATGAAGTCTGTTATCCGATAAAGTGAGGTCCGTTATCCGATAATATGAAGTCCGTTGTCAGATAATGTGAGGTCCGTTAACCGATAATGTGAGGTCCGTTAACCGATAATGTGAGGTTCGTTAACCGATAATGTGAGGTCCGTTAACCGATAATGTGAGGTCCGTTAACCGATAATGTGAGGTCAGTTGGAATGCAGAAGACTTGAGAGTGGTGGTCAGGAAGTGGTTGAGAGGTGGTTTAGGTCGGAGGTCGGATAACTTTTTTGTGTGCTGAGAGGACATGTTGGTATAAAGTTCACTGTTCAAGTTGTGGATAATTTCGCGGATCGGGTGGTCTGAACTGATCGTTAAGAGACGAAGTTGGGATAATAAAAATCTGCGTCTGTCACGGAAGCTGTTAAATCTCGAGTGGATCGCTAGAACTACCCTGATCCGTTGTAAACCTCATCGCTTTTCTATGTTATCGAACTGACGAATCTCGTTTGGACTGTGAACAAAGCGCGTGAACTTGCAGCGAAAACCGCGTGGGAGTATTTTAAGTAGTAGGCAGTTGTGGAAGAAATTGACGTGACAGGTGAATCTAGTCAATTTCACTCTCCTTCTCCTGCTTTGACCTCTAACTCCCTGACGCGATTTCGCTAGGTGATACTCTGGGTCTACATTCTATATATTTGTGGGTACGTTGGCACCCATCTACAGGAGTCATGATTCCTCTTTACCAACTTATATTTATAGCCTTTACGTGTTTTGCCATATCTTCCTATTTCTTTTGTTTGCTCATGTTATCACACCACAGTACACATTTCCATATCTTTGCCCATACACGTCTAGTTCTTGATCGCCATTCACACAACCTGTTATCACCTTTCCACCCTTATCAGACTCGTCTTATCACGTGACTGGTCTTTATTTTTTGGCCAGCTCTCACTTCTCTTCACATCTGCATTAGACTATACTGGGAACTTTTGGATTGAGTCTCAGCCAAGTCTTACATTATTTATTACTTCATTAATTTTAATTATTTTGTACATTACCATATTTTCCCTTATTATGTAGTACATCTCCCTTTTGGTTTATCACTTCATTTCTTATCCCGCTCTTTACTTTTCCAAGATCTAAAAGTCCCGCTCTTTCTAGATTTAGCCAATGTTATTTTTGTTTTGTTGTTTGTGTGGTTCTCTTTCTCTGACCAAGGTCGCACGTGGACAGAAACGTGAGTATTTGTTGTGTTCCTTCTTTGTAAAGCTGTCACCTTGTCTGAGCGGTACGTGACACCCTACCACTTGTTCCTTGGTACCAGCATTACCGCAGCACTGCAATTATTTGTCTGTTCCCCAGGCATATAGCATATCCTGTCTTCATTGTCTATAATTAATGTGTCAATTCATCATCGAGTGCCATCTCCGCAACGAAGGTTGGCTACCATGGAGCGCCACTCTGCTCTGTCTCTTGGTTGTCATAGGCTGATTTGTCCATCTTTTGATGTTACTCGTCCATGTTAGTCTTGGTCGGCCTCTGCCTCTTTTACCTTGTATTTTCACCTCCAGGATTACTTTTGGTAGGCTGTTGTCTGTTTTAACATGGTCCAAAAATCTCATTTGTCTTGTTTGAATTGTGTTTAGTAGTTCTCTTTTCGTTTTTAGCTGTGTTAAGACTTCGTCGTTTGTTTTCTTTTCCTTCCATCCAATTCTACCTATTCTTCTATAAATCCACATTTGAAAGGCTTCAATTCTCTGTTCTGTTTTCTTGTCCAATGTCCATGTTTCTGCGCCATATACGAATATTGTGAAAATGTAACATTTTGCTATTCTTAGTTTTAGCACTGGTATTATTTGTTTTGATGTTAGTGTGTTCTTCATGACATTAAAATTACTTTTTGCCATTCCTATTCTTTTGTTTATTTCAGTTGTACATTTTCCATCACTGGTTATAGTATGTCCAAGGTAGTTGTAGCTCTGAACTGCTCCAGGTCTATTCCTTCAATTTTGATATCCACTTGTGGGTTTTGGGTATGTCCTTTGTTTATGATAATAGTTTTAGTCTTTTTGATATTCATATCTAGTCAATATGTTTTGCTTGTCATGTTTATTTCATTAAGTAATTGTTGTAGATCTTTAAGATTTTCTGCTAGTAGTTACAGTATCATCAGAATATCTTAGGTTATTGATTATCTTTCCATTAATTTGTAGGCCTGGCATCTCTGTGATGTTTTTAAAGATTTGCTCAGTTTATAGATTGAACAAGCTTGGTGATAGGATGCATCCCTGTCTTACTCCTCTTTTTATATCAATGGGTGTAGAGTTCTCTTTGTTATATTTTATTATTGCTGTTTGCTCCCAGTATAGATTACATATTAGTCGTATATCCATGTCATCTAGATGTATCTCTTTTAGGCATTCTATAAGTTGTTTGTGGTGTACTCTATCAAAAGCTTTGGTGTAGTCTATGAAGCAGGCATATATTGGTTTGTTTACTTCTGTGTACTTTTCAATTAATGTTCGCATGCAGAATATGACTTCTTTTGTCCCGCTATATTTCTAAATCCAAATTGCTGCTCAACTAATTCAGTATTGATTTTATTCTGAATCCTTCCTTGTATAACTTTTAGCAAGATTTTTGTAACATGGCTCATTAGGCTTATCGTTCTAAAGTCACTGCATTCAACTGCACCATTCTTTTTAGGCAATGCAATGAAAGTTGATGTTTTAGTTCATTTGTTATGTATCCTGTGTGATATATGTCGTTGCATATGTCTGTAATCACTTCAATGCCAAAATCTTCTAGTGCCTGTATCATCACTATCTGTATGCTGTCAGGTCCTGCTGCTTTTCCCTTTTTCATTGTTTTTATAGCTTTTTCCACCTTAGATTTTAAGATTTTATAGCCTGATGTACATTTTATAACTGGTTTCTTGTCCCTTTGATCATGAAATAGTTCTGTTATATATTCCTGTCTCTATCTATTATATCTTTATTGTCTGTTAGCATTTTTCCTTTTTTGTCTGCAATGCAATCCCATTCTGTGGCTTTTTAAAAAATTGTATTAGTCATTCTCTTTATTTCTGTGTACCATTCCTCTTAAGTCTTGTTTGCTCTCCATAGTTTCTATTTCTATACATTTTTGGCTGAGCCAGTCTTCTTTTGCCTTTTTGCACATTTTGCGTATTTCATTATCTATTTTATTGTATTGGGCAGTGTTCTTCGCTTGTCTCCTTTCTTCCATTTTTTCTAAGATTGTGTTAATTATCCATTTTTGTTTTTTGTTCTTTTCTCTTTTGGGTAAGGTGTCGCAGGTTTCTTGTATGCTTTTCTTTTACGCATTGCCATTTGGTTGCTACTTTTTCATCAAGATTTTCTCTTCTGCATTGCTCAATTCCTTCTTCGAGCATCTTTTAGTACTTGTTCTTTACTTGTATCGTACAGGTATCTTTAATGTCTTTTTGATTTAAAGCTGTTATATCTAGTGGACTTGTTGATGAATTAGACTTTTGCTTGATTATCTTTAGCTTGATTTTCATTTTATTCATGTTTTGGCTTTCTTTACACTGTTACGGAATCTTTCTTTTATCATTATGTAATCTATTTGATTCCTCTTCTTATCCCCTGGGCTTTTCCATGTGTATAGTTTCCTATTCTCTTGCTCAAAGTAGGTGTTACATATTATCAGCCTGTTTTCTTCACAGAATTGAATTAATCTTCTTCCTCTGTCATTTTTTTTCCTAAAGCATGATTTCATATAATGGTCTTATATTTACCTTTTCCTACTTTAGCGTTCATGTCACCCATTACAATCAAGATGTCTGAAGATTTCACTTGCTTCATAACTTTATTTAGGTCTTCATAGTATGCCACTATTTGTTCATCTGTGTAGTCTTGAGTAGGTGCATATGTGTGTATTATTGCTATGTCGAATGGTTTTGCGTTCAACTTGAGTAGTATAATCCTGAAAGTAGGGGACATCATGTGCTACAGGTGATACCCGAACGTCATCAAGCTACTGTGAGCAAAATAAAGATAAAACAAACTCTAAAGATAGGTGCTTGGAATGTGAGAACACTCATGCAGAAGGGTAAACTGGAAAACATCATACAAGAAATGAAAAGAATGGGTTTACAATTACTGGGACTTTGCGAAATGAGATACACTGGACAAGGGGAGATGTATTCTGATAAACATAAAATAATCTATTCTGGAGGTACTGAACACCAAAGAGGAGTAGGTATCATCTTGGATGCAGAAAGAGCAAGAACAGTGAAAGGCTTCTACACAATATCTGACAGTCTGAGCCCTTTTAGTGAAATTGAATGCCAATAGACATAAATCTTATACAGGTTTATGCACCAACAGCAGCAGACAGTCTAGAGGAAAAAAATGATAAATTTTACGAGTTAAATGAGGTACTTAATAAATGCAAACAACATGAAAACACCATAGTTCTAGGGGATTTTAACGCAAAAGTAGGAAAGGAAAGAGTTGAGGAAGTAGTTGGTCATTATGGCTTAGGCGAGAGGAATGAAAGAGGTGAGAAACTTATTGACTGGGCAAGAACACACAACATGATGATAGGAAACACCTGGTTTAAGCAACATCCAAAACGTCTGTGGACATGGAAAAGCCCAGGGGACAACGCACGTAATCAAATTGATTATATAATGATAAGCAATAGATTTAGAAACAGTCTGGTGTGTGTGAAAACTAGACCAGGGGCAGATTGCATTAGTGATCATGTACCAGTTGTGGGAAAGCTTAGAGTAAAATTAAAAACAACAAAACGAGCCTCAGTTAACATAAAGTTAAAGTTAGATTTACTAAAATCAGACAAGAAGCTGCAAGACAAATATAAAATCACAATTCAGAACTGGTAAAATGCAATAAAGAAGATACAAAGCATTGATGAACAGTGGGAAATGCTAAAAGAATCAATGCAACAAACATCAAAAGAGTTCATACCACCAGTGAGGAAAAATTCAAGAAAGAAATGGATGACAGATGACATTTTGCAGCTAATGGTTACAGGAAAAAGAAATAAAGAAAATAAAGATGAGTATAAGAGATTAAATCAAGTAATTGTAGTAAAATGCAATGAAGCAAAAGAAGCATGGCTAAAAGAGAGATGCAAAGAGATTGAAAGGCAACAAAAATGAGATGCTAAAACTACATACACAAAAATTGAGGAATTAACAGGAAGAAAAAAGCAATCAAAAAATGGATGTCTAAGATCAAAAGAGGTAGATCTGTTGATTGATCAAGAAAACATAAGGGAACGATGGATAGAATACATTAGAGATCTTTATAATGATGAATCAGTCAAGAAATTAGTGATGAACAGTGTGGTTTAGTTAGAGATAAAGGAACAAGCAATGCCATATACATCGTAAGATCTTTAGTAGAAAGAGCCGTAGAGGTAAAAACAGATCTATACCTATGTTTCATAGATTACACCAAGGTATTTGACAAAGTAAAGCACCAAGAAATAATCAAAATTTTACAAAGCATAAACGCAGACAGCAAAGATCTAAGAATAATAAAGAACATGTACTGGCAACAAACAGCGGCCATGAGAACTGGAAACCAATTGGGAATGTTTCAACATATAAAACAGGGTGTTAGACAAGGTTGTGTGCTGTCACCAGATTTGTTTAATATTTATAGTGAGATTATTTTAAGATCCATAAGAGACATGCCTGGAATAACAATTGGAGGTCATAATATAAATAATCTAGGGTATGCTGATGATACAGTCTTAATCGCTAAGAGTGAAAATGAGTTACAAGAAATGTTGGACATTATAGTGAAAGAAAGCAAAAATAATGGACTCAGCCTTAATAGCAAAAAGACAGAGGTAATGGTAACAACACAGAAAAATACATCACCTCAGTGCAAAATAAAGACAAGTGGAACAATATTAAAACAGGTAACTGAATTTCAATATTTGGGAACTTTGTTAACCTCAGACGGAAGATATACAAAAGAGGTGAGATTCAGAATGGCTCAGGCAAAAGCAGCTTTCCAAAAAATGAGGAAGATACTATGCAATCCATTTTTGACAATAGAAACAAGAAAAAGAGTTTTTAAATGTTTTGTAGAGCCGGTCTTATCATACGTATGCGAATCATGGACAATAGGACAACAGACAAGAAAATCACTGGAGTTTATAGAAATATGGTTTTACAGAAGAATGTTGAGAGTACCATGGACAGTTAAGAAGAGTAACGAAGATGTTCTGAGAGAGGTCAAAACAAAAAGAGAGCTAATTTCCAATATTAGGAAGAAACAATCATCATTTTTTGGCCATGTAATGAGAAGAGAACAACTGGAATATATTGTAACAAGTGGAAAAATTGAGGGACGAAGAGATAGAGGGAATCAAAGAGAAAAAATAACAGACAGCTAAAGAGAATGGCTTGGCAGAAGGTCAACAACAGAAATGATAAATAGCTGCCGAGATCGAAAGTTGTGGAGAGACATGATCACCTACGCCATTAGGCCCGGTACTTGATGATGATGAGTATTGTCCTATCACTGTATGTCCAGTGGGTACTTATATACTTTTGTAGCTCTCTTTTTATCAGTATTCCTACTCCTCTTTGATGTTCTGATGTGTTTCCTAAGTATATAAATGTATATCTTTCGTCCTATCTTGTCTCTGATATGCCTAAGATATCTATATTTATTCGTTCTGCTTCTTGAATCACATTTTCCAATTTCCCTTCTTGATATAGAGTCCTAACATTCTAAGTACTTATTGTAAGATATTTTCTCCGACATAAGTTCGAATTCCTCTCCGTGGCTTCCTCTGGACTAGTACTTGATGATGCTCTAATTTCTTTCAATGTGTCATTTAAACCCTGAAAAATGTTTAAATACCAGTAAGCAGAATTGGTTCCACTTCTCCAATGTGTGTGTGTGTGTGTGCAGTCATTGCCATAGAGAATGGTCTTTGTTTTGCCATTAACTGCGGCCTCTGGTCCACATCCGTCTCTTGTATAACAAGCATCAAATGTGTTTATCTGGTTTGTGATCTGTTTGAGAGCCACATTCCGACCCCCGCCAATGTAGATGGAGCAGATATTTGCAACTATCGCCCCTTCAATCCGTAACTTATTGATCAGACCAGCCCCAGAGCAAAAGACATAAAACTCGTGCGGATTAATTACAAATCTTGATACATTGTTACATGAGGCAGAATCATTCAGATTTGAAACTGTCTGTATCTGTTAAGTCATTCACATAAATCCTAAACCAGGAGTGCGGCAAAGATTGATTGAGAGTTGCCTCAACTGATGTAGAAACTGTGTCCGGATTATATGAGGTGTCGGTTCAGATTTTTGGGCATATTTGTAAACAAAATCCAAGTACTGACACTGTGGTCCGAAATATTCATTCTGACAACTGTCATTGTTTGGGCATGTCCCTGTAGTTTTGTCACAAACTGAGTCATTATAGCAGTGACATTGTAACGTACAATTTTCCCCAGACCAACCGTCTGTACAAGTAAGGTCATTAGCTTCCAAGGTCGCGACCGGAGCCAGCGAATAAAGACTTGATCTACAGCGATGGTTGACGAACTGTGTACAAACATTTATTATCAACCCACCATTTACATTTTTAAAAATCCGCCAACTCGCTGTGATAACAGATAGCATGAGATAATTCGTTGGAGACAAGGAAAGTCCACATTGTTTAGATGGCTTGGACGCAGGTAGCGTCCATCTTGGTGCGTCCCATGACGTCAATCAACTTTGAAATGAACTTTGCCACGCCCCAGAAGACTCACACCATTCGAATCTATCATCGAGCTAGCAATATGATTCGGGTAAAGAATGCCACTCTAAGGGCTTTCTCTGACAGTGGCAGTGTAGTGTTCCAGTATAATGATATATCATACCCTAATATTTATGTGAACACTATTGTAGTCAACACACAAACGCCAATGGCACACATTAAGATTGAGTTTTCACCGACCATTTCGCAGACCGACAGTGCACTGACGGTATGTGAGGTGCAAACATATACAGATACCTATTGTCTGGACGAGCATTCTTGGTCGTTTTGTGCAATGTCAAGTGGATGTAGTAAAGGCTGCAACGCCATCATCGGTATGTGTCACGGCAACTGTTCACATGGGATCTATGGACACGACTGTTCCGGGTCTTGTCTTAGTGTCTGTCCTTTATTTGCTGAAAAATCCGGAAAATGCATACAATGTAAACATCCTGGCTATACCTGTAATGACACTTGTCCCGATGGTAATTTTGGGATACAGTGTGGACAGACGTGTTCTGATGGCTGTGACATCATATGTGACCCGGAAAGTGCAGACTGTACGCGCATCTCATATCTTTGTGTGTGCATGTCTGTGTTTGTCACATCTCATATCCTTGTGTGTGCATGGCTATGTTAGTCCCATCTCATGTCTTTGTGTGTGCATATCTATGTTAGTCATATCTCTTATCTTTGTGTGCATGTCTATGTCAGTTATATCTCATATCTTTATGTGCATGTTTATGTTAGTCATGTGTCATATATCTTGATGTGTGTCAGTGTTAGTCATGCCTCGTATCGCTGTGTGCATGTCTGTGTTGGTCACATCTCACATCTTTGTGTGTGCATGTCCGTGTTAGTCACCTCTAGTGACTCGGGCAGATGGTGCTCGTAAACCTGGGAGGGCCGACCATCTAAGGGCAGAATCCCCCTACAGAAAAGACAACCTGCTGCCTTGCAGGAAGATTGGGGACAATCAAAGGCTAGAGAAAGCAAACCCGAATAAAATGCTGGCTGAAATCGGATGCACTGGGCCACTGGCGCAGAACACAGTGCAACGTATTAACGGGTGTTCAATCAGAGTGGATTTGGCGAACTCTACTTGTGATGTTCTGTCTGTGGGGGCGATCAACACACTTAACCTGACAGCTGACTTCATGTGGGAGTCTGGAATCCTACTCTGATTGAGTCCTGATCGCAGAGAGAGTGAGAGAGAGAGAGAGAGAGAGAGAGAGAGAGAGAGAGAAACCCTGAAAAACTATCAAAAACATGAATTATAAAATGTATTTATAACTAGTGGAAACATTGGTTGGAGCTCACCGGAACAAAAATGAATATGCAAGCAAGCTCCATGGCTAAGAATGCAATAGGATTTAGAATGTCAGTTCTTGACATCTATGAGCCGATGGTAATTATTTTCCTAAAGGTGACGAAGGCCGAGAATAGTATCCTTTAATGTCTGTAACTTTCACATTAGCTGTTGACTTCTCTATATAATGTTGTATTTCAACAGTACTGATGTTGTTGCACCGGCCATATTATTTTAGGACGTTATAAATTAACGTACTACACATACATGACAACAAATGTTCTCACAGTGTCATCAAAAGATGAGTAGACGCCTACTTCCCATGAGTCTAAGCGCTAAATGGGAAATCCTGGAAAACCCCACGTGTGAGCGTAATTTTATAAGCGAGTTATAGATGTCTGACTATTCTGTCCACAACAACCTTTGTCTGCAAGGCTGAAAACATCACGCTTGTAGAAGTCTATCTATCTATTGTCCTTTCGAGCCGAAGACGGCACATAGGGCAGAACCACAATCTCAAAGACAGAAACATTGCGTGCCAAAATGGCACATATTGCAGAGATCACTGCTCTAGAATATAGAAGTGGAGGTTACACAAATATGTGCATGGCCATATACACAAGTTAGTTTCCTCAATGACTCGACGTGTATGTTCCCAAAGATGGCAACTGTCTGTGCTTGACGGCAACGGGTATCTGGTGTAGGTCTATTCTAAAACGTGTCTACTTCAGTTTCGTGCCAGGGCATGTGAGAATAAGAGGTAATGAACGTGTTGTCAGACTTGCCAGTTTCCCTGATGTTGAGTGCACAAGGATAATGACCCTCTCTGATGTTGAGTGCACAAGGATAATGACCCTCTCTGATGTTGAGTGCACAAGGATAATGACCCTCTCTGATGTTGAGTGCACAAGGATAATGACCCTCTCTGATGTTGAGTGCACAAGGATAATGACCCTCTCTGATGTTGAGTGCACAAGGATAATGACCTTCTCTGATGTTGAGTGCACAAGGATAATGACCTTCTCTGATGTTGAGTGCACAAGGATAATGACCCTCTCTGATGTTGAGAATATCCTCAGTGTTATTGAGTTATTTGCGGGTCATCTTCATTGCACTCCGAACATGTCCATAGGTGCTCAGATCCCCTCCTCAGCAGGTCCTGCAGTGTCTAGCAACTGGCGACTCCATTTCTATGTTGGTTGATAAGTCTTCTTACACGGCCACTAAGTTTCTCATTTCTGGCTGTGCCCATCTTAACTCCCATTTCCATCATCCGAACGAAGTGACGTGGATCTGTGTTTGTCGAAGTCCTGTGCTCTTCCCACATCTCGGAGGGCATTGATGATGTCCGCCCGATCCATTGGTTGCCCGTCCTCAACGACAGCGCAGCTAGCCAACCTGCCCGCTCTTTCATTTCCCCGTACTCCCGCATGTCCAGGGACATAGACAAATGTGACATTGGACTCTACCCACTGTCTGCGTACAGAGCCCGCCTCTACATTTTTTTTTATCATGCTCATGTCCTCAGGGACTCTGGACGAAAAAAAAAAAAAAAACGACTATTCACCCTGAATCCGATGACATGAACAGACTTCAAAAATATCATGTCAAGGCGGGAGATGCAGACGTGAGCGCTACGCATGTATCCAATGAAGCTTTGTCAACCAAGACAACACTGTTAGTCGCTACACGTTGATGGATATTCTTTATATTTTTGGGTGGAGATCCGAGCACTCATGGACTTGTCCGATGTGGAAAGAGGATGGTTTGTGGACTAACTAAACCATTGTTGCTATTTCTGTTGTTACAACTCTAGGGACGACTGCTTCTCTTGATTCTATTGGACGTAACACGTCCATTTTCTATAAGCGTGTCTATGCTCATCCCTTACTCGGTTACATCATCCTCCACCCCGTCGTAATTCTATCCTTTCTAGCTCATGCTACGTCTCCGTCGCAGTTAAAGCCGAGTGAGGTCATGGCCTCTTACATCAAGGTTACCTGATGTTTAATTACTTTTGCCATCGTTTAAAGCCTGAAAACATCCTCAACATTTCTTCCACAGAGTTATCCCTATTTCCTAGTAAATACTCTCATCTCTTCCTCGTACTCTTCTGCAGATAGATACTTCCGGTCTCTCACCCGTGACCTCTTTTAACTTACCCGCTCTCATGTTTCACTACTCCCCTCTTTCTGTTGTCCACTCTGACCCTAATACAAGACCTGTCTTCTCTAATTCTCCTTTAGTTACATCTATCCGTGACATTGCATCCTGTTTGTGGAATCAGTTTCATTGCAGACTGGGCATCCCCATATCCGCTCCACCGCCTGCCCCAACATATCTCGAAGCGTATGTGGATTGATCGTTCTTGTAATGGTGTTGGTTCTAGAAACATCTGCTTTTCCCACCCCCCCACACAGATCGACCAGACCCCCCACACAGATCGACCAGACCCCCCACACAGATCGAGCAGACCCCCCACACAGATCGACCAGACCCCCCACACAGATCGACCAGACCCCCCACACAGATCGACAAGACCCCCCACACAGATCGACCAGACCCCCCACACAGTTCGACCAGACCTCCCACACAGTTCGACCAGACCCCCCACACAGATCGATCAGACCCCCCACACAGATCGACCAGACCCCCACACAGATCGACCAGACCCCTCACACAGATCGACCAGACCCCCCACACAGATCGACCAGACCCCCCCACACAGATCGACCAGACCCCCCCACACAGATCGAGCAGACCCCCCACACAGATCGAGCAGACCCCCACACAGATCGACCAGACCCCCCACACAGATCGACCAGACCCCCCACACAGATCGACCAGACCCCCCACACAGATCGACCAGACCCCCCACACATATCGAGCAGACCCCCCACACAGATCGACCAGACCCCCCACACAGATCGACCAGACCCCCCACACAGATCGACCAGACCCCCCCACACAGATCGACCAGACCCCCCACACAGATCGACCAGACCCCCCACACAGATCGACCAGACCCCCCACACAGATCGAGCAGACCCCCCACTTTTGGACATCTTAGTCTCTCAATATAAACATTAGTGTCCCACTCATTCTCTTCCTATTCTCTTAACGAAATAAGATTAATTGTAAATATGTCCTGTTTATCCCTAGTAAGACCACACTCGGTGCCAGAGCTCCCAGCGAGCCTCTTGACTATCTCAATGCCATGTACAGCAGCATGTTCTGGATAGTACACCCAGGTTATATTCGCGACTCACCGCTACATTCGTGTCTCACCGCTACATTCGCGACTCACCGCTACATTCGTGTCTCACCGCTACATTCGCGACTCACCGCTACATTCGTGTCTCACCGCTACATTCGCGACTCACCGCTACATTCGTGTCTCACCGCTACATTCGCGACTCACAGCTACATTCGCGACTCACAGCTACATTCGCGACCAACAGCTACATTCGCGACTCACCGCTACATTCGCGACTCACCGCTACATTCGTGTCTCACCGCTACATTCGCGACTCACAGCTACATTCGCGACCAACAGCTACATTCGCGACTCACTGCTACATTCGCGACCAACTGATACATTCGCGACCAACAGCTACATTCGCGACACACAGCTACATTCGCGACACACAGTTACATTCGCGACTCACCACTACATTCGCGACACACAGCTACATTCGCGACTCACAGTTACATTCGCGACACACCGCTACATTCGCGACTCACCGCTACATTCGTGTCTCACCGCTACGTTCGTGTCTCACCGCTACATTCGTGTCTCACCGCTACATTCGTGTCTCACCGCTACATTCGCGACCAACAGCTACATTCGTGTCTCACCGCTACGTTCGTGTCTCACCGCTACGTTCGTGTCTCACCGCTACATTCGTGTCTCACCGCTACATTTGCGACTCACAGCTACATTCGCGACCAACAGCTACATTCGCGACTCACCGCTACATTCGCGACCAACAGCTACATTCGCGACTCACCGCTACATTCGCGACCAACAGCTACATTCGCGACTCACCGCTACATTCGTGATTATAACAGTCGAGACTTGACAGTTCATAATTGTCTATAGACTGCCAGTTACCCCCACGAGCGCATCTATGATGTCGCCCAGCTTGTAACACTTGTCACAACGTTCATTCACTTAATGGGTGCCGTCTCCGCATCGAAAGTTGGCTATATAGCTTGGATTCCAGGTTGTCATAGGCTGACGTGTCCATATTTTGATGTTACTCATTACGTAAGTCTAGGTTTTCCCCTACCTCTTTTACACTATAATTTCCCTTCCAAGATTACTTTTATAGTTCGCTTCAGATTTTTTGCCTCACTTCAAAAAACCACAGCTCAGCAACCATTTGTGCTACAGTGCTGATATTTTGCATGTAACCTACTGAATCTCATAACGTAATAGAAAAAATAAATTCATTGCAAACAAACTGCTGGTTTTTCTTGTGCGCTTGCTTACCAGGAGGATAAAAGTATGATTAAACTTGGGCACATTTGAATCAAAATTTAAGAGTATTTACCCCTTCCATATCACTTCAAGAATGATTTAAACATCTTCATTTGGGAATTTCCTTTATATGTTGGTGGGTAAAGGCACCGGTTTACACTATTGAATTGCAAATGTCAGATTCTTGTCAATATTTGCACATATGTGTAGCAAATTTCTCTTATATTCGGTGCGCAATTCTGGTTTTGCACTTACTGGATTAAAATTGTCAACTTTTTGTATCACGTCATTAGTATAACGTCACCAAAAATACAAAATCAAATTATTTACATAGGCGTGTTTTGTGAGTTGTGCCCTTAACAATGAGTTTAAAGTTGAAATTTGTTACTGAACAAAATATTACAAAGAAATTATATTTATATTTTTGTAGAGAGGCAAAACGAGGGAGTCTATATCACAGCATATCAAATCCTGAAAAGAGAACGATGCACGTGTTAGGTTTAGGTAAACGGTCGTTTCATAGATCAGTGAAAAATGTTCAATGTGAATGTTCAAGGAAAGAAAGAAGTCGAGGAAGAAAACATTTGTTAGACAGTTTTGACAGAGAACTTGTCCGCAGAGAGATTTGTAAAATGTTTGACTTAGGGGAAGAAGTTACCATAAGGAAACTTAAGATTTGGCTTAAAAAGAACACCAGTATTGATGTATCAAAAACTACACTATGGAGAAGTGTGCGGAGTTTAGGCTTCACTTTTAGAAAATATTCTTGTGGAAGAAACATCATTTGCGAGAAACCTCATTTAGTAGCTGCAAGAAGCAAATATTTACGTGAAGTTAGACAAATGCGTAATGAAGATTATGACATTGTGTACTTGGACGAAACATGGATTAATGCCCACCACACAAATGAAAAAGAATGGCAGTCATTAGATGGGACTATTAAAAGGTATGTACCTAGCAGCAAAGGAAAGCGCCTTATAGTGGCACATGCTGGGAGCAAAAATAATGGCCTGGTGGAGAATGCTGAACTTGTTTTTATTGCAAAGTCAACTGATAACCAGGATTATCATTCAGAGATGAACAGTCATATGTTCAGAGATTGGATTAAAGACACTCTTTTGCCTTTATTAGATCGACCATCTTGTTTGATCATGGATAATGCATCTTACCATAACAAAGTGGCACAAGAAGATAAAGTTCCAACATCATCAAGCACTAAAGCTGAAATAAAGACATGGCTGACAAGGGAACAAATACCATTTAACGATATGTATCTCAAGCCTGAATTACTTTCACTTGTAAAACAGATACAACGGCCAAAGATATTTCAAATAGATAAATTAATTGAAGAACATGGTCATAGATGTTTGAGGCTGCCTCCATATCACTCACACCTAAATCCTATTGAATTAGTTTGGGCAAAGATCAAAGGGCAAGTAGCATCCGAAAATAAAACTTTCAAATTATCTGATGTTAAAGAGCTTACCAATGTTGCTATTTCAAACATAGACAAAGATTATTGGGCTAGTTGTGAAGACCATGTTATGGTTGAGGAAGATAAGTATTGGAGAAACGATGGTCTGTGGGTTATTCAACCAAAAATGGTAATACGTCTATTAGATTCGGCAGATTCTGAATAAAACTCATTTGTTTGAACTTACTGAAGTGACTTTGTTGGAGTTGGAAACTCTGGATACGGACCACTTCAGGAACTGTTTTTTTAGTGAGTTGACGATGTATTCTGTGTTCTTAAAATAAATAATTTCTATTCGGTGAATGTTCGGCCTATTTTGATTTGATTCAATATTAGTTGTATAATTAAAAGAGCCCAATCCAAATGGGTAGCATGTTGTGAAAAAGTGCAATTGTGGCGGTTTATTCCCCTATACACCTTCAGGCATGACAGGAACACTTACTTACTTACTCTCTTATTATAAAGTAATAATGTCCCTTATATAAAAATAAAAGTTACGCCTTTTCCTCTAAAAAGTGTAAAAGATCTTCATTTACCGTACATTCTGTTTTTTGTGTCAAAATAAATACAAATATGAAGGAGATCAAAGGAAGTTGCCGCTTTAAGGAAACGGTAACACATACGATAATTTAAATGATAAATTCGTTACGTCATTGAAAATCTAAGGTCGCATGCAAAAAATCATGGTATTCTATCAGACGGTTTTCGAGATATTACTGGAATTAGGGAGGCAAACAATCTGAAACAAACTATAGTAGGTTTATTTAGTACTTTTACATGGCCCAAAAATCTCATTTGTCTTGTTTCAATTGTATTAGTAGTTCACTTTTCATTTTTAGCTGTTTTAAGTCTTCATCGCTTACTTTATTTTCTTTCCATCCAGTTCTACCTATTCTTCTATATATATAATTTCAGACTTCAATTTTCTGTTCTGTTTTCTTCTCTAAAGTCTTTGTTTCTGCATCATACAGGAATGTGTGACACGTGTCCGTACGTGTTCTTATAAAATCTACCACCGAATTGTCTTTCTCAATGGTTACCTTGACATTATGAAGGTATACATGTCTCTTCCTCGTAACAGCACATATGTGATTATCTACCAAAGTTGCTGGAAGACCTACATTTGTGAAACAGGTAGAAGACTGTGTTATTGTTTCGAGACAATCTCCTCTATATCTCATATCATTGTGACCCACCAGTGATTCAAAATTGATTTTCTTTTGTAAACCCAGGTGGGACCTATTCTTTATTTTTCCTTTTTTTCTTCTTACAAAACATGTTTTCACTATTTACATTACATTGATATGTTATAATGCTCTTTAGATTTAGAATCTACATTATTTGTTTAATCATTGGTTTCAATTTGACGTCTCTGTTTGCGTCTATTTATGTGTAAAACACTCATGTGACTATCTATCTATTGACCTTTCGAGCCGTAGCCGGCTCATAGGACAGACCCAGACACTCCTTGTCTTATATACATTTTTCTTCTAGCAGTTTTCAATCCTTGTAAAGACCTTTCATCAAATCTCGCCATTTGTCTCAGTTCTGTGCAAACAGCTCTATCTCACCGAGGGAGCCAATTTCTGCTACTCTTGTTTCTGTGATCAATGTTCTTCTCAGTGTCTCTCTGGGTCGGCTACTTTTCCTCTTACCTGTTATTTCCCACATGAGGGCTTGCTTTGCTATTCGGCTATTATCTCTCCTCATCACATGTCCAACATATGACCATCGTCTTTTCTTTATACAGAAGATATTAGTGGTTGATTGACGAATTGTCTAATTTTCTTGCTTGTTTTGAATTCGTTCCAGGCTATACTATGTATTTTGTTTAGACATTTATTTTCGAATGCGTTGAACTTTGTTTCTATGTCTCTTGTTGTTTTCTAGCTCTCACATGCGTACGTAAGGGTTGATAGTACATTTGATTTGAATAGTCTCAGTTTGTATTTGTGCTGATGAGTTTTGATTTCCACAACTTTTCAAGGCTTCTAAAAGACATTGCTGCTTAGCTATTCTGATTCTAATTTCTTTACTTGTATCTCCTTCCCGATCAATGGGACTTCCAAGATAGATAAAGTGATCGTTCTCATCCACTGGTTTGTTTTCCATGCATATTCTGTCTGTCATCTGTTGGAATAAGCTTTTCATGACTTTACGTGACTACGATTTTAAAAAAAAATTAATTTCTATGAAATTTTTGTTACATTTTGGCCTCTGTTTTGTTAGTTTTTCATCCCATATGAAGACGTTTGGAAGTATAAACGTTGTGTTTACTGTTTAGTCGTGTCCTATCTATCTATCTATCTATCTATCTATCTATCTATCTATCTATCTATCTATCTATCTATCTATCTATCTATCTATCTATCTATCTATCTATCTATCTATCTATCTATCTATCTATCTATCTATCTATCTATCTATCTATCTATCTATCTATCTATCTATCTATCTATCTATCTATCTATCTATCTATCTATCTATCTATCTATCTATCTATCTATCTATCTATCTATCTATCTATCTATCTATCTATCTATCTATCTATCTATCTATCTATCTATCTATCTATCTATCTATCTATCTATCTATCTATCTATCTATCTATCTATCTATCTATCTATCTATCTATCTATCTATCTATCTATCTATCTATCTATCTATCTATCTATCTATCTATCTATCTATCTATCTATCTATCTATCTATCTATCTATCTATCTATCTATCTATCTATCTATCTATCTATCTATCTATCTATCTATCTATCTATCTATCTATCTATCTATCTGTCTATCTATCTATCTATCTATCTATCTATCTATCTATCTATCTATCTATCTATCTATCTATCTATCTATCTATCTATCTATCTATCTATCTATCTATCTATCTATCTATCTATCTATCTATCTATCTATCTATCTACCTACCTATCTACCTATCTACCTATCTACCTATCTACCTATCTACCTATCTACCTACCTACCTACCTACCTACCTACCTGCCTATCTGCCTGCCTGCCTGCCTGCCTGCCTGCCTGACTGCCTGCCTACCTACCTGCCTGCCTGCCTGCCTGCCTTCCTGCCTGCCTGCCTGCCTGCCTGCCTGTCTGTCTGTCTGTCTGTCTATCTGTCTATCTATCTATTGTCCAAAATGGCACATATTGCAGAGATTACTGCTCTAAAATCTATGGCGCTGTTTCCATAACAATACTTTTTACAATGACAGCTTGTCAAGCCATCGATCATTCTCCCTAGTCGCCTCTTACGACATGCCTGGAAGGTCACAGTGTCACTATTCTTTACCTCCCTCATAATGAGGCCCCGGTAATACACGGGAACTTCTCTTATGTACAATGATAAAATATGCTATTTTTCCTATTTCATGTCAGCACAATAATTGTAATTTTCTTTTCGTCAAGAAATTGCTTGAGCTGCCTTTTTTTTTAATCAGAAGTTTTGATTTAAAATCATTAGCTGTTGTGTCAGTACAAGGCAATAGAAAAGAGCAGTAAACATGCATAAGAATGCCAATGATTAGTACTTCAATGTAGAAATGCACTATATGAGCTAACATAAGGATAGTGTGACTATATTTCAATTATGTCAGTAGATCTTGGTTTATTTATTTGGAAGTAGACAACGTTGTAGCATTCTTTAATCACGCTGTAGTTCTATACAAACGATACGGCTATGAAAATGTACATTCTATTACTTTTTTTTCCGTTTCGCCAGCTTTTTACCTCTCACGAAGTCCCTAAAGACTAGGAACTGAATTGTGCGTGTTAATCCATTTTTCCCTTGCAGCCGTGTGCACAGGGGTCCCTCGCCGTACAGGCAGATAACTCAGACATCGGAGGTACATATATTAGTTCCTTCGATGAGCAATTGACGTTTCAAGCCGGGTCTCACTGCTGAGACCAGGGGTGCTTGCCGCAGACAGAAATCATCAATACAAATCCCAACCGGCCGGGATTTGAACCCACAACATCACTATCTTGAGGAAGGCGTCTTGCCGAACTTTCATTTTCTATTGTTATAACAAATGGATTTATATTTAAGTTCTTTCATAGGCAATTCATCGCCTTCGAAATGTAGACTTCAACTCGTGAGCTGATATTATTGTGTCAGAAAGGGAGATATCACTTTAGTGATCGCAGTTGCAGAATCTAGCATCATTAGGTGCCTTGCGCGGCTGCGTTGTGATCATGTCTATCTAACACTGCCTTACACCAGTACTTTTATCTTTTCCACTGTTGCTTTATTCCTCCATTGGCTGTTATACGTTTTAGAATGATCTCGTCTTGTCTTCCTATCTCTCTTTTGTTCACGTAATTGTTGCTAGTTCTCCAGTTTTCCTCATTACATACGTAAACACGTCCCACCAGTTTTCCTCATTACATACATAAACACGTCCCACCAGTTTTATCTCGAAACGTGGTTTAGGTAAACTCAATAAAGTACAGAGGTAGAGCAATAGCTAGTGTACTGGGGTGCTGATAAAAGGGGGTAGTGCTCGAACCATATCAACAGTTTCAACATGTATTCGTCCTTAAATGAGTATTAAAGATTCTCTTCTGAGGAAACTCAACGCACTGGACTAATGCTGACCACATAACCTGAATGAACATATGCCGATGATCCACAAATATGGAGACATCTTATTTATTATACACCACAAACAACGTTGATTTTCGATGGATGAGTGGTTAGTCTGCTCGCTTCTTGTAATCAAGGGCCCAGGTTCGGTGCCCAGAGGTGACGGATGCTTTATCGGATCGACAAGGCACCGGGGTTGGCCCAGTCTCTTAAAAATGTGTACCAGAGATTTTTCTCGGAAGAAAAGGCGGCCTGGCGTGATGCCGACGACACCATCTAAAAATGTGTCGTGGTCATAGAAATATTTGGTTGCTAACACCATATTCCCCTTAAGGCTATCAAGGTGTGGAGGTAACCTTTACCTTTTATTGACACCCAACTTGTGAATGGTTCGCTTCGTCTTTTTTGTTCATTGCATATATATATATATATATATAATGTTAACCGTAAACATTTTATTTTTATATAACTAACAGACATACAAACAAGAATGGCTCATTTGAAATTGCTACACATGGTTTGTTAATTGTATTGTTGATGGAATAATCATTAAAACATAAAAGTCTTATGGAATAATGGTAACAGCATCAAATCGAATGGCATATACAAAAGATCTGGCTAATCACAAGCGCTTTATCTTGGCCCACAGGAGATTCCAAAACATGTCTTGAAGGCTTGAACGACCAGGGAATGAATGTAAGGCCTATCTAAACAATAAACTATGAGGAACTGGAACTCACTTACGCCAGCAGGCATGGAACTTGATGATGATGATAAACATATTGCTCCATTATATAAATAATTAAATATTATTATGTATTTGTTACATCATTTATTTTATAATATTGGTTCTTTTTTTTCTACTACTTTTCTACTACACGGATAGATGTAACTAAAGGAGAATTAGAGAAGAGAAGTCTTGTAGTAGAACAAAATATTGGTTCTGTTGTACGTCATTAAAAGAGTGCAAGGGCCTGCCTGATCCAATGGGAGAACGTCATTAAAGGAGTGCTAGGGCCTGCCCGATCCAATGGGATAACGTCATTAAAGGAGTGCTAGGGCCTGCCCGATCCAATGGGAGAACGTCATTAAAGGAGTGCTAGGGCCTGCCCGATCCAATGGGAGAACGTCATTAAAGGAGTGCTAGGGCCTGCCCGATCCGATGGGAGAACGTCATTAAAGGAGTGCTAGGGCCTGTCCGATCCAATGGGAGAACTATTGACGGTGATCGACAGGCAGTTAGATGATGGACATATCAGCAGTGGCGAAATGTTTTGATTGTCGGAGACTCCAGAGTATGCTCATGTATCTGCACTGAGTTGCTCAAGGAACACTATCCCCAGTATGCTCATCATCATAATCGAGTGCCATCTCCGCAACGAAGGTTGGCTGCCATGGATCGTCATTCTACTGTTTCTTGTTGTAATGGTGCAGGCTGTCATAGATTGACTTGTCCATCTTTTGATGTTACTCGTCCATGTTAGTCTTGGTCTGCCTCTACCTCTTTTACCATGTATTTTTTCTTCCAATATTACTTTTAGTAGGCTGTTGTGTCTTTTAACATGCCATAAAAATTGCATTTGTCTTGTCTTAATTGTATTTAGTAGTTCTCTTTTTATTTTCAGTTGTTTCAAAACTTCATCGTTTGTTATCCTTTGTTTCCATCCAATTCTACCTATTCTTCTATAAATCCACATTTCAAAGGCTTCAATTTTCTGTTCTGTTTTCTTGTCTAATGTCCGTGTTTCTGCACCATACAGGAATATTGAGAAGATGTAACATTTTGCCATTCATAGTTTCAGCCATGCTGATATTTGTTTTGTTGTTAGTATATTTTTCATGGCATTAAAATTACTTTTTGCCATATCTATTCTTTTGTTTATTTCAATTTTGCATTTTCCATCATTCTTCTCTCCATGGCTTTCTCTGGAGTGTTACGCGATGAGGCTCCAATCTCTTTCACGGTGGTCTGCCATATTCGTCTGTCGTGTTCTGAATATGCTTCATGTGTACCACACACTTTGCTGTTTTCGCCTTCTGGGCCGTTGATCATTTTCGATTCATCCGCCCCATCCACCGACACAGACTTTTATATTCGGGTTGAACATACTCGGCGGCGTCATTTTTTGTGTCGAACCATGTGCTTGACTATTGAACCGCGAACACACGACGCAAAAAAGAAAAAATCATATTCCACTTAAATCGGTAATCACAGTTTATCCACACGTCCGAAATAAAACATATTCCAAACGGGGAATAGCAACACATAATTTCATAACTCGACTGTCACGCAAATCATTTTAAATATAACGGCAAGAGTCGAAACATAAAAACGACTGCACGTAGCCGCCATGACACCGGAAGTTGGTATCCCAAAACCCCAATGTGGTATCAGGCTTAATTCGTCAACACAATGGTTGGGATCAAGACAAAGATCCACGCCAGTACCCTATGTTTTCTAAGGCAAATAAAAACTATCAAAGACATATAATTAAAAAAAAAACACCAACAATATATCAAAGGATTTATATATGAGCGCTGTGGCACACACAAGAACAATTTTCAAAGAGTGTTGACTACAAAAGTTAAACTTAAGTTTTAGTGAAAGTATGAAAATTAATGGAGAGCATGAACATACGTTCTATATCAAGATCGCACTTTTGAGATAACGAGAGAACAATAAACCACAATTGTCACAATACAAACGAAAGATTGAAGATTTTCTTTAGACATTCGTATTGCACGAAGAGATGACAAGTAGGAAAGGAAAGAGTTGAGGAAGTAGTTGGTCATTATGGCTTAGGTGAGAGGGATGAAAGAGGTGAGAAACTTATTGAATGGGCAAGAACACACAACATGATGATAGGAAACTCCTGGTTTAAGCAACATCCAAGACGTCTGTGGACATGGAAACGCCCAGGGGACAACGCACGTAGTCAAATTGATTATATAATGATAAGCAATAGATTTAGAAACAGTCTGGTGTGTGTGAAAACTAGACCAGGGGCAGATTGCAATAGTGATCATGTACCAGTTGTGGGAAAGCTTAGAGTAAAATTAAAAACAACAAAACGAGCCTCAGTTAACATCAAGTTAAATTTAGATTTCCTCAAATCAGACAAGAAGCTGCAAGACAAATATAAAATCACAATTCAGAACCGGTAAAATGCAATAGAGAAGATACAAAGCATTGATGAACAGTGGGAAATGCTAAAAGAATCAATGCAACAAACATCAAAAGAGTTCATACCACCAGTGAGGACAAATTCAAGGAATAAATGGATGACAGATGATATTTTGCCGCTAATGGATACAAGAACAAGAAATAAAGAAAATAAAGATGAGTATAAGAGATTAAATAAAGAAATTGTAGTAAACCGTAATGAAGCAAAAGAAGCATGGCTAAAAGAGAGATGTAAAGAAATCGAATTGCAACAAAAAGGAGATGCTAAAGCTATATACAAACAAATTGAGGAATTAACAGGAAGAAAAACGCTATCAAAAACTGAATGTTTAAGATCAAAGAAAGGAGAACTGTTGATTGATCAAGAAAACATAAGGGAACGATGGACAGAATACATTAAGGATCTTTATAATGATGAACGAACGGAAGTAAATATTAAGGATAATGGAGAAGGACCAGAAATACTCAGAGAAGAAGTGGAAGACACCTTGCGCAATATGAAAGCAGGAAAAGCTCCTGGACCAGATAATATAACTAAAGAAGAGATTGAAGCCATGGGTGATTTTGGAATAGAAATAATAACACAGATATTGAATTATATCTACAACAGCGGATATATACCAGACGACATGCTCAAATCAATATTCATAGCCCTACCAAAGAAATCGGGTGCGATTGAATGCGATGATCATCGCACAATAAGCCTTATGAGTCATATGACTAAGATATTACTAAGAATCATCATGCGAAGAGTGCGAAAAAAAATCAGTCCAGAAATTAGCGATGAACAGTGTGGTTTTGTTAGAGATAAAGGAACAAGCAATGCCATTTATATCATAAGATCTTTAGTAGAAAGAGCCATAGAGATGAAAACAGATCTATACCTATGTTTCATAGATTACACCAAGGCATTTGACAAAATAAAGCACCAAGAAATAATCAACATTTTAGAAAGCATAAACATAGACAGCAAAGATCTAAGAATAATAAAAAACATGTACTGGCAACAAACAGCGGCCATAAGAACTGGAAACCAATTGGGAATGTTTCAACATATAAAACAGGGTGTTAGACAAGGTTGTGTGCTGATACCATATTTGTTTAATATTTATAGTGAGATTATTTTAAGATCCATTAGGGGCATGCCTGGAATAACAATTGGAGGTCATAATATAAATAATCTAAGGTATGCTGATGATACAGTCTTAATCGCTAAGAATGAAAATGAGTTACAAGAAATGTTGGACATTATAGTGAAGGAAAGCAAAAATAAAGGACTCAGCCTTAATAGCAAAAAGACAGAGGTAATGGTAACAACAAAGAAAAAGACATCACCTCAGTGCAAAATAAAGACAAGTGGAACAATATTAAAACAGGTAAATGAATTTAAATATTTGGGAACTCTGTTAACCTGAGACGGAAGATGTACAAAAGAGGTGAGATGTAGAATGGCTCAGGCAAAAGCAGCTTTCCAAAATATGAGGAAAATACTATGCAATCCATTGTTGACAATAGAAACAAGAAAAAGAGTTCTTAAATGTTACGTAGAGCCAGTCTTAACATACGGATGCGAATCATGGACAATAGGACAACAGACAAGAAAATCACTGGAGTCTGTAGAAATGTGGTTTTACAGAAGAATGTTGAGAATACCATGGACAGCTAAGAAGAGTAATGAAGAGGTTCTGAGAAAGGTCAAAGCAAAAAGAGAGCTAATTTCCAATGTTAGGAAGAGACAATCATCATTTTTTGGCCATGTAATGAGAAGAGAACAACTGGAATATATTGTAACAACTGGAAAAATTGAGGGAAAAAGAGATAGAGGGAAGCAAAGAGAAAAAATAACAGACAGCTTAAGAGAATGGCTTGGCAGAAGGTTAACAACAGAAATGATAAATAGCTGCTGAGATCGAATGTTGTGGAGAGACATGATCACCTACGCCACTAGGCCCGCTACTTGATGATGATGATTGCATGAAGAGTTGTGAAGATACATCTTCCAGCTCAAAAACGATTGACAGATAATCTATGAGGCATAACACTCCGCGCAAACAACTGGGTACAGGGAGCTATTTCATGTCTCCCTCACATACACTGATTGAAAGGAAGCTGACCTAGGTAGAACATGAATACGATGGCAAATTATATTTTAGAACTGAATTGTTTTAACAAGGGATAGAACCTCAATCCGCAGCATCAGAACCCATATCACCAAGTGATCACGAAGTCAATAGTTACTGGGAAATTATCAAATAAATTTAAGGCAGAAACTGAGGCCCTCAGAGATGCTGCAACACTATCTATTCAAAACAAAAATAACATGCACAATAAATTGGTGATTCTGACTGATGCACAGTCAGTACTAACAGCTCTTCTCTTAAGAAACCCCAGGAACAATGAACTAGATGACTTTAGAACAACCCTAGACCAACTATGCAATAATTTCCAGAGAGTAGTCATTCAGTGGATACCATCACACTGTAATATTCACGGAAACGAACGCGCAGACAAATTGGGTAACGAGGGAGGGAGATTACCACAAGAGAACCAATCGCTCAGTTATGATGGAGCCAAATCCATCCTCAAGGGTCAGTTCCATGAAAAATGGAAACGAGAACACCCAAAGTATAACGAGAGAGACGGATACCACCAACTATCAAAACGGGATCAAGTCATCATACTTCGCCTACGCACTGGCAACAATGAATGAGAAATCTCATGTTCACCAAATTCAAATTAGGTACAACCAGCCAATGTCACTGTACACTGGACTACACGACAACAAAACATGTTCTACAGAATTGCCCCTAGTACACAGACCTGAGAAGAGCAATGTGGTCCACACCCACCTCCCTGGAAGAGAAACTATATGGGGCAATCGAATCACTTAAACAGACAGCTGACCTCATGAGAGAGTCTGGAATCCTGCTCTGATTGAGACTTGACCGCAGACCGAGAGAGAAAGAGTCTGGAATCCTACTCTGATTGAGACTTGACCACAGACCGAGAGAGAGAGAGAGAGAGTCTGGAATCCTACTCTGATTGAGACTTGACCGCAGACCGAGAGAGAAAGAGTCTGGAATCCTACTCTGATTGAGACTTGACCGCAGACCGAGAGAGAGAGAGTCTGGAATCCTACTCTGATTGAGACTTGATCGCAGACCGAGAGAGAGAGAGAGTCTGGAATCCTACTCTGATTGAGACTTGACCGCAGACCGAGAGAGAGAGAGTCTGGAATCCTACTCTGATTGAGACTTGACCGCAGACCAAGAGAGAGAGAGAGTCTGGAATCCTACTCTGATTGAGACTTGACCGCAGACCGAGAGAGAGAGAGAGTCTGGAATCCTACTCTGATTGAGACTTGACCGCAGACCGAGAGAGAGAGTCTGGAATCCTACTCTGATTGAGACTTGACCGCAGACCGAGAGAGAGAGAGTCTGGAATTCTACTCTGATTGAGACTTGACCGCAGACCGAGAGAGAGAGTCTGTAATCCTACTCTGATTGAGACTTGACCGCAGACTGAGAGAGAGAGAGAGAGTCTGGAATCCTACTCTGATTGAGACTTGACCGCAGACCGAGAGAGAGAGAGTCTGGAATCCTACTCTGATTGAGACTTGACCGCAGACCGAAAGAGAGAGAGAGTCTGGAATCCTACTCTGATTGAGACTTGACCGCAGACCGATAGAGAGAGTCTGGAATCCTACTCTGATTGAGACTTGACCGCAGACTGAGAGAGAGAGAGAGAGTCTGGAATCCTACTCTGATTGAGACTTGACCGCAGACCGAGAGAGAGAGAGTCTGGAATCCTACTCTGATTGAGACTTGACCGCAGACCGAGAGAGAGAGAGTCTGGAATCCTACTCTGATTGAGACTTGACCGCAGACTGAGAGAGAGAGAGAGAGTCTGGAATCCTACTCTGATTGAGGCTTGACCGCAGACCGAGAGAGAGAGAGAGAGAGTCTGGAATCCTACTCTGATTGAGACTTGACCGCAGACCGAGAGAGAGAGAGAGTCTGGAATCCTACTCTGATTGAGACTTAACCGCAGACCGAGAGAGAGAGAGTCTGGAATCCTACTCTGATTGAGACTTGACCACAGACCGAGAGAGAGAGAGTCTGGAATCCTACTCTGATTGAGACTTGACCGCAGACCGAGAGAGAGAGAGAGTCTGGAATCCTACTCTGATTGAGACTTGACCGCAGACCGAGAGAGAGAGAGAGTCTGGAATCCTACTCTGATTGAGACTTGACCGCAGACTGAGAGAGAGAGAGTCTGGAATCCTACTCTGATTGAGACTTGACCGCAGACCGAGAGAGAGAGAGAGAGTCTGGAATCCTACTCTGATTGAGACTTGACCGCAGACCGAGAGAGATAGAGAATCTGGAATCCTACTCTGATTGAGACTTGATCGCAGGCCGAGAGAGAGAGAGAGAGAGCGTCTGGAATCCTACTCTGGTTGAGACTTGACCGCAGACCGAGAGAGATAGAGTCTGGAATCCTACTCTGATTGAGACTTGACCGCAGACCGAGAGAGAGAGAGTCTGGAATCCTACTCTGATTGAGACGACCGCAGACCGAGAGAGAGAGAGTCTGGAATCCTACTCTGATTGAGACTTGATCGCAGGCCGAGAGAGAGAGAGAGAGAGCGTCTGGAATCCTACTCTGGTTGAGACTTGACCGCAGACCGAGAGAGATAGAGTCTGGAATCCTACTCTGATTGAGACTTGACCGCAGACCGAGAGAGAGAGAGAGAGTCTGGAATCCTACTCTGATTGAGGCTTGACCGCAGACCGAGAGAGAGAGTCTGGAATCCTACTCTGATTGAGACTTGACCGCAGACCGAGAGAGAGAGAGAGTCTGGAATCCTACTCTGATTGAGACTTGACCGCAGACCGAGAGAGAGAGTCTGGAATCCTACTCTGATTGAGACTTGACCGCAGATTGAGAGAGAGAGAGAGTCTGGAATCCTACTCTGATTGAGACTTGACCGCAGACCGAGAGAGAGAGAGAGAGAGTCTGGAATCCTACTCTGATTGAGACTTGACCGCAGACCGAGAGAGAAAGAGTCTGGAATCCTACTCTGATTGAGACTTGACCGCAGACCGAGAGAGAGAGAGAGAGTCTGGAATCCTACTCTGATTGAGACTTAACCGCAGACCGAGAGAGAGAGAGTCTGGAATCCTACTCTGATTGAGACTTGACCGCAGACCGAGAGAGAGTCTGGAATCCTACTCTGATTGAGACTTGACCGCAGACCGAGAGAGAGAGAGTCTGGAATCCTACTCTGATTGAGACTTGACCGCAGATCGAGAGAGAGAGAGTCTGGAATCCTACTCTGATTGAGACTTGACCGCAGACCGAGAGAGAGAGAGAGAGAGTCTGGAATCCTACTCTGATTGAGGCTTGACCGCAGACCGAGAGAGAGAGTCTGGAATCCTACTCTGATTGAGACTTGACCGCAGACCGAGAGAGAGAGAGAGTCTGGAATCCTACTCTGATTGAAACTTGACCGCAGACTGAGAGAGAGAGAGAGAGAGAGTCTGGAATCCTACTCTGATTGAGACTTGACCGCAGACCGAGAGAGAGAGAGAGAGTCTGGAATCCTACTCTGATTGAGACTTGACCGCAGACCGAGAGAGAGAGAGTCTGGAATCCTACTCTGATTGAGACTTGACCGCAGACCGAGAGAGAGAGAGAGAGAGAGAGAGTCTGGAATCCTACTCTGATTGAGACTTGACCGCAGACTGAGAGAGAGAGAGAGAGAGAGAGTCTGGAATCCTACTCTGATTGAGACTTGACCGCAGACCGAGAGAGAGAGAGAGAGAGAGTCTGGAATCCTACTCTGATTGAGACTTGACCGCAGACTGAGAGAGAGAGAGAGAGAGAGAGTCTGGAATCCTACTCTGATTGAGACTTGACCGCAGACCGAGAGAGAGAGAGAGAGAGAGAGAGAGTCTGGAATCCTACTCTGATTGAGACTTGACCGCAGACCGAGAGAGAGAGAGAGAGAGAGAGAGAGTCTGGAATCCTACTCTGATTGAGACTTGACCGCAGACTGAGAGAGAGAGAGAGAGAGAGAGTCTGGAATCCTACTCTGATTGAGACTTGACCGCAGACCGAGAGAGAGAGAGAGAGAGAGTCTGGAATCCTACTCTGATTGAGACTTGACCGCAGACTGAGAGAGAGAGAGAGAGAGAGAGTCTGGAATCCTACTCTGATTGAGACTTGACCGCAGACCGAGAGAGAGAGAGAGAGAGAGAGTCTGGAATCCTACTCTGATTGAGACTTGACCGCAGACCGAGAGAGAGAGAGTCTGGAATCCTACTCTGATTGAGACTTAACCGCAGATCGAGAGAGAGAGAGAGAGAGTCTGGAATCCTACTCTGATTGAGACTTAACCGCAGATCGAGAGAGAGAGAGAGAGAGTCTGGAATCCTACTCTGATTGAGACTTGACCGCAGACCGAGAGAGAGAGAGATTCTGGAATCCTACTCTGATTGAGACTTGACCGCAGACCGAGAGAGAGAGAGTCTGGAATCCTACTCTGATTGAGACTTGACCGCAGACCGAGAGAGAGAGAGTCTGGAATCCTACTCTGATTGAGACGACCGCAGACCGAGAGAGAGAGAGTCTGGAATCCTACTCTGATTGAAACTTGACCGCAGACTGAGAGAGAGAGAGAGAGAGAGAGAGAGTCTGGAATCCTACTCTGATTGAGACTTGACCGCAGACCGAGAGAGAGAGAGTCTGGAATCCTACTCTGATTGAGACTTGACCGCAGACTGAGAGAGAGAGAGAGTCTGGAATCCTACTCTGATTGAGACTTGACCGCAGACCGAGAGAGAGAGAGTCTGGAATCCTACTCTGATTGAAACTTGACCGCAGACTGAGAGAGAGAGAGAGAGAGAGAGAGTCTGGAATCCTACTCTGATTGAGACTTGACCGCAGACCGAGAGAGAGAGAGAGTCTGGAATCCTACTCTGATTGAGACTTGACCGCAGACCGAGAGAGAGAGAGTCTGGAATCCTACTCTGATTGAGACTTGACCGCAGACCGAGAGAGAGAGAGTCTGGAATCCTACTCTGATTGAGACTTGACCGCAGACCGAGAGAGATAGAGTCTGGAATCCTACTCTGATTGAGACGACCGCAGACCGAGAGAGAGAGAGAGTCTGGAATCCTACTCTGATTGAGACTTGACCGCAGACCGAGAGAGATAGAGTCTGGAATCCTACTCTGATTGAGACTTAACCGCAGACCGAGAGAGAGAGAGAGTCTGGAATCCTACTCTGATTGAGACTTGACCGCAGACCGAGAGAGAGAGAGTCTGGAATCCTACTCTGATTGAGACTTGACCGCAGACCGAGAGAGAGAGAGAGAGAGAGAGTCTGGAATCCTACTCTGATTGAGACTTGACCGCAGACCGAGAGAGAGAGAGAGTCTGGAATCCTACTCTGATTAAGACTTGACCGCAGACCGAGAGAGAGAGAGTCTGGAATCCTACTCTGATTGAGACTTGACCGCGGACCGAGAGAGATAGAGTCTGGAATCCTACTCTGATTGAGACTTGACCGCAGACCGAGAGAGAGAGAGAGAGAGTCTGGAATCCTACTCTGATTGAGGCTTGACCGCAGACCGAGAGAGAGAGAGTCTGGAATCCTACTCTGATTGAGACTTGACCGCAGACCGAGAGAGAGAGAAAGTCTGGAATCCTACTCTGATTGAGACTTGACCGCAGACCGAGAGAGAGAGAGTCTGGAATCCTACTCTGATTGAGGCTTGACCGCAGACCGAGAGAGAGAGAGTCTGGAATCCTACTCTGATTGAGACTTGACCGCAGACCGAGAGAGAGAGAGTCTGGAATCCTACTCTGATTGAGACTTGACCGCAGACCGAGAGAGAGAGAGTCTGGAATCCTACTCTGATTGAGACTTGACCGCAGACCGAGAGAGAGAGAGAGTCTGGAATCCTACTCTGATTGAGACTTGACCGCAGACCGAGAGAGAGAGAGAGATAGAGAGTCTGGAATCCTACTCTGATTGAGGCTTGACCGCAGACCGAGAGAGAGAGAGTCTGGAATCCTACTCTGATTGAGACTTGACCGCAGACCGAGAGAGAGAGAGAGTCTGGAATCCTACTCTGATTGAGACTTGACCGCAGACCGAGAGAGAGAGAGTCTGGAATCCTACTCTGATTGAGACTTGACCGCAGACCGAGAGAGAGAGAGTCTGGAATCCTACTCTGATTGAGACTTGACCGCAGACCGAGAGAGAGAGAGAGTCTGGAATCCTACTCTGATTGAGACTTGACCGCAGACCGAGAGAGAGAGAGTCTGGAATCCTACTCTGATTGAGACTTGACCGCAGACCGAGAGAGAGAGAGAGTCTGGAATCCTACTCTGATTGAGACTTGACCGCAGACCGAGAGAGAGAGAGAGTCTGGAATCCTACTCTGATTGAGACTTGACCGCAGACCGAGAGAGAGAGAGAGAGAGAGTCTGGAATCCTACTCTGATTGAGGTTTGACCGCAGACCGAGAGAGAGAGAGTCTGGAATCCTACTCTGATTGAGACTTGACCACAGACCGAGAGAGAGAGAGAGAGAGTCTGGAATCCTACTCTGATTGAGACTTGACCGCAGACCGAGAGAGAGAGAGTCTGGAATCCTACTCTGATTGAGACTTGACCGCAGACTGAGAGAGAGTGAGAGAGAGAGAGTCTGGAATCCTACTCTGATTGAGACTTGACCACAGACCGAGAGAGAGAGAGAGAGAGAGTCTGGAATCCTACTCTGATTGAGACTTGACCGCAGACCGAGAGAGAGAGAGTCTGGAATCCTACTCTGATTGAGACTTGACCGCAGACTGAGAGAGAGAGAGAGTCTGGAATCCTACTCTGATTGAGACTTGACCGCAGACTGAGAGAACCCTTATTTGTCATCGTTTTACTTGAGAAAGATATACAATAATTGCAGGAGAGCAAGCAAGGCTTTTCCATCGATGACAAACGATGCATGGCTGCCAGTGCGACGGTTAAGAGCTTTTTGAATATCACACGGTGTAGTCGGAACACTGCAAATCTTACAGGTTCTAGGACACACGTCATACATAATTGTTTTCAAACCCGCATCAGTGCAAGATGCAGACATGACCTGACAGCCAACACTATAGTCGATGCAGAGATCTTCGCCCACACCACAAAAGTCGCATGTCTTAGTGCATTGCACGAACATCATGTTTATTTGTGTCAAACACAGACCCTTAGATTTCATCTCTTCACAGTTTGCTCGAGCATCTAAGCATTGGGTGGAGTTTGTACCTCCTAGGCTGCTTTGTGCTGTGATATTGGGCCCAGGAACCTCTTGCTTAATGGACGAGCACGGTACGAGTGGGTCTTCCTCATTTCCACTATCACAAAAGCACTCGCATTTTGGCTTCCCTTTATATTCCTTGAAGAATACAAAACCGTTAAAGGGACACGTTTTCTCTGGACAATCTCCCCTTATTTTGCTACAATCGTACATTAGGTTCACAATTTTGATATCTTTAAACGATAATCCATTCCTGTTACCAATTATATCCTGATATGCCGGGTCTAAAGTTTTTATAATACCAAAACCCAAATCGCTATAATGCATGATACTCGAATAATCATAAGGAATATCAAAATCTCTGACTGCTGTAGTAATTATTCGGAAATCATGATGCATTCTGCGTGGCAATCCTGACAAATCAACCTTAATGTACTTATCTCGATCAGGTCGATTATGTTCGTGATGGAGACCGATTACGTGTCCAATCTCATGTATAACCGTTCCCTTCAATGTACAATCTGGGTGCAGAATCGTTGTCTGAATTGGTTCTACATGTCCAACATAAGATGCACAGAAATCTCCAGCTACAAGCTCTAGGCCTGTGTTATTGATCAATCCTTGAGTAAAATGTATACATGTATACTTCATCCAGTGCTCTAAACCCTCCTTGATTGTATTATATTGAGGATATAACTCCATGTCTAGTTTAATTCCAATATTTCCATCTTTCCATTGACGGTTGACATCTCCAATACCAATACTCTTTTCACGCCTGCTATAACCCGGCCCGTTTTGTTGTTTGTATTTATCAACACTTTGAAGGATATCAATTTCACTTCGGACAACGATGTTGTAATCAGGGCTGACAATGAAGGAACCCACGCTGTTCAAGTTCTCAGAGCCTCTGCTAAGATCCTTGTCCATTGAGGCATACACAGCAAAGATCTGAAAATGAAAATAATTCAGGGTCATTTTTTAATCTTCCAGATACTTCTGTTATATGACAACAAAGCAATGTCAGACCTAACCCATTGGAAATCTCGCTCTTTAGTTACTTTAAAAAAAAATATTATTCTCTTCTTTTATTCACTAAAAGACTTTGTTCGTTATTATTAATAAAATATAAATTCATTATAGAAATGGGTAGTAAATTAGGGAAGACAGAAAACGTAACTAAAAACACAACGAATGTGGCTTAGCAGAAAAATAGTGAGACAGTAAAAAACATGCTTAAAGAAAAGCATTTGATATTTATCAGAGATAGAAACACTATCAGCATAAAGTGACATACAACTTAGAAAAGTGAATTGTATTCTCTCTATCTATCTATTGTCCTTTCGAGCCGAAGACGGGTCATAGGGCAGGACCACAATCTCAAAAACAGAAACCTTGCGTGCCAAAATGACATATATTGCAAAATTCACTGCTTCAAAAAGCTGTGTCTCTGTTTACATAATACTACTTTTTTACACTGACAGCTTGTCAAGCAATCGATCCATCCCCTTAGTCGCCTCTTAGGACATGCATGGAAGTCACAGTGTCACTATTCTTGAATTGTATTGACTGCTTTAAATTAAAATCTGCCAATGCTTTGAAGGTCATTCTAAACTATGGAAGTGAATCATTGACATTAGACAAACAAATTTCTAGACGAAAGAGGCCACTTAGATTTGATTTCTCCGTAGAATAGTCAGCTTTCACTGGACAGTTACAAAGGCCAAGAGGGAAATTCACAACGACAAAAGCAACGACAATACAAAATTAGAAAGAAAAAAAAACATTTTACAAGGAATTGTTAGTGTCATATTGCAGTAAATAACAAGACAGGTTTATACGAATTGTCTGTGTCATATTGCAGTAAATAACAAGACAGGTTTATACGAATTGTCTGTGTCATATTGCAGTAAATAACAAGACAGGTTTATACGAATTGTTTGTGTCATACTGCAGTAAATAACAAGACAGGTTTATACCAATTGTTAGTGTCATATTGCAGTAAGTAACAAGACAAGTATATACGAATTGTTAGTGGTATATCACAGTAAATAATGATATAACTATATAAGATTCGTTAGAGGCATAGCGCAGTAAATAATGAGATAATTATATAAAACTTGTTAGAGGCATATTGCAGGTAATTAAGAATATTTAGCGGCATATTAAAATAGACAAGCAGCAGATATAAACTAAAAATGTAAAATAAACTGTCATACTACAGATGAAAACTAGGCTTTACATAAGTAGTATACAATGTTGTATTTGACCCGAATTTAGGTGCTAAATTAACAAAGATATATAGTAGGTGCGCGGCGCACCTAATGTACCGTAGGTGCAGGGGGAGTTAACCGTGACCTCTAGGCCCGGTGACCCCGGAAGTGCCCTGTTTATGTCTGGTGTGTGCTGACTTTGGAGTGCTTGGTGTACTTGAGCGATAGTGATAGGTTAGTAGATTATACAACATCAATGAAAAACATTAAATTTAAAACAGAAGACGAAGATATATTTTTTATTCTTTTATTATCTCAATAGGTGTATAACATACATTGATATTATATAACAGTACAAAAATATTTAGTACACAAAGTCAATATATAGTACAAGGATAACATTTATTTATAGATAGGTAGTTGGGTGTCTGCTTAGCGTTGTGGCATAAATGAATCATAAGGGGTGAAACTGTTAGAGATTGCTGGTTAGGCTAAGCTGGTAGTGTAAAGAGTTAAATATCTAGAGGCGTAGTCGAGACGTTATCATCAGCTACCTTTCTTTTTATATAGTAATAGGAAAGAGCATTTCTTGTTTGACTGTAGGAAAATATGGAATTATTTAAGACTTTGAAACCTACATTTTTCCCACCCTTAGCCTTTTGCGTAGCGAGAACCTCTAAAAACATATCTTTATCTAATTTGTTGTGTTGCTTGCTTAGCCCTTTACAACTGATTTTATCGTAATCCCCACTACAATGGTACGTCTTACTACATAAGCTAACAAGAGCTGTCCCTTCGTACTCTAGTTTAAAAAGCCCAGGCGTTCGTTTGGTGTACGCTTTAATACCCTTACAGTTTATACATTCTGTTTTGCTAGTATGTTCATCGCAGCAATGGGTGTATGGAGGTCGCCTAGTGTGTAATAAGGGCTGTATAGGGGTCGGCTAGTATGTCGTGATGGGTGTACGGAGGTCGTCTAGTGTATCATATTGGGTGTATAGAGGGCGTTTAGTGTGTCATGATGGTTGTATAGGGGTCGTCTAGTGTGTCATGATGGTTGTATAGGGGTCGTCTTGTGTGTCATGATGGTTGTATAGGGGTCGTCTAGTGTGCCGTGATGGGTGTACGGAGGTCGTCTAGTGAGGCATATTGGGTGTATAGAGGGCGTTTAGTGTGTCATGATGGTTGTATAGGGATCGTCTAGTGTGTCATGATGGTTGTATAGGGGTCGTCTAGTGTGCCGTGATGGGTCAATGGAGGTCGGCTAGTATGTCGTGATGGGTGTACGGAGGTCGTCTAGTGTGTCATATTGGGTGTATAGAGGGCGTTTAGTGTGTCATGTTGGTTGTATAGGGGTCGTCTAGTGTGTCATGATGGTTGTATAGGGGTCGTCTAGTGTGCCATGATGGGTACATGGAGGTCGGCTAGTATGTCGTGATGGGTGTACGGAGGTCGTCTAGTGGGGTATGATGGTTGTATGGAGGTCGTCTAGTGTGTCATATTGGGTGTATAGAGGGCGTTTAGTGTGTCATGATGGTTGTATAGGGGTCGTTTAGTGTATCGTGAGGGGTGTATGGAGGTCGTCTACTGTGTCGTGAGGGGTGTATGGAGGTCATCTGGTGTGGTATGTAGGGTGTATGGAGGTCATCTAGTGTGATATAAGGCTGTATGCCGGGCGTCTAGTGTGACATGAGGGCTGTATACCGGGCGCCTAGTGTGGTATGTGTGGTGTATGGCGGTTGTCTGGTATATCATACTTTAATCAACCAATAAGAAAAATGAAGGAACATTACATTCAACATTACTTATCTTTACTACTTTACATCAATACAGTTGAATAACGTGTTATCGTTAAGTCTTACCATACTTTAAGAGAAAACATTCAAACTTACAGCGTAAAATATAGTCTCAATCATCTACACCGAATATAACCTGTTATCGATAAGCCTTAACATACTTTAAGAGAAAACAAGCCAACTTACGGTGCAAAACTCCGCTAGTGTGAACAGTAACTTTCCTTGAATCAATCAAACTTATAACGCCGTCTAGTTTAAATATAACCTGGTAAGAAATGAATAAATTAGCCAATCAGCGAGTGACTATGCCATCATCGCTTGATATCGGGATTAACCAATCAGAGAAGAGTATTAACATAGGAGGCGGGGCGAAGAAATGGCTGACAGGTGGATTAACCAATCAGAAAAGCGCGTTAGCCCAAGCGTAGGTAGTGGCTGTCGGGTCAGCAGTGGGGGAAAATGCGGGGTGGTGGGTTACTTGAACTCGTTTTGACCCCTGAGGCAATTCCAGAAGAGTTCTATGACCTCATTTTGACCGCTGAAGGCTTTAATACCAAGGTTTCCCACTTCAACGAACGACATACATCATTAAAGGTGATTACTTCAGCTCTTAGACTTTGGAGTTCCATATCTTTATCACTTCAACGAATGACAGACAACAGTAAAGATGATCATTTCAGGTAAGAAAACTTAGTTCCAAACCCTAAAATTTTGGTTCATACTCACAAAGTTGAACACAAACTCTACAAATTTAGGCCCAAAGTTGTAATTGTTAGACACGACAGTCGTAAATGTTATATGCAAAGTCCAAAAGTTTGTCAAAAAGATAACCTAAACTCAAAATAGTTAGACACAAAGCCCAACAATTTATATGCAAAGTCTAAAAAAGTTACTCTAAAAGACAACTAATGTAATACTTAACCCCAAAATTTCGTCACATAACCAAACAGTTGAACACGAACTCTACAAATTTAGTCCCAAAGTCGTAATTGTTAGACACGAAAGTCGTAAATGTTATATTCAAATCCAAAAGTTTGTTAAAAAGACAACCCAAACTCAAAATAGTTAGATGCAAAGCTCAAAAATGTATATGCAAAATCCAAAAAGTTACTCCAAAAGACAACTAATGTAACACTTAACCCCAAAATTTCGGCTCATATGCACAAAGTTGAACACGAACTCTACAAATTTAGTCCCAAAGTCGTAATTGTTAGACACGAAAGTCGTAAATGTTATATTCAAATCCAAAAGTTTGTTAAAAAGACAACCCAAACTCAAAATAGTTAGACACAAAACCCAACAATTTATAGGCAAAGTCCAAAAAGTTACTCCAAAAGACAACTAATGTAACACTTAACCCCAAAATTTCGTCTCATAACCAAACAGTTGAACTCAAAACCATAAAAATTTAGTCCCAAAGTGATACTAGTTCGACACAAAAGTCGTAAATATTATATACAAAGTCTAAAAGTTTGTCAAAAAGACAACCCAAACTCAGAATAGTTAGACACAAAACCCAACAATTTATAGGCAAAGTCCAAAAAGTTACTCCAAAAGACAACTAATGTAACACTTAACCCCAAAATTTCGTCTCATAACCAAACAGTTGAACTCAAAACCCTAAAAATTTAGTCCCAAAGTGATACTAGTTCGACACAAAAGTCGTAAATGTTATATACAAAGGCCAAAACTTTGTCAAAAAGAAAACCCAAACTCAGAATAGTTAGACACGAAAGTCATAAATGTTATATGCAAAGTCCAAAATTTTGTCAAAAAGACAACCCAAACTCAGAATATTTAGACACAAAAGACCAAATAGTTACATTCAAAGTCCAAAAGTTTGTCAAAAAGACAACCCAAACTCAAAAGTTTGTCAAAAAGACAACCCAAACTCAAAATAGTTAGACATGAAAGGTCAAAAAGGTATACTCAAAGTCCAAAATGTTACTTCAAAAGACAACTAATATAACAACAAGCCCCAAAACTTCGTCTCATAACCAAAAATTTGAACTCAAAACCCTAAAAAGTGTCCACTTATCAACCAAAGTCTTTAATACAGCTGAGAAAACCCTAATAAATAATTACAATTTACTAAAAATGTTGCCCTTGATGATAGTTGCGACTGTGTCTAAATCATTATTGAAAATATTCATAGAACTCTAGTAAAAACCAAGCACACTAAAACACCACATTGAAAGAATGAACTTAAAGTTCACGCCCCTGTCACAACTCTGCTAAGAAAAGTACTGCGAAGCATGAAAGTTATGTCCCCTGCTATAACTCTACTAAACGAAAGTATTACCAAACACGTAGGTTACACTCCTACCATAACCCACTAAGAAAAACAAGATTTTGCTTAAAATACCACATTTATGATTGTTACGCCCCTTGTCCCTTTATGAGGGGTACGCCCATGAAACTGTTAGAAATAGTAAATTTACACTCTAGGGCTACTCCAAACTTTACATTAAGCATCCCCGTATCAAGAATTTACTTAAAAGTCACTTTTATGGTTGTTACGCCCCTTGACCCTTTATGAGGGGACGCCCATGAAACTGTTACAAATAGTAAATTTACACTCTAAACTTACCCCGAATGTTATTTTAGACATCCCCTTAGCAAAAATTTGCTTAAAAGTCACTTTTATGATTGTTACCCCCTTGACTCTTTTTTAGGGCTACGCCCATGAAACTGTTAAAAATTAGTAAATTTACACTCTAAACTTACCCCGAATGTTATTTTAGACATCCCCATAGCAAAAATTTGCTTAAAAGTCACTTTTATGATTGTTACCCCCTTGACTCTTTTTTAGGGCTACGCCCATGAAACTGTTAAAAATAGTCAATTTAACACCTAGACATACCACAAACTTTACATTAGACATCCCCATAGCAAAAATTTACTTAAAAGTCACTTTTATGGTTGTTACGCCCCTTGACCCTTTATGAGGGGACGCCCATGAAACTGTTAAAAATAGTCAATTTAACACCTAGACATACCACAAACTTTATTTTAGTCATCCCCATAGCAAAAATTTGCTTAAAAGTCACTTTTATGATTGTTACCCCCTTGACTCTTTTTTAGGGCTACGCCCATGAAACTGTTACAAATAGTAAATTTACACTCTAAACATACCCCAAACTTTATATTAAGCATCCCCGTATCAAGAAGTTACATAAAAACAACTTTTGAAATTACTACCCCTGTACCCATTTTTGGCGGTTACGCCCACGAAACTGTTAAAAAATAGTCAATTTAACATCTAGACATACCCCAAACTTTATATTAAGCATCCCCGTATCAAGAATTTACATAAAAACACCTTTTGAAATTACTACCCCTGTACCCATTTTTGGCGGTTACGCCCATGAAACTGTTAAAAATAGTCAATTTAACATCTAGACATACCCCAAACTTTATATTAAGCATCCCCATATCAAGAATTTACATAAAAATCACTTTTGAAATTACTACCCCTGTACCCATTTTTGGCGGTTACGCCCACAAAACTGTTAAAAAATAGTCAATTTAACATCTAGACATACCCCAAACTTTATATTAAGCATCCCCGTATCAAGAATTTACATAAAAACACCTTTTGAAATTACTACCCCTGTACCCATTTTTGGCGGTTACGCCCATGAAACTGTTAAAAATAGTCAATTTAACATCTAGACATACCCCAAACTTTATATTAAGCATCCCCATATCAAGAATTTACATAAAAATCACTTTTGAAATTACTACCCCTGTACCCATTTTTGGCGGTTACGCCCATGAAATCGATAAAAAATTGAAATTTAACCTATTGGTATACCTCAAACATAATATTTGACACGCCCATGTATCAAATTTACCTGAAAAATCAATCAAAAATTAGTAGTATAGATTGGCACTTAGGATGGATAGACTATAAGGAAAAAAATGTAGACTCTCATATAAGGAAAAACGGCACCAAAAAATGTGCCTCTATGTACGGGTAGACTATTTATATAAGGATTTAGGTGCCTTCAAAGGCACTTTTATCCGTCCTAATTGACATACTATACTACTAATTTTTGATTGATTTTTCAGGTAAATTTGATACATGGGCGTGTCAAATATTATGTTTGAGGTATACCAATAGGTTAAATTTCAATTTTTTATCGATTTCATGGGCGTAACCGCCAAAAATGGGTACAGGGGTAGTAATTTCAAAAGTGATTTTTATGTAAATTCTTGATATGGGGATGCTTAATATAAAGTTTGGGGTATGTCTAGATGTTAAATTGACTATTTTTAACAGTTTCATGAGCGTAACCGCCAAAAATGGGTACAGGGGTAGTAATTTCAAAAGGTGTTTTTATGTAAATTCTTGATACGGGGATGCTTAATATAAAGTTTGGGGTATGTCTAGATGTTAAATTGACTATTTTTTAACAGTTTTGTGGGCGTAACCGCCAAAAATGGGTACAGGGGTAGTAATTTCAAAAGTGATTTTTATGTAAATTCTTGATATGGGGATGCTTAATATAAAGTTTGGGGTATGTCTAGATGTTAAATTGACTATTTTTAACAGTTTCATGGGCGTAACCGCCAAAAATGGGTACAGGGGTAGTAATTTCAAAAGGTGTTTTTATGTAAATTCTTGATACGGGGATGCTTAATATAAAGTTTGGGGTATGTCTAGATGTTAAATTGACTATTTTTTAACAGTTTCGTGGGCGTAACCGCCAAAAATGGGTACAGGGGTAGTAATTTCAAAAGTTGTTTTTATGTAACTTCTTGATACGGGGATGCTTAATATAAAGTTTGGGGTATGTTTAGAGTGTAAATTTACTATTTGTAACAGTTTCATGGGCGTAGCCCTAAAAAAGAGTCAAGGGGGTAACAATCATAAAAGTGACTTTTAAGCAAATTTTTGCTATGGGGATGACTAAAATAAAGTTTGTGGTATGTCTAGGTGTTAAATTGACTATTTTTAACAGTTTCATGGGCGTCCCCTCATAAAGGGTCAAGGGGCGTAACAACCATAAAAGTGACTTTTAAGTAAATTTTTGCTATGGGGATGTCTAATGTAAAGTTTGTGGTATGTCTAGGTGTTAAATTGACTATTTTTAACAGTTTCATGGGCGTAGCCCTAAAAAAGAGTCAAGGGGGTAACAATCATAAAAGTGACTTTTAAGCAAATTTTTGCTATGGGGATGTCTAAAATAACATTCGGGGTAAGTTTAGAGTGTAAATTTACTAATTTTTAACAGTTTCATGGGCGTAGCCCTAAAAAAGAGTCAAGGGGGTAACAATCATAAAAGTGACTTTTAAGCAAATTTTTGCTATGGGGATGTCTAAAATAACATTCGGGGTAAGTTTAGAGTGTAAATTTACTATTTGTAACAGTTTCATGGGCGTCCCCTCATAAAGGGTCAAGGGGCGTAACAACCATAAAAGTGACTTTTAAGTAAATTCTTGATACGGGGATGCTTAATGTAAAGTTTGGAGTAGCCCTAGAGTGTAAATTTACTATTTCTAACAGTTTCATGGGCGTACCCCTCATAAAGGGACAAGGGGCGTAACAATCATAAATGTGGTATTTTAAGCAAAATCTTGTTTTTCTTAGTGGGTTATGGTAGGAGTGTAACCTACGTGTTTGGTAATACTTTCGTTTAGTAGAGTTATAGCAGGGGACATAACTTTCATGCTTCGCAGTACTTTTCTTAGCAGAGTTGTGACAGGGGCGTGAACTTTAAGTTCATTCTTTCAATGTGGTGTTTTAGTGTGCTTGGTTTTTACTAGAGTTCTATGAATATTTTCAATAATGATTTAGACACAGTCGCAACTATCATCAAGGGCAACATTTTTAGTAAATTGTAATTATTTATTAGGGTTTTCTCAGCTGTATTAAAGACTTTGGTTGATAAGTGGACACTTTTTAGGGTTTTGAGTTCAAATTTTTGGTTATGAGACGAAGTTTTGGGGCTTGTTGTTATATTAGTTGTCTTTTGAAGTAACATTTTGGACTTTGAGTATACCTTTTTGACCTTTCATGTCTAACTATTTTGAGTTTGGGTTGTCTTTTTGACAAACTTTTGAGTTTGGGTTGTCTTTTTGACAAACTTTTGGACTTTGAATGTAACTATTTGGTCTTTTGTGTCTAAATATTCTGAGTTTGGGTTGTCTTTTTGACAAAATTTTGGACTTTGCATATAACATTTATGACTTTCGTGTCTAACTATTCTGAGTTTGGGTTTTCTTTTTGACAAAGTTTTGGCCTTTGTATATAACATTTACGACTTTTGTGTCGAACTAGTATCACTTTGGGACTAAATTTTTAGGGTTTTGAGTTCAACTGTTTGGTTATGAGACGAAATTTTGGGGTTAAGTGTTACATTAGTTGTCTTTTGGAGTAACTTTTTGGACTTTGCCTATAAATTGTTGGGTTTTGTGTCTAACTATTCTGAGTTTGGGTTGTCTTTTTGACAAACTTTTAGACTTTGTATATAATATTTACGACTTTTGTGTCGAACTAGTATCACTTTGGGACTAAATTTTTATGGTTTTGAGTTCAACTGTTTGGTTATGAGACGAAATTTTGGGGTTAAGTGTTACATTAGTTGTCTTTTGGAGTAACTTTTTGGACTTTGCCTATAATTTGTTGGGTTTTGTGTCTAACTATTTTGAGTTTGGGTTGTCTTTTTAACAAACTTTTGGATTTGAATATAACATTTACGACTTTCGTGTCTAACAATTACGACTTTGGGACTAAATTTGTAGAGTTCGTGTTCAACTTTGTGCATATGAGCCGAAATTTTGGGGTTAAGTGTTACATTAGTTGTCTTTTGGAGTAACTTTTTGGATTTTGCATATACATTTTTGAGCTTTGCATCTAACTATTTTGAGTTTGGGTTGTCTTTTTAACAAACTTTTGGATTTGAATATAACATTTACGACTTTCGTGTCTAACAATTACGACTTTGGGACTAAATTTGTAGAGTTCGTGTTCAACTGTTTGGTTATGTGACGAAATTTTGGGGTTAAGTATTACATTAGTTGTCTTTTAGAGTAACTTTTTTAGACTTTGCATATAAATTGTTGGGCTTTGTGTCTAACTATTTTGAGTTTAGGTTATCTTTTTGACAAACTTTTGGACTTTGCATATAACATTTACGACTGTCGTGTCTAACAATTACAACTTTGGGCCTAAATTTGTAGAGTTTGTGTTCAACTTTGTGAGTATGAACCAAAATTTTAGGGTTTGGAACTAAGTTTTCTTACCTGAAATGATCATCTTTACTGTTGTCTGTCATTCGTTGAAGTGATAAAGATATGGAACTCCAAAGTCTAAGAGCTGAAGTAATCACCTTTAATGATGTATGTCGTTCGTTGAAGTGGGAAACCTTGGTATTAAAGCCTTCAGCGGTCAAAATGAGGTCATAGAACTCTTCTGGAATTGCCTCAGGGGTCAAAACGAGTTCAAGTAACCCACCACCCCGCATTTTTCCCCCACTGCTGACCCGACAGCCACTACCTACGCTTGGGCTAACGCGCTTTTCTGATTGGTTAATCCACCTGTCAGCCATTTCTTCGCCCCGCCTCCTATGTTAATACTCTTCTCTGATTGGTTAATCCCGATATCAAGCGATGATGGCATAGTCACTCGCTGATTGGCTAATTTATTCATTTCTTACCAGGTTATATTTAAACTAGACGGCGTTATAAGTTTGATTGATTCAAGGAAAGTTACTGTTCACACTAGCGGAGTTTTGCACCGTAAGTTGGCTTGTTTTCTCTTAAAGTATGTTAAGGCTTATCGATAACAGGTTATATTCGGTGTAGATGATTGAGACTATATTTTACGCTGTAAGTTTGAATGTTTTCTCTTAAAGTATGGTAAGACTTAACGATAACACGTTATTCAACTGTATTGATGTAAAGTAGTAAAGATAAGTAATGTTGAATGTAATGTTCCTTCATTTTTCTTATTGGTTGATTAAAGTATGATATACCAGACAACCGCCATACACCACACATACCACACTAGGCGCCCGGTATACAGCCCTCATGTCACACTAGACGCCCGGCATACAGCCTTATATCACACTAGATGACCTCCATACACCCTACATACCACACCAGATGACCTCCATACACCCCTCACGACACAGTAGACGACCTCCATACACCCCTCACGATACACTAAACGACCCCTATACAACCATCATGACACACTAAACGCCCTCTATACACCCAATATGACACACTAGACGACCTCCATACAACCATCATACCCCACTAGACGACCTCCGTACACCCATCACGACATACTAGCCGACCTCCATGTACCCATCATGGCACACTAGACGACCCCTATACAACCATCATGACACACTAGACGACCCCTATACAACCAACATGACACACTAAACGCCCTCTATACACCCAATATGACACACTAGACGACCTCCGTACACCCATCACGACATACTAGCCGACCTCCATTGACCCATCACGGCACACTAGACGACCCCTATACAACCATCATGACACACTAGACGATCCCTATACAACCATCATGACACACTAAACGCCCTCTATACACCCAATATGCCTCACTAGACGACCTCCGTACACCCATCACGGCACACTAGACGACCCCTATACAACCATCATGACACACAAGACGACCCCTATACAACCATCATGACACACTAGACGACCCCTATACAACCATCATGACACACTAAACGCCCTCTATACACCCAATATGATACACTAGACGACCTCCGTACACCCATCACGACATACTAGCCGACCCCTATACAGCCCTTATTACACACTAGGCGACCTCCATACACCCATTGCTGCGATGAACATACTAGCAAAACAGAATGTATAAACTGTAAGGGTATTAAAGCGTACACCAAACGAACGCCTGGGCTTTTTAAACTAGAGTACGAAGGGACAGCTCTTGTTAGCTTATGTAGTAAGACGTACCATTGTAGTGGGGATTACGATAAAATCAGTTGTAAAGGGCTAAGCAAGCAACACAACAAATTAGATAAAGATATGTTTTTAGAGGTTCTCGCTACGCAAAAGGCTAAGGGTGGGAAAAATGTAGGTTTCAAAGTCTTAAATAATTCCATATTTTCCTACAGTCAAACAAGAAATGCTCTTTCCTATTACTATATAAAAAGAAAGGTAGCTGATGATAACGTCTCGACTACGCCTCTAGATATTTAACTCTTTACACTACCAGCTTAGCCTAACCAGCAATCTCTAACAGTTTCACCCCTTATGATTCATTTATGCCACAACGCTAAGCAGACACCCAACTACCTATCTATAAATAAATGTTATCCTTGTACTATATATTGACTTTGTGTACTAAATATTTTTGTACTGTTATATAATATCAATGTATGTTATACACCTATTGAGATAATAAAAGAATAAAAAATATATCTTCGTCTTCTGTTTTAAATTTAATGTTTTTCATTGATGTTGTATAATCTACTAACCTATCACTATCGCTCAAGTACACCAAGCACTCCAAAGTCAGCACACACCAGACATAAACAGGGCACTTCCGGGGTCACCGGGACTAGAGGTCACGGTTAACTCCCCCTGCACCTACGGTACATTAGGTGCGCCGCGCACCTACTATATATCTTTGTTAATTTAGCACCTAAATTCGGGTCAAATACAACATTGTATACTACTTACATATGAGACAAAGCGCACACTCTAAAGCAATCTTCATCTTATCAATATGTTATTAATGAATGTAACCTTGAAATACAATTCTATCACAGTCAATATTATAAACACAGCCAACATACAATATAAACACAGCCAACATACAATATAAACACAGCCGACATACAATATAAACACAGCCAACATACAATATGTTAAGCGTACGAATAATGGGAGTCTGCTTGGGAGACTCGTGCAAAGCTGACAAATTAATAAAGTAATTAGGAATTACCCCCACCTACGCATTGGGATCTATCATGTATAGATAGTCTTATGGTAAATGTGGTGTTGTATGGTAAATGTGGTGTTGTATATACATGTGGTGTTGTATGGTAAATGTGGTGTAAGAATGAAGAATGTCGAATAGTAAATGTAATGTTGTATGGTAAATGTGGTGTTGTATGGTAAATGTAGTGTTGTATGGTAAATGTGGTGTTGTATGGTAAATGTACTGTTGTATGGTAAATGTAGTGTTGTATGGTAAATGTGGTGTTGTATGGTAAATGTGGTGTTGTATGGTAAATGTGGTGTTGTATGGTAAATGTGGTGTAAGAATGAAGAATGTCGGATGGTAAATGTACTGTTGTATGGTAAATGTAGTGTTGTATGGTAAATGTGGTGTTGTATGGTAAATGTGGTGTTGTATGGTAAATGTGGTGTTGTATGGTAAATGTGGTGTTGTATGGTAAATGTGGTGTAAGAATGAAGAATGTCGGATGGTAAATGTACTGTTGTATGGTAAATGTAGTGTTGTATGGTAAATGTGGTGTTGTATGGTAAATGTGGTGTTGTATGGTAAATGTGGTGTAAGAATGAAGAATGTCGGATGGTAAATGTACTGTTGTATGGTAAATGTAGTGTTGTATGGTAAATGTGGTGTTGTATGGTAAATGTGGTGTTGTATGGTAAATGTGGTGTAAGAATGAAGAATGTCGGATGGTAAATGTACTGTTGTATGGTAAATGTAGTGTTGTATGGTAAATGTGGTGTTGTATGGTAAATGTGGTGTTATATGGTAAATGTGGTGTAAGAATGAAGAATGTGGGATGGTAAATGTACTGTTGTATGGTAAATGTAGTGTTGAATGGTAAATGTGGTGTTGTATGGTAAATGTGGTGTTGTATGGTAAATGTGGTGTAAGAATGAAGAATGTCGGATAGTAAATGTACTGTTGTATGGTAAATGTGGTGTTGTATGGTAAATGTGGTGTTGTATGGTAAATGTAGTGTTGTATGGTAAATGTGGTGTTGTATGGTAAATGTGGTGTAAGAATGAAGAATGTCGGATGGTAAATGTACTGTTGTATGGTAAATGTAGTGTTGTATGGTAAATGTGGTGTAAGAATGAAGAAATTCGGATGGTAAATGTACTATTGTATGGTAAATGTTGTGTAAGAATGAAGAAAGTCGGATGATAAATGTACTGTTGTATGGTAAATGTGGTGTAAGAATGAAGAATGTCGGATGGTAAATGTACTGTTGTATGGTAAATGTAGTGTTGTATGGTAAATGTGGTGTAAGAATGAAGAAATTCGGATGGTAAATGTACTGTTGTATGGTAAATGTGGTGTAAGAATGAAGAAAGTCGGATGGTAAATGTACTGTTGTATGGTAAATGTGGTGTAAGAATGAAGAAAGTCGGATGGTAAATGTACTGTTGTATGGTAAATGTGGTCGTAAGGTAAAGTAGAGAAAGAATGAAGTAAGAGTAAAGAGTGAAAAGAGATAGAGTAAAGTAGAGTGAATGAAGAGAGATAGAGTAAATTAGGAATGACTCCCACCTAAGCACTGGTATCTTTCATATATGGATATTCTTATGGTAAATGTGATGTTAGTGAATATAACTTCCCCTCACCAACGGCATATGTGATGTTAGTGAATATAACTTCCCCTCACCAACGGCATATGTGATGTTAGTGAATATAACTTCCCCTTACCAACGGCATATGTGATGTTAGTGAATATAGCTTCCCCTCACCAACGGCATATGTTTAAGTGATCTTGTTAATATCATGTCATTTAGTCTTAGAGATTAATTTATTTATATAGTGTGCTTGTACTGTAGATTTGTTTAGATTTTATGTTTGAGAAATGTCCTAGCCATTTAGTTCTTTGATGTTCGGTTTATTTACTGAAATTATTCTTCTTGTAGAAATGTCAAGAGCCCCCCCCCCTCCCCCCTTGTCACTTCAAGTGGCGTATATATGGTGTTAGTGACCATAAATTTTACAGACCTTCAATACATTATTTTTGGGGTCGGTATTACGCCCGTGTCGTTTTACTTTCCCAGATCAATCCGGTAACATTTTAAGGCTGGGTGAACCCGGAAGCCATCGGTTGGGATCCAACCCTACCTTTTATCCTTTGTAGTCCAGTTCATGAACCACTGAGCTATCGCGGCTCCCATTCTTCTTGTAGTTTCATGCTTTTATTATGTTCCTCCATCTTTATTATTCTTTTTCATTTCTTCGTTTATTTCTTTTTTGTTGTTTCTTTCACATTTTTTCTTAATATTAATGATGTGAAATGTGAGGAAGACGCTATGCAATCAATTTATGATAATAGAAACAAGAACAAGAAAAAGAGTTCTGGAATCTATGTAGAGCCAGCATTAACATATGGATATGAATCATGGACAATAGGACAACATACAAGAAAATCACTGGTGTCTGTAAAAATGTGGTTTTACAGAAGAAAGTTGAGAATACCATGGAGAGCTAAGAAGAGAAATGAAAATGTTCTGAAAGATGTCAAAGCAAAAAGAGAACTTATTTCCAATATTAGGAAGAAACAATCATCATTTTTTGGCCATGTAAGAAGGGAACAACTGGAATATATTGTAACATTGGGAAAATTGAGGGACGAAGAGATAGAGGGAAGCAAAGAGAAAAGATACCAGACAGCTTAAGAGAATGGCTTGGCAGAAGGTCAACATCAGAAATGATAAAATAACTGTCGAGATAGAAAGTTGTAGAGAGACATGATTACCTTCGCCAGAAGGCCCGGTATTTGATGATGATGATGAGATGTTACAATGAATGGGTATGTTTACCCCTCAGGGTATCGTTTACTTTCAAACTGAAGTTACCACTTTGATCGTATTTAGAAGCCAAACAAGCACTGCCCTCAGATCAGTACCTATAGAATAATCACGATACAGAACACAGCGGGCAAACTACTGGAGGGGTTGCCCGTACACTTAATTATGAGCATGGATGACAGCAGTGACCCCGGAGAAAATTAAAGAAAGAAAGAATAAGAAAACAGACTTAAATAAAAACAAAACGGGAAATGCTCAAGCCAAGACACAGGAAACTTACACATAGGTGAACAAAGATGTGAGAAAATGCATTAAAAGGAATAAGAGGAAATATATAGATGAACTAGTTACAGAGGCAGAAGATGTGGCAAATAGAGGAAATATGAAAGAAATATACAACAGGAAAAGGAAATTAAGCGGAACATACAAACAGATCAGTGGCATTATTAAAGATAAGGTGGTAAATCTGCTTAGTAATATAAGGAAACATATGAAGAAATGAAAGAACACTTTGATGAACTCTTGAACAGACCAGGCCCAAATTACCCTCCAGATATACTACCAAGCGAAGAAGAGTTACGCATTACTGTGGAAAGCCAAATAAGAAAATAAATAACGAAAGCCTTCAAACTTAAAAAAGTGGTAAAGCCACTGGAAGAGATAAAATTCCTTCAGAGCCATCAAAGCAGATATTAACACCTCTACCAAGATGTTACATAATCTATTAGAGAACATGTGGGAGAGGGAAGAAATACCTAAGGACTGGAAAGAAGGTTATAAGATCATACTACCAAAGAAAGTAAGTTTACAGAAGTGCACAAATTATAGGGGAATTATTATGTTATCAGTCCCAGGAAAAATACTAATTAGAATCATTCTGGAGAGACTAAAAGAGACCATAGAGAATCATTGGCTGGTTGCTTGCATTCGCCCGATGACTAAAGTATTCTAGAGTATTCGTAGACTGTAGAATTCCTCTTCGTCATCCGTCCTTAAAAGGACATTAAGTGGGCGTGGCTGCATTGTGTTGTGGTTTACAGTATAACTGTTATATTTGCGCCTTTCGGCCCAACACATCCTACTTCAGCACGACATATTTGAGTACCGGGTTGTCTTCCCTCTTCGATCCCTGCTCGCTTGGCCAGACTAGACAGGTTAGTCTGTTACTGGAGGTACCACGGAGAGGTGGAGCAGGGTCTAGATGGTTTTAGATCACCAATCCTGGCGCAAGCCATCAGCTGTGGATCGCTGACAACTTCCAGCTCTGGTGATGGGAGGCGCACCTTCATTTGAGAGATGAACAAGCAGGTTTTATGAAAAATAGATCATGCGCAGATCAAGCAACTGGCTTGCGTATAATAGTTGAACAAAGCTTGAACTACAGTCACCACCAAATATTGGATTCATAAATTACCAAACGGCAGTTGATAGTTTAGACGGAGGAATGCTCTGAAAGTTACTGTGTCATAACTGAATGATCATAAATGTAATCACCCAATGAGAACAATGTATGAAGGAATAAAATGTCGCGGTGTGCATGAAGGACAGCTTTAGACATTTGAAATAAGAACAGGAGTAAGGCAGGGATGCCTTCTGTCCCCATTTCTCTTTCTACTGGCCATAGATTGGATTATGAAAATAACTCAGAACAACAGAAATGGAATCCAGTGGTCATTGACCAAGCAAACTAATGACTTAGACTTTGCTGATGACATAGCTCTCCTAACACATAATCATCATCAGATGCAAGATAAAATGAACACACTAGATGAGAGATCACAACAGCTGGAACTGAAAATAAATAGAGATAAGACCAAAATTATGAGAATTAACGCAGTTGGCAAGAACAAAATAACAATTGGAGAAATACCACTACTAGACGTACACTCTTACTTACATCTGGCAAGTAGCATAGAAAAAGAGTGGGGGACAGAGAATGATACTAGAATAATGATATTAAAATCAAGAGGTACATTTGTTGCACTGGGAAACATTTGGAAGTCCAAAGAAATTAGGTTAAATACAACAATAAAAGTGTTCAACTCCAATGTTAAGTCAGTTCTCTTACATGGCTGTGAAACATGGAGAGCAACAAAAATGGCAATCAATGATACCGACCTTCATTAATGGATGCTTGCGAATTATAGAAGGATGGAAATGGCAGGACAAAATCACTAATATAGAATTATGGAAATGTACCAGTCAAATACCAGTGGATAAAGAGATACAGCGAAGACGATGGAGCTAATTAGGACACACGCTGTTAAAGCCAACTGAGAGTATTACACAACATGCCCTTTTTTTGCAGTTCCCAAGGAAAAAAATAAAGAGGAAGATAAAAACATTTTTGGAGAAGACAGATGAAAGCATAGATGAATATGATGGAAAAGACATGGAATGATCTTAAAAGAACGGCAAGAACCAGAACGGTTTGGCCAGTGTTTCTTGAAGACCTATACTCCACAGGGAGTTCAAAGGTAGAAGAAGATACTTACTTATGACCTTGAACGAATACATGCATTCCCAGCCACACCCGGGGGTTATAGACACAATAAAGAGACATGGCTGAATTGCGTCAGTCCTCGCCTATGGCGTCTTCGAAGGATTCCACAGACAAGAGGAAACATACGCAGCTGCGATAGATCTGGAAGATGCACACACCAGAGTACCATTTGAATACATTATGCGCATGCTCCTCAAACTGGTGGTGCAGCCCTTCACAATGATATCGATCGCTGCAGCACTGTTTAAGAGGAAGCTGACTTGGAAGTTGGTCGTCCGAGGCTACATCTATTTGTCCAAGGTTGCCGCAAGGCTCGCCATTGTCGCCAGTTCTGTTTAATGTGTACACATTAACGATCACGGCCCAAAAGCTGGATGGGAGAGGAAGAACTATGACTTTTGCTGATGATATTCTGGCATTCTTCGACAGGGAAGAGACAGGCGGGTAACTGCCTTTGCACAGCAGAACGGACTCGATTGCATCCCTTCCTGGTGTGAAGTATCAGGTGCCTTGGTCAATAAAGCATCAGCTGCATGGTTCTCCCATAACAATTAGATTGTTTACACGGAAAAGGTGGTGCGGATCCGGGATGTAGATGTGACCAGGGATAGGTTAAACTTTGGAGTTAAGTTTGAACGCAGTCTGTGTTTTAAGCACCATGTCGACCATGTGATAACAAAAGCCCGCAAAGGACTAGCCTCCATGAAGTTCATGGTAGTTGCCAACATCGAGCTGAGGCTAGTTATATTTCTGTTCCAGGGACTGGTCCTCACACCAGTTGAGGACGCCCTAGCAATCCTCACTGTCAGTAGAATACGGATTGACAAGCTAGAGAAAGTACAAAATGAAGCGATGTGCATTATCTTGTGATGTACAAAAGACAATTATTGTGTAGCAATAAGGTACCTTCTTGACTTTCCAACCATGGATGACAGGATCAAGATGTGGAGGACGTGAGCATACCTGAATATAAGTGCAGATAAAAAACGTCCATTGCACCAAGAGCTCAACACATGGCACGGTGCCAGGTTAAAAAGTAGCAAATAACTGGTGCGCCGAGCAGAAGATGTCATCAAACATGTCAATGGGCTCACCAATATCAACAGTTACGAGTAGGGGATACCGGTACCTATGTCATTCATTGTCACCTTCCCGTCCTTTGTCATTCTCGACAAGAAGTGAAGGGAGCAGAATCCAGTCGTTGTCATTCTCGACAAGAAGTGAAGGGAGCAGAATCCAGTCGTTGTCATTCTCGACAAGAAGTGAAGGGAGCAGAATCCAGTCGTTGTCATTCTCGACAAGAAGTGAAGGGAGCAGAATCCAGTCGTTGTCATTCTCGACAAGAAGTGCAGGGAGCAGAATCCAGTCGTTGTCATTCTCGACAAGAAGTGAAGGGAGCAGAATCCAGTCGTTGTCATTCTCGACAAGAAGTGAAGGGAGCAGAATCCAGTCGTTGTCATTCTCGACAAGAAGTGCAGGGAGCAGAATCCAGTCGTTGTCATTCTCGACAAGAAGTGCAGGGAGCAGAATCCAGTCGTTGTCATTCTCGACAAGAAGTGCAGGGAGCAGAATCTAGTCGTTGTCATTCTCGACAAGAAGTGAAGGGAGCAGAATCCAGTCGTTGTCATTCTCGACAAGAAGTGCAGGGAGCAGAATCCAGTCGTTGTCATTCTCGACAAGAAGTGCAGGGAGCAGAATCCAGTCGTTGTCATTCTCGACAAGAAGTGAAGGGAGCAGAATCCAGTCGTTGTCATTCTCGACAAGAAGTGCAGGGAGCAGAATCCAGTCGATGTCGATGCGTAGGTCAACTCCCTCATTTTGGACAACACCCATAAAAAAGATGCTGTCATCTATACAGACTGGGTACTGGTTGGTCTCAAGGCAAGACGCCGGCCTTGAGACAGAGAGGTTGTGAGATCAAATCCTTGCTGAACCAGCTGGGGTTTTTATTTATAATTTCTCTCTGCGGTAACCACCCCTGATTTGAACAGGGAGACCCGGCTTTGAAACGTCAATTACTCATCGACGAAAAAAATATGAGTACCTCCGAAGACGGAGTTATCTGCCTGTATGGCGAAGTGTTGCCGCGTCACCACATGCAAAGGTCTTCAAATTAACAGTGACCAGAATACTCGTCTGGTTGAAGACACAAAACTACACCCACGATTGCATACTAAGCGTGTCGATAAGATGAACATGATAAGTACATCAGAGTCGGGTTCTGTATGCAGGCAATGGATTTAATCATTACAGAAGTCAATGATACGCAGTCACATTTATCTACGTCCCTAAATATCGGGAGTACGGGGTAATGAAAGAGCGGATAGTTTAGCTGGCTATGCTGTCATTGACGATGGTCAGTCAATGGATTAGGCAGACGTCATTAACAAACTCCGAGATGCGGGAAGAGCACAGGACTTCGACAACCATGACTCCACGCCATTCCATCGAATGAAAAGGATGGGATTAAAAATGGATACATCCTGAAAAAAGAGGCTTAGTGAACGCATACGAGGACTAACCAACCCACACAAAACAGGAGTCGTTAGTAGCTGGACGCTGCGAAATATGCTGAGGAAGGGATCTGAGCACCTATGGACATGTTCGGAGTGCAGTGATGATACAACATTTATTTCATTCATTTATGTCTTGCTTTCATTAGGTCAATGAATTTTCTGGAAATTATATAGTGAATCAGCAATTTTCATAGCACTCCTATGTCCACACCAACATATTCATAATCCACAAATTCAAAATAAATCTAGATACTGTAATTGAAAGTTTTGTTCAACTTTTATTAGAAGTAAAGTATTTTCTCCCTCCGAGCGTGTTCTAATTTGTTCAGAAACATCTTTGTTCATCTCTCAAATGTATGGCCTCTAGGTTGATTCTAATCGGTGCTTTTCATGTCAATAGAAGCAGCTTAATTACACCACATCTTGTGCACTCCTGTGAAGTTCCTTTCTTTAGAAGTTTAATCATATAACCTTCTTTTCAGTCTTTACGTATTTGTTGTCCCTCTTATATTGTATTTAGTAGTTTATGTAACAGTTTGGTAGAGGTGTTAACATCTGTTTTTATCGCTTTTAAAGGAACTCCATCTGGTTCCGTGACCTTACGATCTCTTAATAGCTTGATGGATTTCTTCCTTGCTTGGCTTTATGCCGCTCACTTTTAACTCCTCTCTGCTGATGGTATATCTATGTGGGCCCGATATGTTCAGAAATTCTGCAAAGTATTCTTTCTCTCACGTTTCTATCTCCTCTTTTCTTCTTTTTGCAAAGCGGATAACCTTTCTTACCCTTCAAAATGACATTAACGTGTTTACATTTTCAGTTCAATTTCTTTGTTCTCGTGTACAGATCTTTCACATTAACATATTTTAATTTGTCATTATAATCACCTCTTATGTCTGGAAGAATTCTCTTTGAACAGAAAACTTGACAATCAGCGAAGGTAAGAAAGTAAAAAAAAGTAAAGAGCCACGTCACGCTAAGTGGCATATAGGGAATATGGTGTTAGTGAACATAATTTTTACAGACCGCCGGCACATGATTTGTGGGGTAATCTGGTCGGCATTACGCCCGTGCCGCTTTACTTTCCCAAAAAAGATTCCATTACCCATTTAAAGCTGAGTGAAGCTGGAAGCCGTCGATCAGGATCGAACCCAACCTCTTGTCCTTAGTAGTCCATTTCACTAACCACTGAGCCATTGAGGCTCTCCATTAGCGAATGTAGGTTTTCTAAATTGTTTGATTCGACATATAAGTCATCCTCATTTCGTATAAAACATGTTCATAAGTGCTCAGATTTGTTTCGAAGTATATCCCTCAACGTTTAGCGACTAATGACACCGATGTGGTGTTGGTTAACAAGTCTTCATTGGATTCCTACGTCGCGTTTCGGTCTGCCATCTCCCACCTTGACATGATATACGTGAAGTTAGTTCATGGCTGTGGATTCATAGTAATTTTTGTTAAGCATTTTGTTTTCGCCCAGCATCACTGAGGACTTTAAGAATGTAAACGCGGTCATTTACTCTTCCGCGCTCAACTGGCGAGTCAACAAACTGGCGAGTCAACAAACAGGCGAGTCAATAAACTGGCGAGTCAACAAACTGACGAGTCAACAAACTCGTGTGTCAACAAACTGGCGAGTCAAAAAACTGGCGAGTCAACAAACTGGCGAGTCAACAAACTGGCAAGTCAACAAACTGGGCAGTCAACAAACTGACCAGTCAACAAACTGACGAGTCAACAAAGTGGCGAGTCAACAAACTGGCGAGTCAACAAATTGGCGAATCAATAAACTGACGAGTCAACAAACTGGCGTGTCAACAAACTGGCGAGTCAACAAACTGGCCAGTCAACAAACTGACCAGTCAACAAAATGGCGAGTCATCAAACTGGCGAGTCAACAAACTGGCAAGTCACCAAACTGGCAAGCCAATAAACTGGTGTGTCAACAAACTGGCGAGTCATCAAACTGGCGAGTCAACAAACTGGCGAGTCAACAAACTGGCCAGTCAACAAACTGGCCAATCAACAAACTGGCGAGTCATCAAACTCGTGTGTCAAGGAACTGGCGAGTCAGCAAACTGGCAAGTCAACAAACTGGGCAGTCAACAAACTGACCAGTCAACAAACTGACGAGTCAACAAAGTGGCGAGTCAACAAACTGTCCAGTCAACAAATTGGCGAATCAATAAACTGGCGAGTCAACAAACTGGCGTGTCAACAAACTGGCGAGTCAACAAACTGTCCAGTCAACAAACTGACCAGTCAACAAACTGGCGAGTCATCAAACTGGCGAGTCAACAAACTGGCCAGTCAACAAACTGGCAAGCCAATAAACTGGTGTGTCAACAAACTGGCAAGTCAACAAACTGGCCAGTCAACAAACTGGCGAGTCAACAAACTGGCGAGTCAACAAACTGGCGAGTCAACAAACTGGCGAGTCAACAAACTGACGAGTCAACAAACTGGCGAGTCATCAAACTGGCGAGTCAACAAACTGGCGAGTCAACAAACTGGCGAGTCAACAAACTAACGAATCAACAAACTAGCCAGTCAACAAACTAGCCAGTCAACAAACTGACGAGTCAACAAACTGGCCAGTCAATAAACTGGCGAGTCAACAAACTGGCCAGTCAACAAACTAGCGAGTCAGTAAACTGGTGTGTCAACACACTCAATACTCCTTACACCTGTTTGCACTGGCATGAAAATAAATTATTTTCTGGTTAGAATAGACTTCACCAGAGACTCAAACCATTACTTTTGTGACCAGTCTTTGCTATTTCTCTGAGCATGCTCATTGAGTCACTCAGGAAACACAACAGGTGTATAAAGCATGTCTCAAACTAATGCTAAATGTTGGTAATAACCATAATCTTTATGGTCAAACAACATGTAACCATTTCAAAAGCACCACTGTCTTCCCTGAGAGTTCTGTCTCCAAAATGAGCCTTGAAAGCCCAATGACTCAGTACGTGTCGAATAACAGACTCAATTGTGTAAATGTGTAAATCACTTTCAGTAGAGTTCGCGAATACATGGCCTGCACTTCTGCCTCAAAACCAAGATGTCATGGCAGCTTCGTCCCGAGTGTCGACGACAGAAAAGCATTAACTGGATTCCAACAGCACTTGTAAACACATTATCAAACGCTTTAAATGCATTAAATAAACACATTATCAAACGCTTTAAATGCATAAAATAAACACATTATCAAACGCTTTAAATGCATTAAATAAACACATTATCAAGGGCTTTAAGCGCATAAAATAAACACATTATCAAACGCTTTAAACACATAAAATAAACACATTATCAAGCGCTTTAAACTCATAAAATAAACACATTATCAAGCGCTTTAAACACATAAAATAAACACATTATCAAGCGCTTTAAACACATACAATAAACACATTATCAAATGCTTTAAACGCAGAAAATAAACACATTATCAAGCGCTTTAAACACATAAAATAAACACATTATTAAATGGTTTAAAGGCATAAAATAAACACAGTTTCAAGCTCTTTAAACACATATAATAAACAGATTATCAAACTCTTTAAACACATAAAATAAACACATTATCAAATGCTTTAAACACATAAAATAAACACATTATCAAACGCTTTAAACACATAAAATAAACACATTATCAAGCGTTTTAAACACATAAAATAAACACATTATCAAACGCTTTAAACATGTAAAATAAACACATTATCAAATGCTTTAAACACATAAAATAAACACATTATCAAGCGCTTTAAACGCATCAAATAAACACATTATCAAATGCTTTAAACACATAAAATAAACAGATAATCAAATGCTTTTAACACATAAAATAAACACATTATCAAATGCTTTAAACACACAAAATAAACACATTATCAAACGCCTTAAATGCATTAAATAAACACATTATCAAACGCTTTAAATGCATAAAATAAACACATTATCAAACGCTTTAAATGCATAAAATAAACACATTATCAAGGGCTTTAAGCGCATAAAATAAACACATTATCAAACGCTTTAAACACATAAAATAAACACATTATCAAGCGCTTTAAACGCATAGAATAAACACATTATCAAGCGCTTTAAACACATAAAATAAACACATTATCAAGCGCTTTAAACACATACAATAAACACATTATCAAAGCAAATGCTTTAAACGCAGAAAATAAACACATTATCAAGCGCTTTAAACACATAAAATAAACACATTATTAAATGGTTTAAAGGCATAAAATAAACACAGTTTCAAGCGCTTTAAACACATATAATAAACAGATTATAAAACTCTTTAAACACATAAAATAAACACATTATCAAATGCTTTAAACACGTAAAATAAACACATTATCAAACGCTTTAAACACATAAAATAAACACATTATCAAGCGTTTTAAACACATAAAATAAACACATTATCAACGCTTTAAACATGTAAAATAAACACATTATCAAATGCTTTAAACACATAAAATAAACACATTATCAAGCGCTTTAAACGCATCAAATAAACACATTATCAAATCCTTTAAACACATAAAATAAACAGATAATCAAATGCTTTTAACACATAAAATAAACACATTATCAAATGCTTTAAACACACAAAATAAACACATTATCAAACGCTTTAAACATATAAAATAAACACATAATCAATTGCTTTAAACACATAAAATAAACACATTATCAAACGCTTTAAACATATAAAATAAACACATTATCAAGCTCTTGAAACATATAATAAACACATTATCAAACTCTTTAAATACATAAAATAAACAGATAATCAAATTCTTTTAAGACATAAAATAAACACATTATCAAATGCTTTAAACACATACAATAAACACATTATCGAACGCTTTAAACACATAAAATAAACACATTATCAAGCGTTTTAAACACATAAAATAAACACATTATTAAGCGTTTTAAACACATAAAATAAACACATCAAGCGTTTTAAACATATAAAATAAACACATTATCAAGCTCTTTAAACACATAAAATAAACACATTATCAAGCTCTTTAAACACATAAAATAAACACATTATCAAACGCCATCTATCAAGATCAATTGTTTAGTTTATAATCTAGCACTAGAAACATAAGGATAGAACATTGATTCTTTGCACAAATATGGACTTACCAGAAAGTAAATAATCTGCAATGTGCAACCCATGGTCCGAGGTGAGAATACAAAATTACATGAAGATAATAAATGCCTCAATTCGCCATCCATGTTCCAAATATTCTTATTTTGAATATGTTTATGTCCAGGAAATTAATACATGTATTATTTATGTATATTAGATGTAATACTTAGATTTGATGACTCATTGTTAAAGAATATGTTGTTTAATACTAATTGGTGTTCTAAACGTAAAAGATACAAATAATGACGTAGTCCACATATTTTATTGACAATCGTTGTTCGAACTGACGTCATCATCATCATCATGTGCCCTACCAGTTGGCGTAGGCGATCATGTCCTTCCATAACCTTCAATCTACCGTGCATCGTATCAGTTCTGTTGTTGAACATGATGTGTTTTCCATGCCATGACACCAAGCTATGCAGTATTTGTTCTCTTTGTCGTCTGCGATCTCTTTTTCCTTGTATTTTGCCAGTTGTAACCAAGTTTTCCAATTTTCCTCTTTTCGTGATGTGCCCGAAAAATGTTGATTGTTTCTTTCTGTTTCTGTTTCTGTTAACAGTTCATGGGTGCCGGAGTCTCGTATGTCGATGATTCCCACGTTAAGAAGAGTCTGCCGACTACTACAAACCCAAGCATATGGATACCTTAAAGTGTACTGGATATTTTCTTTCTGTGCTGGACATGGTTCATTTCTTGGTGTGTTTCATTGCTAGCCAAGGCTCATATCTTGGAGTGTCGTATTAATCATATCTCATATCTTGGCTTGTGTGTGTGTGTGTGTGCTGGCCATGGCTCATATCTTGGTGTGTGTCATGTTAGTCATATCTCATATCTTGGAGTGTCCGTGTTAATCATGTCTCATATCTTCAAATGTGTATGTGTTTAGTCATATCTCATATCTTAGTGTGTATCTGTGTTAGTCATGTGTCATATCTTTGTGTGTGCATGTTTGGGCTAGTGATATCTCATATATCTGTGTGTATGTTTATGTTAGTCATATCTCATATCTTTGTGTGTGCATGTCTGTGTATGTCACATCTCATATCCTTGTGTTTGCATGGCTATGCTAGTCACATCTCATATCATTGTGTGTGCCTATCTATGTTGGTCATATCTCATATCTTTGTGTGCATGTCCATGTTAGAGATGTGTAATTTCTTTGTGTGTGCATGTCTATGTCAGTCATATCTCATATCTTTATGTGCATGTTTATGTTAGTCATGTGTCATATATCTTGATGTATGTCACTGTTAGTCGTGCCTCGTATCGCTGTGTGCATGTCTGTGTTAGTCACATCTCATATCTTTGTGTGTGCATGTCTGTGTTAGTCACATCTCATATCTTTGTGTGTGCAAGTCTGTGTTAGTCACCTCCAGTGACTCGGGCAGATGGTGCTCGTAAACCTGGGAGGGCCAACCATCTAAGGGCAGAATCCCCCTACAGAAAAGATCACCTGCTGCCTTGCAGGAAGATTGGGGACAATCAAAGGGTAGGGAAAGCAAACCTGTAATAAAATGCTGGCTGAAATCGGATGCACTGGGCCACTGGCGCAGAACACAGTGTAACGTTTTTAACGGGTGTTCAATCAGAGTGGATCTGGCAGACTCTAATTGTGATGTTCTGTTTGTAACACACCTAACCTGACAGCTGAGTTCACATGAGGAGCTGGAATCCTACTCTGATTGGGTCCTGATCGCAGAGAGAGAGAGAGAGAGAGAGAGAGAGAGAGAGAGAGAGTTTCTTTCTGATATTTCTTAGGAGCTCCCTTTTTGTGTTAGCCGCTTTGAGAATTTCCTCATTGGTCTTTTTAGCTGTCCGGAGGACTTTCAACATTCTTCTGAGAAATCCCATGAACTGACGTCACCTAGAAAATAATAAAGCCATCTATATATTTCCAAATTTGTTTAGATTTACAAATACAGAGATAAGAGAAATGACCATGCATCGAGAGGTTTCATCTATAATAGGAACGAGAAGATGGGTATATGTCGGATATGTGTTGAGAAGAGACCGCAAGATAATTTCAACACAGGCTTTTCTAGGAAAACATCAGAATACAGAAACAGAGGAAGATGGTTGTGAATTATGGTCAGTCTAGTAAACAGCTCTCATTGCTACAGAAAAATCCTCAAGATACTTATAGATCAAACAAGCAATGAAGACATGTTAAAAGATTTAAACACTAAAAAGAACTGCCTTATAAACACCATTCTACAGAGGGCATTAAAAAACAATGGCAATGACAAAAGACACAGCGGGCTGGAAAGAATAATACTTGAAGATATGGTTCCAGTACGATGCATAAGGGGCAGACCAAGGAGAAGGTGGTTTCAAGATGTCAAAGAGACAATGAACATGACAACAGAAGAACTTGGAGATTCTACCAGACGGTCTGTGGAGAAGGAACGTTCTGCAAATGACATGCCATCTCATGATGACAATGTTCAATTCAAAGCTGCTATGTCTAATGCTGGTATTTGTGTTTTATACTTCTCTCAGTTTTTCTTCAGTTTTACTTTCATTTTGATCATAACAATGATGTGATGTGAGATAATAGCAGCCATTGAATATGTCTTAGTTTGTATGACGCTGTTTCTAAATCTATCTTTGACATTGTTTTACTCTTTTAATGGTCAGGACTTTATGCATGGAAATAACTTTCTGTTCTGTTGCTAAAAATAGGTTATTTGATTATAGAAGGCCCCGGTATAACCTCAAACGAATTAAAATCCATAATTGCTCAACCGCCCGTGCCAGCGGAATCATCCGAATTAATATCTCATCTCCTAAACAAGGAAAAATAACTGTAGTCCCCATCGTAGCACACGCCAAAAGACATAAGGCGAAACCTCGCAGAAAGTGAACACAGACAACTGTTCCCTGTCATGCGATATCATCATTCATCATAAACAATTGGAATATAGAAACATGATCAAAATGGATGAGACACACAGCTCACGGTGTGCACAGAGCACTTAACTCAGTGGCTCCTGCAACAAGCCGGACATGGAATATGAGGAAACTGCAACAAGGAACACTTTTCATGCATAGCCTTCAATGATTCCTGCCGCCTATCCACCATATACTGGAAGTTCACGTCCACCTAAAAATGATGATCGTCATATTTAAAAAAAATGTATAGCGCTTGATGATAGTATGCCATTGTTGTTGACTCCAATTCCGAACATATAAACACAGAGTTAGTCGTCAGATTATCCCCGTCGCACATCAAACAACAGACCGTAAGATTAGTAAAAATAGGTATTTCATTATTATAGCATGTTCATAAATTCAATTCATGAACACGTTTTCTTTCGTGAAAACCATCTGTTAGATCGCAGTGATTTTTTGTATGGAGCCCTAGAATATCCATGACGTTATATAAATAATTTTTTTATATGGAGCCCTAGAATATCCATGACGTTATATAAATCATTTTTTGTATGGAGCCCTAGAATATCCATGACGTTATATAAATCATTTTTTGTATGGAGCCCTAGAATATCCATGACGTTATATAAATCATTTTTTGCCTCTTTGACATTTGATTTAATTTGCAAAATTTCTTGTGAAGGTTATGTTTTTTTTTTTTAAATCAACCTCACGGAATTGGACATGGATTTTAAGGTCATTTACTGTGTTCAGTCACATTGTTTTAAAACTGGTTTTGTTTTACATTAATACAGGCAGAAGAAATACAAATTCTTGATTTCCAGATTCCAATTTCGGTTGAAACCGGTAAGCAGTAACGTATGGTTATCGTTATGGTTATGGAAGGTCCCGGTATCGCTGCAAACGAATTGAAATCCATAATTGCTGAACCGCCCGTGCCAGTGGAATCATCCGAATTAATATTTAATCTTCCAAACAAAGAAAGGTAGCTGCAGTCCCCATCATAGAAGTCTCAACACACGCCAAAAGACATAAGACGAAACCGCACAGAAAGTGAACACAGCCATCTGTTCTCCATTATACGATATCATCATTCATTGTAAACAATCGGAATATCGAAACACGATCACAACAGATGAAACACAGCTCACAGTGTGCAGAGAGCACTTAACTCAGTAGCTCCTGCAACAAGCCGGACTTGGAATATGAATATATATATAGGCCTTAGAACAGCACTTAATGTGTTGATGTAAACCGTATATCAACTCTAACAGGGGAAGGTCGAATTCACGAACTTGGACTTGACAAAGAGGAGCATTGAGGTGTGTACGACTCTGCATTATCGGCGAAATTTGTTACGTGGATCATCAGATTGACTTTAACGCAGAAAATTGCATCGAAGAGTCGAAACTAATCAGCCCACAAATGCTATTTCTTCAGCGGTCTAGAGAACATGAACGTCGTTCCAGCAAGTTGGAAACGGAAGTCCGCAGTAATATAATACAAATGTACTTGCTACTCTCAGGAAATTGAAATAAATATTGAGTGGAGGCCTAACTTTAGTTGTTGGGACAACGATTTTTGGGACACGCTCACTGACCATGAAGTCTACACACGGAATTGGCGCGGGCGCAGGAGATTATGCTGCCCGTGACAGTCGAACTGCACACAATTTTTACAGAACACGATACGTTCAATAGAAAGGTATGAACGATCAAGATGAACACTTCGTTGATTGCTGGAAAGGCGGCTGAGCAGATATGGGAATGCCCCGTCCGCAGTGAAGCCATTCTGTTCTAAAGTTCTTCCTGCTTTCTCTGGTAATCGCTTTGTGAACCCCGGAGATACTGCCTGAAAAAATAGAACCTTCATCAAACCCCAGAATAATAAGATTATCAAATGACATTCCTCGTGTACTTATTTCACTCTCAATACAGTTTGTGATGGTTTCAGCTGTTGTATTTTGAAGTGGAATTATGCATACAAATATAAATACTCTCCAATTTCTCCACAGTCTGTCACATATCTCACACTTATAAACAGTTCAGATTTGTGGTTAGTGTTTGTGGATTCATCAGCCATTAAAGCAAATGGTTTCCCCTTAATTTCAGTAGCAAACTTTTCATCGAGTACCTCCCCCATGCAAAGTAATATTTCAGAAACAGTCTTAACTGCAATACGTAGTTCAGTTCACTCTGTTTCTGAAGTCAGTCACTTAAACTAGCACGGTGCCATCACATTTCTCACAATGTGTTCGAGTTGTGTGAACTTCCTCCTCTATAAGTAGGAAATATAAGCTCCTAATCAAAATACTTAGGGCATACCTATTCTTTTCAGTATCAGCTTCGCAGAGATTCATTTAATTAAGTCGACAAGTCATCCTCCTTGCACATATGACAAACCCTTAAGTGCTCAGATCTCTTCCAAAGAACATCCCTCAACGTGTCAGAACTAACGACATCGCTGTTGTGTTGGGTGATAGGTTTTATTTGTTGTTACCTGTGTACCGCTTTCGTCAGGCATCTCACACATTGACATAATATTAATGGAGTCAGTTCACGACTGCGGATTAAGAGTCATTTTTAGGTCGTTTTTTCCGTCGTGTCCATGAGGCCATTCAGAATGTTATAGCGGTCCATGTTCCTTCCGCACTGAACATAGCCAAACTGGCAAGTATGTCAGGACTTTCGTTACTGCTTATATCCACATGCCCTGGCACAAAAGTGAAGCTGAGACAATTTAGAATAGACTTCCCGAGAAACTGAAACCATTGTCGTCGGCAACAGCGACGTGTCATCTTTCGAGCATACTCATTGAGTCAATGGGGAAACATACGTGTGTATATCAGGCTGTGTCTCAAGCTATGCTAATACTTTTGTAGCAGGCATCACTTTCGTGGCCAAACTACATGTAGACAATGCGAAAGTACAACTTTCTTCCTTAAGAGTTCTCTCTCCGAAACGAGTCGTGAAAGATCTCAAGCTCGGTATGTGTCTAATAACAGACCCCTGTGTGTTAGCACCTGCGTAACTATCAGGAAAGTTCTCAAAAATGAAAGGCCTGCACTTCTGCCTCAACGACATATTGGTTTTCTTGTAAAACATTCTGTATCTAAAATGGTAACGACGAGAAGAAGCTTACTGCACTCTGGCAGCAGTTGTACCCATTCTTCCAGGTACTCTATGTCCTCCAATGGACACACCTACTGGTTAATAACCATAGTCTGTCCCATTCACAAGTTTTCTCTTTTAAACCTGCTGCCTTTTGTACCCAAAAATTCACAATAAAGAGGATGATGTACATATACACTGAGTTATTGAGTTATTTCTGGGTCGCCATTATTGCACTACGAACACGTCCATAGGTGCGCAGATCCCCTCCTCAGAACACGTCTTTCAGTGTACAACGACTGACGACTCCAATTCTGTTATGTTGATACGTTACGTCTTGTTATAAGTCTTGTCTATAAAATGTTACGTCTTGTTATAAGTCTTGTCTATAAAATGTTACGTCTTGTTATAAGTCTTGTCTATAAAATGTTACGTCTTGTTATAAGTCTTGTCTATAAAATGTTACGTCTTGTTATAAGTCTTGTCTATAAAATGTTACGTCTTGTTATAAGTCTTGTCTATAAAATGTTACGTCTTGTTATAAGTCTTGTCTATAAAATGTTACGTCTTGTTATAAGTCTTGTCTATAAAATGTTACGTCTTGTTATACGCCCACTAAGTTTCTCCTTTCTGGCTGTGTCCATCTTAACTCCCGTCGCTTTCATTTGAAGGAGTGACGTCGACTCATGGCTGTCAAAGTCCTGTACCCTTCCCACATCTCGGTGGGCATTTATGACGTCCGCCCGATCCATTGGTTGAGCGCCTTCAATGACAGCACAGCTAGCCAACCTGTCCGCTCTTTCATTTCCTCGCACTCTGGCATGTCCAGGTATGTAGACAAAGATGACCCTACGTATTTTTTACTTCACCTGTGACTCTACCAACTGCCTGCGTACAAAGTTCGCCTCCACTTCTTTTATCATGTTCATCGATTGGATCTGCACTTATTCGAAGGTAGGCAACCCTTTCTTGAGTTTAAGAAATTGAGAAATTCGGAAATAAAGACACTTTGTTTTATACATCTTCTAGGTCAATTGTAGCAGCAAATGTTTCAATGTCAGCCTGGAAGTTTTCATATACATCATGGTCAGAGGTCGCAGCAAGAAAGTCATCACATACTCCTCACTCCCCCAACAACCCCCAGTCGGCAAGTTTCTAAGCCATGAAAGAAACCAGGACAACACAGCAACCTACCCACACAAATATCTGCACACTACCCACACAAATATCTGCACACTACCCACTCAAATATCTGCACACTACCCACACAAATATCTGCAGGCTACTTGCTGGCGATTGTTTTTTCCACTGCTACTCTTTCGCGGGTTGTAGGCGCAGCTTTCGATGAGATAATGAAACACCTCCAAGTCAGCCTACACCTCTAATGGCACACGCATTTATCTGAAATTATTCGTCAACTGCAGGGTGTTTTTTCTCTTGGTACAAGTCATCCTCTCTGCTCTGTAACGAGCCACTTGATAATGACCACGATGTATTTTGTTGAAATATAAAATGACTGCAAGGATGCTAAAATTAGATGTGTCAAGATAGATTACATGAGGGTGGTCTTAATGCCAAAGCAAACGTCACGGATTTTCATGGTTGATGGTGTAAGTTCTTCATGAAATCAAGCGCATTTTTGGAGCAGCTACAGCACACGCCAAAAGACATAAGGTGTAGCGGCATCGAAGCTGAAAGCCGCTTAATTGGCCCTCGTCATACGCTATCATCATTCATCGTAAGAAATCGGAATATCAAAACACGATCCGGATGAAAAACACAGCTCATGGTGTGAACAGAGCACTAAACTCACTAGCACCGACCGGAAGCAGTACTATGAGAAAACTACAAAAAGGAATACTTTTCTGACAGTGCCCCAACGGTTCTTAGAGCCTATCCGCCATATTGACCGGAAGATTTCACATAATCCATAACAGGTACTAATCAAATTTACATTGTAAACATATGAAAAAATGTGCCCAAGAAATTCATAGCTACAGATTTAATGTTTATAATTGTAAACACGTGGAAGAATAAACCGGAAAATAAGAGTCTGAACAGCTCGATGTCAGCTGTTGAAAATAAGAGTCTGAACAGCTCGATGTCAGCTGTTGAAAATAAGAGTCTGAACAGCTTTAATGGGTACCGGCTTTTTTTGTGGGAAAGTAAATCAGCACGGGCGTAATACTGACCACATTACCCCAAAAATCAAGTGCCGGAGGTGTGTAAAATTGATGGTCACTAATACCATGTTCCCTATACGCCACTTGGCGTGACGGGGGTACTTCACTTTTTTTTTTTTTAACTTATCAAAACAAATAACAGTAGGACTGAAACTAAGAATATCAAAATAACATAAATATGTTGCCTGTATCTAAACCCAGATTAGCTATATTTGTTGGTATCTATACCACTATGTTTGTAGCTAATTTCACTTCCACAAACAATGATCATCATCATCATTGAGTGCCGTATCCCCATCAAAAGTTGGCTGCCATGGAGCCCCATTCCGCACTGTTTCTTGCTTTGAAGGCGCAGGTTATCATAGACTGACTTGTCCATCTTTTGATGTTACTCGCCCATCTTCTCAACATTCCTGAATGGAATTAGACAAGAAAACATAACAGAAAATTGAAGCCTTTGAAATGTTGATTTATAGAAGAATATGTAGAAGTGGAAAGAAGGAAAAGAAAACAAACGATGAAGTCTTAAAACATATAAAAATAAAAAGAGAATTACTAAATACAATTCAAACAAGACAAATGAGATTTTTGGGGCGTGTTACAAGTTTTAAAAGACTACTACAAAAAATAATCTTGGAATGGAAAATACAAGGTAAAAGAGGCAGAGGCAGGCCAAGACTAACATGGACGAGTGACATCAAAAGATGGACAAGTCAGCCTATGATAACCTGCGCCTTCAAAGCAAGAAACAGTGCGGAATTGGGCTCCGTGGTAGCCAACTTTTGATTGGGATACGGCACTCAATGATGATGATGATCATCATTGTTTGTGGAAGTGAAATTAGCTACAAACATAGTGGTATACATAGCAACAAATATAGCTAATCTGGGTGTAGTTACGGACAACATATTTATGTTATTTTACCTAATGGTGTGGAGAGACATGATCACCTACGCCAGTAGGCCCGGTACTTGATGATGATGATGATGACCTAATGTTGTGTTTTTTATGTTGCGTGTTAGGTTATGTTACGTTAAACTGGTTTCTTTTTGTTCTAAAACGACATATAGTGACAATTAACAATACAAATAATGGCATTCAGTTTCTAAAGATTCGTTGTCTTTTATTTTTTTTTGTAAAACCACTATCGTCAACCTTTTAACAGAACGCAGATGTTGTGCCTCACCAGTACATATTCTGGGCGAGGCTTTCAAAGTCAGGAAGGAAATTGATGCCATAGAATTGCCTCTTTTATCAATATTGTTTCTTCTTCTTCTGCTGCGATCATGACGTCATTCAGACTAGGGTTCCGGACTTTCTCTTATGACGTCAGCTGTCTGTTTAAGTGATTCGGTTGCCCCGTATAGTTTCTCTTCCAGGGAGGTGGGTGTGGACCACATTGTCTTTCTCAGGTCTGCGTACTGGGGCGATCCTGTAGAACACGTTTTGTTGTCATCCTGTCCCGTTGTCCAGTGTACAGTGGCATTGGCTGGTTGTACCTATTTTGAGTTTGTTGAACATGTGGTTTCTCATTCTGTTGTGGCCAGTGTGTAGGCGAAGTATGATGACTTGATCCCTCCTTGATAGTTGATGGTGTCCGTCACTCTCGTTATACTTTGGGTGTTCTCGTGTCCATTTTTCATGATACTGGCCTTTGGTGATGGATTTGACTTCGTCGTAGCTGACCAGATAGTTCTCTTGTGGTAATCTCCCTCCCTCTTTAGTTAATTTGTCTGCGCGTTCGTTTCCGTGTATATTACAGTGTGATGGTATCCACTGGATGACCACTTTTTTGGATTATTTCAAAGTTGGTCTAGGGTTGTTCTCAAGTTATCTAGCTCACTGTTCCTGGGTTTTTTTTTTACAGCTATTAGGACTGACAGTGTATCATTTAGTATCACCAATTTTTTCTGCATGTTATTTTTGTGTTGGAAAGCCAGTTTTGCAGCATCTTTGAGGGCTTCAGTTTCCGCTTTATAGTTGTTTGAGAATTTCCCAGTAGCTATTGACTTGGTGATCTCACTCTAGTTTTTCAGCCTCAGAAACACACTTCCTCCTCCATTTCTGATGGCATTTATAGCGGAGCCATCTGTATATATGTGTGACCAGAATCTTGTGGGTAATTGCTGTTTGTGTGTATTTCTGCCATGTGTTTTCTCTCTTTGTCTGTTTGTGTGCCTTTTTTTCATGATTCCTATTATGTCTTCCTTAAGTTCTAGTATTGTGTGTTTCCCATGAGGAGTCATATCAGATGGGCATAATGGTTTCGGTAGTGTTTGGGACAGTACTGGGTCACTAGTTGTCAGTTCTTTGGAGATTGCAATGAAGTTGCTCCTCCTTAGTCTTACTTTTCCAAAACCAGTTATTCTTGGTGCACGGGGTGGCTACGGAGCCTTCTATATTTCTCCGCTTGTGGCATTACTATAGTTTCCCGTCTGTCTTCTAAGGGTTGTAAACCTGTTACTGTCTCTATAGCCACGATAGACGTCGATTTCATAGCACCAGTGATAATACGGGCAGTCTGGTTCTGTGTTCTGTTCATTTTGCTAAGCTTTGTTTTGGAAGCTGTAGCCCAGGCTGTGACTCCATATTCTAGGACCGGTCTTACTTTTCCTACGTATAATCGCTTCAAGATATTGCTGTCTGCTTCCCAGACCGTTCCTGCCAATTTCTTCATATCTGTTCGTTTTCTGGCTCTTTTGTTTACCCTGTCTATCTGATGTAGCCATGTCATTCTGCGATTCATGGTGACGCCAAGATATGTTGGGTTTTGGTCAGTAGGGAGTGAATGGTCTTCTATCTTCAATTTTGCAGAAAGTGTGTTTCTTGGTAGGCTGAAAATTGTATATTTAGATTTTTTTTTCATTAATTGGTAGCAACCAGGTGTTCGTCCATTTTTCAAGTTTCCCTAGGGCATCTTACATTCTGGAGCTAGCCACTGACATTGATTGTTCACGTGCGCATATCGCCAGGTCGTCTGCGTATATTGCTGAGTGTACGTCATTATATTGGTACAAATAAAAACATAAAAGATAACTGACCTATTATACAGAAGATGAGCAAATTGCAGTCGTCGTGTAAAACGATATATATCTTCTTAAATATTGACTTTCGTCCCCATCATCGGAATGGCGAGGGTAGAGCACGAACGAAAATAAAAATATAATTAATGATATAATTGGAAAATAAATATACGATAAAGGAAATAGAGTTACAGTAAAAGTAATAAATAAAGGTCCCATTCAAGCCTTGCTAGGCGAATCAGGAATATGACCGCGGCACATTTTTGGGTGATATGGTGGGAATCACGCTGGACCGCCTTTATTGCCCGGTACCAATTTTTAGAGGCTGAATGAACCCCGGAGCCTCGTGAGTTCAAAAAAAATAATCCGCCACTGGGGATTGAACCAGGACCCATGTGGTCAAGAAGCGAGCACACTAACCACTCAGCCACCACGTCTCCTTACGGTGCAACATTGTAAATTCCGTAGTGGTTATCATTGTCTGATTATTGTTTGCAGTAAAATGACGTGTGTCTAATCGGGGGTTCTGTGTCCATATAAGATGCTCACGGTCTCTAATCCTGAGAACTCTGGGTTATGTAAAAATAATCACAAATATGGTGGCTCAGAGATAAGGTGGTTGCAGCAAGTCAACTAGAATGTTGAGGAAATCAACTCCGGTTCGATCCATATCGGTGGTATCCATTCAGCATAAAATGGGTACCTGAGATTTTTTTTTCTGATGAAGAAAGGGTGACTTTAGGTAGTCCTGACCATCCTCATCATCACCAGGTGCCATGCCGGTTGACGTAGACGATTATCTCTCTCCACATTGCTCAGTTTTTTTATGCATGTCATGATTTCAGTCGGTGATCTGTTATTGTGCAATTTTGATAAACTGTTCAATACATTTTTATTGGTTTACCTCTGCTCTTCTATTTTCAATGCCTTCGTTTCGCATCACATGCCCAATAAATATGTATGAACACTTCCGTTTGATTTGGAAGATATTCCTTGTTTCTCCAACTTGTTTTAAATATTCATCAATTGCAATTTCTACAATCCATGGAATTCCTATCATTAATTCTTATACACCACATCTCTAACGTTCTTTGTGTTGTCTTACTCATAGTCCATGACACACTTCCATGTCGTAGAACAGTTTAGATGCAGCCCTTTAGGACACGTTTTCTAACATAAATTGACAATGATTTGTTACATAGGATGTTTTTGATGCAATTCTAGCTTTGCTTGACTTCTAATTTCTGCAGTGTATTTCCCATCTGATGTTATTATTGACCCCAGGTATTTGAATGTACTCATTTCTTTCGTGATTTTTTTCATTTAGTCTTACTCTACATTCTTGTGTGTTTGTTTTCTTTAATATTATCATAGTTTCTTTCTTTTCTTTGTGATGTTAGGGTCAGGCCACATTTCGTTAATTAAGATTTACTGATGATCGAAAAATATGGAACGATTATATTTTGCACACGCTACACTCCAGGTTTAACGTTGTTCTATCTTTCATTCTTCTCATGATGTCGATCTAGTGCTAATCATTGACGTAATATTTCGTAGAAATCACAGAACAAACTAAGCATGGCAAGAGAAGATGTTGCATGTGTTTTATTTAATTATAGCATTGATGGAATCATATTATTAGAATCAAATTGATGAAATAATCGTATTATCAAAACTAATTTAAAATCATATTAGCATCAAACATAATGGCATAATCCTATTAGCATCAATCATAATGACATCATCCTATTAACATTAAACGGAATGAAATATTCGTATTCCTATTAAAATTAATGTAATATTCACATTAATATCATATGAAGTGAATGTATCGTATTATCACTAAACCTATCTGAATTATATTATCCCCAAACCTAATAGAACTATCGCATTAGCATCAAACATTATGATATAATCGAGCTACAGTTTGTTTCAGGCACAATTTCTACAGGTTGTTGTGCCTGCTTTCAAAATGCTGAAACTCAATAACAATTTGGTTTTATAACATTAACATTATTGACTGCATACATTTAGCGTGTATATCATTAGGGAGCCGTGATAGCTCAGTTGTTAGTGAACTGAAGCACAACAGGTCGGGTTTGATCCTGATCGACGGCTTCCGGGTTCACCCAGACTTAAATGGGTACCGGATTTTTTCAGGGAAAATAAAGCGGCACGTGCGTAATACCGACCACATTACCCCAAAAATCATGTGCCGAAGGTCTGTACAAATTATGGTCACTAACATCATGTTCCCTATACGCCACTTGGTGAGGCAGGGCTCTTTACTTTTTTGTATGTATAACATTATGACATTAGGAGAAAATCAATTTCATTTGAAGCAAACAGATGGTTTGTATTTTTACGTTTTTGAGATAGAAAAAAAAAATGCGCACATAATGATTCTTCTTCTTCTACCTTTTAGCTCCCAGTGGAGCATAGGTCTTCAACAAACACTTTCAGCTCCCAGTGGAGCATAGTTCTTCAACAAACACTTTCAGCTCCCATTGGAGCATAGGTCTTCAACAAACACTTTCAGCTCCCAGTGGAGCATAGGTCTTCAACAAACACTTTCAGCTCCCAGTGGAGCATAGGTCTTCAACAAACACTTTCAGCTCCCAGTGGAGCATAGGTCTTCAACAAACACTTTCAGCTCCCAGTGGAGCATAGGTCTTCAACAAACACTTTCAGCTCCCAGTGGAGCATAGGTCTTCAACAAACACTTTCAGCTCCCTGTGGAGCATAGGTCTTCAACAAACACTTTCAGCTCCCAGTGGAGCAAGTCGTTCTGTTTTTTGCAATTCTTTTAAGATCATTCCATGTCTTCCCCATCATCTTCATCTCTGCTTCAATCTGTCTTCTCCAAGAATTCCTTGGTCTTCCTCTTTGTCTTTTCCCCTGGGGATTCCAAAAAAGGGCCTGTTGTGTAATACTCTCAGTTGGCTTCCGTAGTGTGTGTCCTATCCATCGCCATCGTCTTCGCTGTATTTCTTTATCCACTGGTATTTGTCCCTTACATTTCCATAATTCCACGTTAGTGACTTTGTCCTGCCATTTCCATCCCTTTATTCTGCGCAAGCATCCATTAATGAAAGTCTGTATCTTCGTGATTGTCAATTTTGTTATTCTCCATGTTTCACAGCCATATAATAGAACCGACTTAACATTGAAGTTGAAAATTTTTATTTTTGTATTTAGCCTAATTTCTTTGGATTTCCATATGTTTCCCAGTGCAATGAAAGCTCCTCTTGCTTTTGATATCCTTATTTTGGTATCATTTTCTGTTCCTCCCTCTTTATCTATATTACTGCCCAGATATATATATAAGATTGTACGTCTAGTAGAGGTATTTCTCCTAGTTTTATTTGGTTATTGCCAACTGCATTAATTCTCATAATGTTGGTCTTATCTTTATTAATCTTTAGTTCTAGCTGTTGTGATCTCTCATCAAGTATGCTCATTTTATCTTGCATCTGTTGATGGCTGTGTTTTAGGAGAGCTATGTCATCAGCAAAGTCTAAATCCTCAAGTTTTTTGGTCAGTGACAACTGGATCCCATTTCTCTTGTTTTGAGTTATTTCCATAATGATTCTGCTCAAATAAAATATTTACAGTTTCTGCAGGTCAACCTTACACAATCAATTTTATAAAATTTCGTTTGCACGCATTTCTTTCGTAATTCGTGCGACATAATCACGCATAAACCATAAAGATGAAGATATGGCTGAACAAGAAAAATGAAGATTTGGCTGAACAAGAAAAATGAAGATATGGCTGTACAAGAATATTGGAAGTGAAGTTTCAACATCTACGTGATGGAGATCCGTGAGGAATATAGGCTTCTATTTTAGAAAGTTGCTGACGAAAGAAACATTATTTGTGAGAAGCCAAATCTAGTAACTAAGTGAAGCAAGTATTTAAGTCAAGTCAAAGAAATGCGTGAACAATGTTCTGATATTATATATTTAGATGAAGCACCCAAATGTAGGTATCAAAGACATAATCTGCTGTTGCAGAATGCGGATCTTATTTTTCTGTCAAAGTCGACAGACTGTCAGGACTATCACGTCAAGATGAACAACTACATATTTAGAGAGTGGATTGAGAATACTGTTCTTCCATCTTTTAAATCGATCCCGGTACGTGGTAATTGACAATGCATCTTACCACAACATAGTGACACAAGAAGATGAAGTCCCGATCACATCAAGTACAAAAGATGCAATAAAATTGTGACTCACACCAGAACACAAACTATTTAATGACATGCACATGAAACATGAAACGATATCGCTTGTAAAGCAGGCACAACGGACACAAATATTTCAGTGTCAACAAACACATAACTGGAGTCGTCAGTCGCTAGACACTGCGGGACCTGCAAAGCAGGGGATGTGAACTCCTATGGACATGTTCGGAGTGCAATGATGATGACCCGCAAATAACTCAACAGCAATAACAATAACAATTTCATACAGACAAGTTAATGCAAGGACATGATCATATATGTTTCCTACTATGACCTTGCCATCAACACTTAAACCCAATAGAACTCATCATCATCATCATCAAGTAACGGGCATGCTGGCGTAGGTGATCATGCCTCTCCACAACTTTCGATCCCGACAGTTATTTATCATTTCTGTTGTTGACCTTCTGTCAAGCCATTCTCTTAAGCTGTCTGGTATCTTTTCTCTTTGCTTCCCTCTATCTCTTCGTCCCAATAGAACTAGTTTGAGCAAAATACAAGTAGCAGCTGACAATAAAATGTTCAAGTTATGCTATGTTAAGGTACCTACAAATCTCGGCTCTCTCAAACGTAGATAAAGATTACTGGGCAAAATGTCAGAAGCATGTTTTATGAGATAATAATGAATATTGGAAAACAATTGGTTTGTGGATTGTTTAGTAGAGCGTAATCAGTTAGACTCGACCGATTCTGAATGCAAATCCTGGCATTAAAAGTTCAAGTGTTCTCAAAATTTAAGATACGTGTATGGCGCATCACAATTGAGCAATTTATTCAATTACAGCAAATTATATTTTGAGAGAGAAGAGATAAATTGAAAATGATCAAAGAAAAAGTGCCGCTTCAAGAAAACAGCTGAAACTGTGCAATTGTTAATTGTAATGTCATACCGTTATTGACAATGTGAGAACGCATGCAAACATTCATGAAAATCTGTAGTGAGTTTTCTGGTATATAGGATCACGTTTGGGGGCCCCAGTTTGATAACGAACTATTGCATCAATCCTAATGAAATAATCAAATGAAAAAAAATAATGAAATAATCATTTTAGAATAAAATATAATGAAATTATCCTAATAACACAACAAACCTAATGTATTAACACCAAATCCAAAGGAAATAAATCTATGAGAGGAAAAAACCTAATAAAATAATCGTTTGAGCATCGAATTCGAATGAAATAATCGAATTAACAACAAGCCTATAGAAATAGATATATTATCATCGAACCTAATAGAATTAAAACCTACTGAAATAATAGTATTCGCATCAAAACCTAAAGAAATGATCGAACTGCAACCAAACAAAACGAAATAGTTACCATAGAAACTAATACCATGGAAACCTAATGAAATAATAGTATTAGCACCAAACCGGATGAAGTAATCGCATTAGAAATCAAACCTAATAAAACGTTTATATTATCATCAAACCTAATGAACTAATCGTATTAGTATCAGAACTTAATGAACTAATCGTATTAGTATCAGAACTTAATGAACTAATCATATTAGTATCAGAACTTAATGAATTAATCGTATTAGTATCAGAACTTAATGAACTAATCATATTAGTATGAGAACTTAATGAACTAATCGTATTAGTATCAGAACTTAATGAACTAATCGTATTAGTATCAGAACTTAATGAACTAATCGTATTAGTATCAGAACTTAATGAACTAATCGTATTAGTATCAGAACTTAATGAACTAATCGTATTAGTATCAGAACTTAATGAACTAATCGTATTAGTATCAGAACTTAATGAACTAATCGTATTAGTATCAGAACTTAACGAACGAATAGCATTAGTGTCAAAACGTAATGAAATAATCGTTTTAACAACCAAACCTAATGGTTCAGTTGTATTAAAATCAAATCTAATGAAACAACAGAATGATCCCTGAACTTAATGAAATACTCGTTTTAGAATCAAATTCAATTGAAATAATCATAGTAGCAAAATATCTAACAAAATAGTTGTATTATCATTAAAGAAAAGAAGCTAATCAAATTAGCATTTAATAAAAATCATGAAACTTATTGAAATAATGGTATTACCAATAACATCGTTATTACAACCAAAACCTAACGAAATAATTGATTAGATTCAAAAAGAAATTAAATAATCAAATTGGCATTAAAACCAAATGAAATAGTTGTGTTATCATCAAACATAATGGCACAATCATATTAGCACTGAACCAAACGAAATAATCCTGTTGCCACTAAATCTAATGAAATATTCGCAGTAGCAACTAAACTTAATGAAATAGCTGTACTATCATCAAGGCTAATGAAATAATCGAATTAACAACCAAACCTAAAGAAACAACCGTACTAACACTAAACAATAATAATCAAACTTAATGAAATAATGGCATCCATTCGCATCAAAATATAATGCAATAATCATACTATCAACCAAATCTAAACACCAAAATTATGAGAAAAGGCTAAGACCAATAATAGAACTACAGATAAGCGATTCTCAAATGGGGTTTTGAAGAAAAAAAAACCGAGGATCTACTGACACTCTATTCACTTTAAAACAACTAGGAGGAAGGACGATAGGACACAATCAACATTTGTACATAGCTTTCTTGATCAGGAAAAAACATTCGAAAGAGTAAACAGAGAACAACTGTGAGAGATACTAACAACATACTGAGTATGCCAACATCTAACAGAGAACAACTGTGAGAGATACTAACAACATACTGAGTATGCCAACATCTAACAGAGAACAACTGTGAGAGATACTAACAACATACTGAGTATGCCAACATCTGACCATCCTAATAAATAAAAAGTCTCTACATTAACAGCAGCTGCATAGTCAGAACATGCAGGTTACACAGACCACTTCGAAGTTAGATTTGGTGTAAGACACTCGTTGCGTACTATCCCCCCCTTCTGTTTATTACATTCATGGATTATATATGCAAGTTAGCCAACCCTTCAGAGACAGAGAAGATCAATAAGCTTCTATTTGCAGACGATCAGGCACTAATTCATGGAAAAATGGAAGATCTACAAGAACACTTAAATAGGCTTAACAGCACCGGCACAAAATACAACATGAAAATCAACATCAACAAAACAGAAGTCATGAATATTTATGAATATATATATAATGAGAGGTACCATGGGTACTGTACAAAACAATCATCATTCCAACGTTGTGCTAGCAATGCCAGTCCTGGATCCTAGATGCAAGAACAATAACAAAAATAACCTCTACTGAGATGAAATGTGTTAGACGAATGACAGGATACCGTCTGAGAGATAAGATCAGAAATGAAGAACTGAGAAGAAAAGCTAGGAATAGCCCCCGCCATAGAATATATAAAAAAAAACATGTAGATAAAAGGGTTTGGCCACGTGACAAGGCAGAATATCAAAACACAACACAACGAGCCCTCAATAAACGTTGTGAGAACACCAGACCCAAAGGTCACCAACGAAAAAGATGGATTGACGGAATATTAGAAACACCAGGGAACATAACAACAGCAGAGGTGAACAGAAGAGAAAAAGAACGGAAATTATATCTCCTCTCGACGCAGAAAGGCAAATGAAGAAGGAAAGTAGAAGAAGAAGAAAAAAGAAGAAGAAGAAGAAGAAGAAACCTAATCTAATGAAATAATTGTATTAGCTTCAAAACAACATGAAATAATAATATTAACAACTAAATCTAAAGAAATAATTATCTTCAAAGCTAAATCATTTATCATATCAGAAATAAACATAACAAGATAACCACATCAGTAACAAAGCTAACGAAATAATTGCATTAGCTTCAACATCAAATGAAACATTGATATTCAAAATCAATTCTAATGAAATAGTTGTGTCATCATCACACCTAATGAAACAATTATTTAGCATTAAACCTAATAAAATAATTGCATTAGCAAATAAACCTAATGATATAGTTGTATTATCAGCAAATATAATAAATTAATCGTACTAGCAACCAAACACAATGACATTGTCGCATTATCATCCAATCTAATGAAACAACCGTATTAGCTTTAAAACATATGAAACAATCTTATCGGCAACCAAAATCTAATGAAATAATTGTATTAGAATCAAAACCACATGAAATAATCGTATTAAAAAATAAACCTAGTGAAACAGTTACATTATTATCAAAGCTAAACAAATAATCGTATCTGAATTAAACCTGACGAAATAATCCTATCAGAACTAAACTTCTTGAAATAATCACGTTAGAGCTAAACTTAACAATATGAGCGCATTAGCAAAGAAACCTAACGAAATCATTGAATTACCATTAAACATAATGAAACAGCCGAAATGGCACAAAACCATATGAAATAATCTTTTTAGTATCAAAATATCATGAGATAATCGTATAAGCAACCAAGTCGAACAAAATAATGGTATCAGCTTCAATACCAAATAAAATAATCATATTAACAAACAAACCTAATAAAATTGTTACATTATCATCACAGCTATAAAAAAAAAATCATATTAGCACAACACCAAATGAAAAATCGTATTAGCTCGAAATCCTCATGAAATAATTGTATAAGGAACCAAACCTAATGAAATAGTTTAATTATCATAAAACCGAATCAAATAATCGTATAAGCACTGAGCCTAATGAAATACTCGGACTAACAGCCAAACCTAATTATTTAGGCATATCATCAAATCTAATGAAACAACCGTTTTAGCACTAAAACTAATGAAATAATCATATTGTAAACCAAATATAACGAAATAATTGTACTAGAATCAAAACCACAAGAAATAATCCTATTAAAAACTAATCTTAAGGAAACGGTTACATTATCATCAAAGCTAATGAGATTATCGTATGATAACTACATCTCATACAATAATCGCATCAGAACTAAACCTAACGAAATAATTCATTAGCAAAAAAAATGCTAATGAAAAATGTGTATTAACATCATTCATAGTGAAACAATCGAAATACCACGAAATCAAATGATATAATCGTATTAGCAAACAAGTCTAACAAATAATTATTACAGTTTCAAAACCAAATAAAATAATCATATTATGTACCAAACTTAGTGAAATAGTTCCATTATCATCAAAGCTGAAGAAATAATCGTATTGGCACTAATAAACGTATTATTATTAGCATTATTGAAATAACCGTAATGAATGGAGACCAAATACAAATAGTCGATATTCCCCAGATCCCACCATTAGGGTAACGAGAGAACAATAAACCACAATCTTCACATCCCCAACACTGTAGACTGCAGGCGATGCAGATCTGAAACTCAACATGACAGGTTGTTTGTTAGACTTCAGAAGACCTAGTGTAAACATTCGCTTTGTAGGGAGAGATGATAATAACTGTTCCACTACAAAAAGAGACGACTGACAGTTAATCTATGAGGCATAAGACTCCCTGCAAACAACTTGATTCATGGAGACACTTCATGTCTCCCCCACACACTGATTGCAGACAATTGACCAAAAGAACAGTTCTTGAATTTGAAAGAAAAAATTGAATTGTTTTAACAAGAGAAAGGACCTCAATCTGCAGCCTCACAACCCATAGTTGTGTCTGTTAAAGGACCTCAATCTGCAGCCTCACAACCCATAGTTGTGTCTGTTAAAGGACCTCAATCTGCAGCCTCACAACCCATAGTTGTGTCTGTTTTACTTGAGGATAATGTAGGATAATTGCAGCAGAGCAAGCAATGTGTTTCTTTCGACCACAAATGATGCATCGCTTTTTCCTTCCTCGAATAAAGAGAATTGAATATCACACGGCCCAGTTGGATTGTTACAAACTCCACAGCTTTTGGGGCATAAATTACTCATCAATTCCTTCAAGTCCATATCAGTGCAAGATGCAGACATGAGTTGACAGCCAGCACTATAATCGATGCAGAGATCTTTACCTTTTCCACAAAAGTCGCACGTCTTAGTGCATTGCACGAACATCTTTTTTATTTCAGTTAAACACAGACCCTGAGATTTCATGTCTTCACAGTTTGATTGTAAATCAGTGCATTTGGGGGAGTCTGTTACTCCTAGGCTACTTGATGCTTGGATATTGGGCCCAGGAACCTCTTGCTTAATGGACGAGCACGGTACGAGTGGGTCTTCCACATTTCCACTATCACAAAAGCACTCGCATTTTGGCTTCCCTTTATATTCCTTGAAGAATACAAAACCGTTAAAGGGACACGTTTTCTCTGGACAATCCCCCCTTATTTTGCTACAATCGTACATTAGGTTGATAATTTTTATATCTTTAAACGATAAACCAACATTGTTACCAATGATGTCCTGATATGCCGGGTCTAATGTAGTGATAATACCGAAACTTTTATAATGCATAATGCTCAAATAATCATAAGGAATACCATAATTATTTACCCCGGAATTCATTTTGTTAAAATCAAAAGGTACATCTTTAGAAAACACTGGGATGGTAATATTGATGTAACTGTCTCGATCTGGCCGAACATGCTCATGATGCAGTCCGATAGCGTGTCCAAGCTCGTGTATAACCACTGCTTTACTTATACCATCTAGGCGCAAGTATAACATCTGTATTGGCGCTACATTTCCAACGTATGACGCAAAGAACTCTTCAGGGAAAAACAATAGGCCTGTGTTATTTACCAATCCTTTAGTAAACTTAATACAAGTATACGTCTCCACATGTTCTATAGCAGACTTGATTGTTTCATAATGAGGAACTATCCTGGTTTGTATTGCATGTCCAATATGTCCATCTTTCCAACGTTTTCTTATTTCGTCAACAGCGTTTCTCTTCTCAGACCCGATGTTCTTCCGCCCATAAAGTTCCTTGAATGTGTTAACACTCAACAGAACATCCAGCTCACGCAGGATATCCACTGTATTGTTGGAGTTGACATGAAAATGATTGTAGTTCTCCCAAATCTTACCTCCCTTTGAGATGTCCTCGTCTATTGAGCTAGACATTGCAAAGATCTGGAAATGAAAAAAAAGAACCGTGTCATTAGTTCGTCCTTGACTTTGATAATGCTGTAAATCTGTTTGTTTGGAACCGTAACAAATCATTTTCTAACATGTCTGCGTCTATGAGCCCATGACTAACCGAAATAAATGATGTGCACATCTAATTTGCAGGTAGGAGGATACGAGTCTTGTGCCCGTTCCCACATCTCGGAGGGCATTGATAATGTCCGAACGATTTATTTATTGACCGTCTTGAACGACAGCACAGCTAGCCAACCTGTCCGCTCTTCCATTTCGTGCTCACGCATGTCCAGGGACGTAGACAAAGGTAACCTTCCGTATTTTTTACTTCTGCAATGACTCTACCAATTGTCTGCGTATAGAGCCCGCCTCCATGTTTCGTATCATGCTCATCGAGTCACACAGTATGCAGGAGTGGGTGTAGTCTTGTGACTCTAACCAGATGAATGCCCTAGTCATTGCCATCGCCTGCATCGTCATGCTACTCATGGTCAATACGTATACACCATTGTCTTCTTTGACTGTTCTGCCTACTGAGAGTGCTGTAAATGCCCAAGCACCGCTTTGGTGTTGTATTACAGATCCGTCTATATAGATGACTGCATCTTTCTCCTCGGTGTTATCCCAGATGAGACCGTGAACATCCACATTGACCACGACGGAGTTCTGTTCCCTACATTTCTTGTCGAGTGTGACAATTCACGAGAATGTCCCCCTGAATGACGTAGGCACCGGTATCCACTTCTCGCCAGCGTTGATATTGGTAAGCTCACCAACCTGTTTGATGACATCTTCTTTTCAGCCAGCCATGATTTGCAACTTTTTAGCCAGACACCTTTCCCTGTGTTGAGCTCGTGGTGCAATGGATGCTCCTTATCTGCATTTATCTTCAGACATGCTTGTGCCCTCCAGATTTTGATCATGTCATCCATGGTTGGAAAGTCAAGAAATACCTCATGGTTACACAGAGAGTGTCCCTTGTACACCCCAAGATAATGCGCATAGCTTCATTCTGTATTTTCTCCAACCTGTCAATCTGCGTCGTACTGACAATAAGAATTACCAAAAATAACTCAATAACCACGAAAGGAACGGAGTCTGTACCCCAACGGCATGCACCTGCGATTCCTAACTGTCCCACGCAGATATATCAAGCTGTTACCATGTTGTTTCGCACAAGCATTGCATGTTCAAGGTGTCGCCTGTAGCAGAAACAGTGAAATCCCAGGACACTATCACCAAGAAGTGTATTTAGCAGAATCATTATATCGCCGCCACACAGAAGCTTATCAAGAATGGGCAGTGGTTGATTTATGGAAGCACAGTCCCAATATGTAACGCACATATACTTTAGGCCTGGTCACTCGCATCTCGACCGTTTCGAACACATTACAGCACGTTTGCCTTTTCTTGCTTTCCTTCTTCGATGTCGTTTAGGCGTCATCTGAATATTTCTTGTCGTCATTGTTGATTTCTTGTCGTCATTGTTGATTTCTTGTCGTCATTGTTGATTTCTTGTCGTCATTGTTGATTTCTTGTCGTCATTGTTGATTTCTTGTCGTCATTGTTGATTTTATCTCTGAAAGTCGATGCCGTAGATGGTCTAGACTCACGTGCACTCACTCAGTCGCACGGTCTAGAATCCGTTTTCACGTTATAGACTGGCCAACACCGGTCAATCAACTCTTCTGCACGTGGATACACCGTGAGCTTTTTATTTTCTTCATTTAGAAGCACAAACCAATGAAATCACATTCCTTGCCAACAAACAGGCGAAAGGACAACACCATCTTCGGTCGCACTAGGAAGTGCAATCTCTTTCTTGTCTTTAATCCTAGTGTCTATGATTTTCTTGTCTGTTGTCCTAGTCTCCATGATTCACATCCATATGTTTACACTGTAGCTACATAATATATAAGAACTATTTTTCTTGCCACATCATAAGACTTAAAAATAATATTGACACTTTCAAAATATGAAATGTAAACGATGTTTTATTCAAAACTGGACAATAATTAATGTTTTTTTCAAAACTGGACAATACTTATTATTCTTGTTCAAAACGGGACAAACTAATATGTTTAAATTAAAGTAACGGCAAGGATTTACAAGAGAAACGTTGTTGACCTTTTTAAAACAAAGTAAGGTCAGTTGTTAGTGAGAAAATTCACCTTTATTTAGTGTGTTAAAGAAATGATCCACTTTTACTTATCGTGTTAAAGAAATGATCCACTTTTACTTATCGTGTTAAAGAAATGATTCACTTTTACTTATCGTGTTAAAGAAATGATTCACTTTTACTTATCGTGTTAAAGAAATGATCCACTTTTACTTATCGTGTTAAAGAAATAATCCACTTTTACTTATCGTGTTAAAGAAATAATCCACTTTTACTTATCGTGTTAAAGAAATGATCCACTTTTACTTATCGTGTTAAAGAAGCGACCAACTGCCTGACAAGAACAATTAATTGGCCATTAATGATATTATGTGACAAGATGTCATTGTAAAAAGTATTGTTATGGAAACAGCGCCATATATTTTAGAGCAGTGATCTCTGCAATATGTACCACTTTGGCACGCAAGGTTTCTGTTTTTGAGATTGTGGTTCTGCCCTATGTGCCGTCTTCGGCTCGAAAGGACAATAGATAGATAGATAGAATGATATGTACAAAACTAGAACCATTAAAAAGTACTTGATGCTTCGGACAAATATCATGATATGAACTTACTGGAAATAAAATAATCTGCAACATGGAAGCCACGTAAATCCGAAACGACATATTAGAATGAATGACCGGATTCGCCATCGATGTAACCAGTCTTTCTTCTGAAAGACTTTAATTCCGGGAAATTAATACTTCAATTCATTTTTGTGTTCAATATGGACTAGATGTTATGCTTAGTTTTACATCTGTGATGTTATAGTGGCCATATCATAATGAGGTCTTTGCATGTAAGAAATGACGTATTTCACATATTTTCCGTTGGCAGGGAACGCGTCACTTAAAAACAACGCATA